>VYZV01018144.1:64218-124233 GCA_013401275.1 Pandion haliaetus
AAAGAAAAAGAAGAAAAAAAAAGGAGAAAAAAAATACACACACACTCACACAAAGCCCTGCCTGTGTTTACGTTCTTATTGCTCTGTGTAGCTTATTATCACCAATGTTGAACAAATTACTTACATGATGTTTGCAATGTGCTGCCATCCCTCAGAGCGATGCTCGTGATGGGGCTGACTATTTTGTTTTAAATGTTAATGTACAGTGGGGCACCATGTTCAATGTAAATACACCGCAAATAGTATTTACGCGGCGCATGGAAAGGAGCCTGGCCCCAGCGCTGGAGCTGCCAAATGCAAAGATGAATTTGCACATGCGTTTGCCAAAACCAAGGAGCCAGAGACTAGTACATACACCGTGACCACGGTCAGGTGGGAGAAGTGCTTTTTGCTTTATGTAGGTACCTACGTACCTGCGGGAAGGGTTTGATAACTGTCGGGAAAGTACATGAGTTTCAGTACAAGCACTCAAACGATGCAATACCTAGTCCTGAAAAATCAGATACTTAGACTTTCAGAACATATTTATGCTCTCAAACACAGCCAGGAAGGGCTTGGTCCCACGTTTGTGGTTGCACCCACGTTCACTCTTGGCCTTTGCTGAAGAGAATGGTTGAACCTGCCCTGCCTGTGGGAGCGGTCCCTGGCCTGGGCCACCCCAGGTGCTGCTTGGATCTCATCTTGGACAGCACCAGCACACGAGTCCAATCCAGGCCAGTAAGCATGCTAACGCGTGTGCGGTCCGACATTGTGTACAAACTGGAAACAAGTGAGAATCCACCACCTCTTCCCCAGCACAAAGGTCCACAAGCCCATCCTATGGGGATTGCTCCCCCCGATAGCCAAGAGGAGCCCAGGACTGGCTCTTGCACTGGGGCTGGGGGCAAGCAGAGAGGGAAAGGAGGAAGAGCAAAGGCCATTTGCAGGGGGATGTTCCCAGGGAGGGATGGAGACCCCATGGTTCCCACGGGAGGAAGAGGGGTTGGTAGATGGGATCGGGGGACCGATCACCTTCGAGTAGGTGAGCAGTGGTATTACTATCAGTGGGGGGAGCCTAAACAGACCCATACCAGTTTTCAGAAGGTTCCTCTGGGTCTTGGCCACTCCAGCATCTGTTGATTTCATTTGCCACCTCTTGTGGTTGCAACCAACCTGTTTGTAGCAAACGGCACTAATGCTCCCACCACAGTAAACCTGAGCTTGGGAGCTCACAGAGCGGCAGCAGAGGCAGACTAGCTCAGCAGCTGCTGCTCACCGCCCTGAAGAACACGAACATATCTGATCTACTGGAAATAGCTTGCTTTCAGATACCCCACCGCCTGGCTGAAGTCATCAAATTAAACGCAACTGCTCATCACCACCCTACAAGACTTGTTCAAACCCCCATATGTTGTTCACATCTCTCGCGCTCCCCCTCTCTGCTCTCTTGCACGTCGAATCCTTGACTTGCAAGAGACTGCTAATGCAACATTATGTTTGACTCCTGGAACACATCTCAAGTCCTCAAAGCAAAAGGACACCCCAGGGGGACTCCCTCTCATTTGGAAGCAGGGGGAACTGAGGCGCGAAGGGTGGATGTGGGTTGCTCTACACTACCCAGCTGGCTAGTGGGGATGGGAAGAGAGTCAGCTCTGGAGCCTGGTATTGTGCTTCACCTTGTTGTGAGGTTAAGAATAGGGGCTTCTCTGCATTTGGAAGGAAATTCAATGAGGATACTCAGCTTTTCTTAGCTCCTGGAAGGCCTAAGTAGATTAATCCGGGGTTAATGCCATTGGATGGGGATTTTAAAATGCAGGGGGCTTTATACAACACTTGTTTCCCCCTGACACCTGGACTTGGCAGCAATTAGGTCCTGATGCACTTAAGCATCCAGCTAACTTGAAGATTTCAGCCTCTGAAGCTCAGGAAGCTTTGTAGATATTTGCTTAATGATGTCTCTAAAGGGGGAAAAGAACATTTGCTGTCACCATGTGCCTCCCAGTCACTTCTGGGATCCCCAAGGGCTGCTTGGTGCAATCCCATTTCTAGACTGAAGCCCAGTCTAGGTTAAGTGGTTCATCCATCTTGACACAGGTAATCCCTGGATGGGCTGAGACTTGAACCTGCATCCCCTTCTCTGAGCACACCTCTTGGTCGTATTTCTAGACCACAGCCTGGGAAATGCCAGAAGAGGCCACACAATTATACATGAAGGAAACTCTTTCAGCCCTCCTGCAAACCTCACCGGAGACTATGATTTTTGAGTAATGCAGTTTGCCCAGCCTAAGCAGGGACTCCTGTGTTCCCACTCTCTGTTCAGACCTCAAAAGCAAAATCTTTCTCCAGCCCAGCAGAGCCAGCACCATACACAGAAGTTTTATTAGATGAGATATATGACCTATTTAATATGTAAAAAATAAACAGCTTTGGTATTAATAATAAATATTTAGGGCTCATTCCAGCTGTTCTTGTGTAGCTCTGCAATATAGTGTTTACCATTGATTTTGTTTCCCTGGAAAATATTTTTACTGATGCAATGCTTTGTACATCCTCTATGACTTTATTTTGTCTTTTCTTTTTTTAATATATATATATAACCTAATAAATTTTTTAAGAGGTTTAGGACAATAAGCGTTATCGGGAAAAAATGTGAGAGGCCATCTACCTCATGTTCAAGGTGTGCACGTGTAATTTTTCTCCATCTCTCTGGCTGATTTAAACCCTGAATCCCAAGTACAAGATCCAGACTCACCAGCCAACACAGCCCAGAGAAGTCGATACGGGGATGTAAGGGGGTGATTCATCTGGCAGCAGATTTAATTTAACCAAAGGCAATGCTTTGCCACACCACAAGCACGCTGGCTGGGGAACTCTGTCATGGGATGTGAAGAAGTCACGAGTAAAGGGAGGACACACACATTTGGGGCAGAGACCTGTAATGTCCCAAGCAAACCTGCTGGCACGGGCCACCCTCAACTCTCTTGCTGGAAGCTAGGAAAACATCGGGAGAAGGATTACCTCTAAACACATGCTTTTCTTTTACTCTTCTCTACGTAGCTGTGACCTGTAGCAGGCATGGGGAGACGTACATGGGGATGCAAACAGTAGGGACACAGCAGGAGAGGGGACAGGCTACTTACTCTGCCTGGGGACAGGCAAGGAGAGCTCAGCTGAGCCGATGGTGGTTGGCCCGTTCTTCTGGACCAGGGAATAGCTCCTGTCCTGTGCAGGTGAGGCTTTGAGATGAGACGAGGAGGCTCCTGGAGACACAGGACAGAGTGATTTTAAGTAAATTCTGAGCCTGCACTAGCGATGGGCACATCCCCAGTCTCCCCAGTGCTGTCACCAGCAACTCGCCCGCTGCCTCCAGCCCATAACGCAGCATCCAGAGCCCTCCTCTGATGCCTTTCCTCTTTTCCAGCACCTTCTCAGTGGGGCAGCTGCAGGGCTACTGATGGTCAGCCTTGAGCTGTACGATCCCCTCACACTGCCGCGGTAGGGCCTGGGGCCAGGACCCCATTTCCCACCGCTCTCCAAAGCAGAGGTACCACCTCCCAACCTGCCAGTCCTCGGGAGAAGGCTCGAGCATCCTATAGGCATGCCCAGGGTGCAATCCTGGCTGGGAGCCCCACGGCAGGGCTCACAGTGGTAGAAGATGCTACACCTACATCTCACCATAGAATTCCCCAACTGAGCTCGACAGATTGCTGGGAGCAACAGCCCTCCTGCAGCCTGCGGAGCATCACTCGAGTGCTTTTAATCACAGCTTCTGAAGAGAAAGCCCTGCTCTTCCCCTGCTTGCAGGGCTGGGCAGCTACCCCCAGCCCCAGCCATCTGCTCTGACTGCTGGGCACGGTGAAGGAGGGAGGGAGGGATGCACGGACACCTCCTGCCAAGCCACTTTGGGCAGGGACGGCTGCAAGTCCCCGGCAGAGCAGAGGGCACCAGCTGCAGACGCGCTTTAGAGCCGAGGGGGGGGTAGGGAGAACAAAAGTGCTGTTTGTCCTCGCCCCAAAAATCAATAGAAAAGGGGTTTTTCCCCCCCCAAGAGCCTTGAAGGAAAGGTATTCAGGTACTAGGCCCAAATACCAGTGCCTTCAATATTTGGGAGTTATTACCTATCCCAACCCTTTGCCCTCCCAGTGGCTTTAACCTAGAAGGAAATTTTGGGACAACGGGAGCTTGGTTCCTGTCTGAGCTGGCACTAGATTAAGAAAAGCTAATTTTCTTAGACTTACCTATTTACCTGAGAGCCAGGCACATACCTCCACAGCATGCCTTTTTGGGAGAAAATCTGATGCTCTGGGAGGATGCACACTGCATGAATCGCACCTGCACCTTGGGAGAGAAAACCAGACTGGGGAGAGAATACACAAGGGTTAAACACCAGACTTTAGGGGAGGCTCCTAGAACTTCCCCGCTCTCTGCACAGAGTCAGTAAATATATGAACAGCACGTGGAAAAACATCAGATCTTCCCAGGCTATTGATTTTTGGCTTTCATTCCCCCAGCCGTCGTCCAACTCCTTAGCTTCGGATCAGGCAGCCTAATCTGACCTGATTCTTAGATCTTAAGCTGACCGGTCTGAATAAAAGTCACCTGCCCAGCCCTAATGCACCATCTAATGGGCCATCTGCAGGCCTCCAGGGACTGGAGGATTGCAGAGAGCTCGTTAGGGCGTTGGGAAGGATATCGGGAGGTTCCGATCGGAACAGCTTCCCCCCATGTACTTGCAGCAAGGCACAAGTTTGGGTCAAGGTTAAAAATGGGCTTTGGAAATGAAGCCTCGGGTTCAAGTTCAGAAGGGACTCTGCACGCATACACTGGTTTCCAGAAGCCAAAGGTTGGTGCCAATCCCTGCTAACACCCGGCATCGCTGGGGGGACCTGGGGTCTGGCACTTGGCTAGTGAAAGAGGAGCATGAGCAGTCAGCGGGAGGCTTGTTTCCTGCCACAAACCTGCAGTGTTCAGTTGCGCTTATTTCTAGGTAGAACCAAAGCAGACCGGTACAATTTTGGGGACAATTTGATCAAAAAAAGAGAAGGAAATAAGCTGAAAGGAGCTTTGGTGTATGAAAGCGGAACAGCATTGGTCTAGACCAAGCCTAAGCTCGGCATCCCAGTTTGCTGAACTTTCAGGCAAGTTACATTCAGACCACCTGCCCTTTTTCCAGGCAATTAATTTCTACCCGTTGTGCCTCAGTTTCCCCACCCACCAAAAAGAGATTGCCCCATGAGGTCTCCTTTTGCTTTGAGATCTTGAGAAACACCTGTGAGGCTCTTACTGCAAGTTTTCACCAGCAAGCCATGCTCTTTGCATGGCTCTGGGCTACCAGGTCTGTCCTGCACTGGCTCACGGACAGCACTGTGGTCTCCAGCCTTGCTCACCCCTTTTGCCTTGTTGATAGCTGTGGCAGGTGCAGCCAGATTGTCTGAAAATTTGGACCAGAGCTGGAAAATTGGCTTTATTGATTAAAGCGTGCCAGGAGGAGAGAGTTGGGGGAGTCAGTAAGAGGGAAAGGCAGAGAAAGGAGGGGAGGGAAGGGCAGTCTGCTGTGGCCGAGGCAATCACGTCCTGTGAAGACATTAGGGCCAGAGGATCCTCTGTCCTATTTGGGCCAGGGCTTTTGCCCTCTTTGGACAGCTGTGCTAAGCATCAGCCGTCCCTGGAGAAGCCTCTTGGTACATCCATCTCAGCCCACCCCTGGCCCCATCCCTGGGGCACTCTCTGACCCTGCATGGACACAAGGAATATTTTGCTTGAGTCTCAGGTTTTTAAGTCTGCATCTGTGCAACCAACGCAGGTGAATCGAAACACTTCTGGATCATGAGAAACTCTTGTCCTCTCCCTCTATCCAAGGTACTCCCCTTCCCCACTAGCTTTCAATTATTTAATTTCTCCTCCCCACCCCCCACCCCACCCCAGCATCTGAAAGCCAAGCGTCTTAAATACAAATCACCTCCAAATCATTACGTGCAGGACCTTTCGGCCCTCTTCAGAGCAATGGGCCGTGAGTAATGAGCTCTGCTGAGAGTTTGCTGGATTTCACATACAACAGATGTAAAAGATGGGGCTGGAGAAGGGGGAGGAAAGGGGGAAGGAAGCCGGATCCAGCTGGGGAGACAAAATATTTGCCACTCACCTTTTCCTTCATCTGCAGCAGACCGAGGAGGTTCGGGTCCTCCTGCACTTCTGCGCCCTGGCTCCTGAGCTGAGACCAGGCAGACAAATAAGCAGGGTGCAGCTCAAAATTTAACGCCTGAGCCGCCCAGGTGCTCCAGCATCCTTCCAGGGGTGGGGGTCCCACCCTGGACCTTGCCCCCAGTAGACCATGAGCAAGCCCTTGTCTCCTAGGAGTTGTCCTCCCCTTCCTGCTGCCGCAGCAGGAGATGCTGAGGCACAGGGTGTGGGGTTGTCCGAGATGCCAGGACCTGGGCTTGGATCCAGCTCCTTTTCCTCTTTCCACGTGATGCCCAGGGTGACAGAGCCTGCAGAGAAACCTCACGGCTGAGACACCGTGGACAGGGAGGAGAAATGGCCGCAGGCCAGGCTGACTCCAAAGCTCAATGCAGAGCTGGACAATCCCTGAGTTCACCCAAATCGGTCAACTCCATCCCTTGAAGGGGCTGTCGCAGACACCCCTGATGGCTGGGTGCCTCTCACATGTCTCCATTCCCAGTTCCTTTGGTGCAGAGCCAGGTATTTTGGCTGAGGAGTACCTGGTGGAAGAGACTCACAACATACCGTCCTACCGTCCCAGGCTGCATCTACACCTCCTTTGCCATGCACTTTGTATGTGGGCATTACGCCATGCGGCATGTGTGCTACCACCCACAGCACCCCACAAACCCGCGGGGCAGGATGCCACGTGGCTCGGGCTCACCAAGGCCAAAAGAGGCCTTGCACCCAAATTTTGGATGCTACGGGCTCAGGTCCTGAAGATACCAAATAACGCGTGGGGTGGTTGCACCTCCGTGCACCAGCGTCCAGCTGCCAGGAGAGAGCAGCGTCCAGGACAGCCAATGTGGACCTCCCTGCCATGAAAGCAGGCTGCCTCTGCATATGCCCCTCAGCTCCTGTGGGCTCTCAGGACACCAGCAGGACCAGGCGGGGACCTGCTGTCCCCATGGAGGAAGAGGAGGAGGAGGAGGAGTGCAGCTCTGCTGCCATGCCAGCCCCTCCACTGTCCCTTTTCCTCTTAGCATCCCCACCCAGAGCACCGAGTTTGCTCCCTCCAAGGGCTCTCCCAGTCCCTGCCACCAGCAGCCACCACTTTCCTCCTGCTCCAGCAGCACCGAGCACCAGCAAGCTCCCCCACACGGAGCAAAACACCCTCCACCATATCAAGCAAGACCGCAGCCCCTGGCACTGGGAGAGCCAGACCTGGCCGGGGCTCGCCCTCCCCTTCCTGCCTGGGTAAAGGTGGGGATGGAGGGGATGGCAGTGGAGGAGAAAACGAGAGCAAACCCCTTTGCTGCAGACTTCAAAGTCATCGTCAGCAGGAGCCTTCGGAACAGTTTAAGTACAAAATGAATTGTTTTAATATTTAATCAGTCCATAATAGGCTCGGGGATCCCAGTGGAGACGGTTTGCAGTTGAAAGGATGTCCAAAACTGAGTATCGCCCCTCCAGAAGGGACAATGGTCTTGCAGGAGCCCCTGCCCCCCAAGACACATGTAATGACAATCTCCTCTCTACTGGCTCCCCTTGATGAGGCACAGCACCTGGGACTGGCTCCCACCCACTCCCCTGACACACGCTATGGGCTTTGAGAGCCATAACCATAAACGCTCATCCTGGAGGGTAAGGATTTAATTCTCTGCTGAGCTCAGAATAAATTCCAGCCCACTCTCCTCCCACCCTGTAACATCCATCCAGAAGAGTCAGACCCCCTTAGCCCGCTGCGCTCCCTCTTTCCTGCAGGTTTGTGGGCGCACCCAGCCATTCAAAGGGCAGAGTCCCAAACACTGGCATTACTTTGGCTGGGAAGAAGCCCTTTGCCCTTCTATGAATTGGGGCTCTTGGATGTGCAGGGAATACAAACCAGATTAGGCTCAGCTCAGCCTTTCACCTCCAGGATCATGCTGTGGTCACTGCTGGGCTCTTACTGCAGCAAGTCCAGATCATGCAGCGGGGCTCAGCTCTGGTCCTGCTGCATGACCCCCAGCAGCCTCGCCTGAAGAGAGGGATGCCAAGGGACAGGCAACACTGGAAAGGTCCCTTCACTGCCAGCACGAGCACCTAGCCTGTGTACTGGTCCCCCTCTCCCTTACTGGAGTTAGAGCAACACCTTCTGGCCCTAGAGATCAAGGCTCTGCACGTAGGATTACCTTATCACATGCAAGCCTTTTGGGTGGTCCAGGAACAGAGCATCACTGCTCCGTTTTGCAGGTTGGGAGCTAGAGGCACAGAGCCTCAAAGCAACCTCTCCAAGGCCCTTAGGCAGGTCTCGGGTCCCAAGCACACCCCTTCCTCAGGGATGTGCACAGGAGTCCCCAGGGCATGAGGGACACAGGGTGCTTCTACCACTTCAGCTGCCTCCTTTTTCTTCTGGGAAAGGGAAAAGCTTCCGTACCCACCAGAAGGCAGAAATAATTTGCTCAGTGCCGAGTCCCTGATCCACCCTCACACTCACAGATAGAGGCTCCTTCGTTCCTGGTTAGCACGTGAGCGTGATCCTAAAGCAGCTTCCTCCTGGTAGTAAGATTCAGCCATATGCTCCAGTAAACTGAAAGTCTCCCTCCTACCTTTCTGGAAATCTCTTATTTAAATTGTCCCAGCTTGGAAGACTGGAATAATAGGCCAAGCACAGAAATCAGCTTTCAACACACAGCTCTAAGTGCAGCAAGCTCTGCTTTTGATAGGGGCTGCTAGATATTCATGTAAACGCCACTAGCGGGCTGAGGATGATAGAGCAACACGGTACTTAGACTAAAGCAGAGCTCTGCTCATTGCTAGAAATACAACTGTTTGGCACTGCCAGACAGCATGGGCAGGAGAATCAGACAGCAGCCACAGCATGAGCAGCAGCAACTGGAGGGACCAGAGATGCCGGTGCAGCTCCACAGCCTGTTGCAGAGGCGATTCTCCCCCAGAAGGACAGTGCAGCACAGGCAATGGCCAAAGCTGCAGCAGAAAGAAACAATACCTGCATTTTCATAGCCTTTGCAAGAGGGACACTTTCACGCCCAAAAAGACCTTCCCCAGGATGGGGTCCCCCACACCTTTTGCTACTTTTCTGGGGAATCAACAGAGTTACCCCATTGTGGGGCAGCCTGGCCCGGCCCAGCCATTCAGAAGGATGTTATGAGAAGGATCCTGGGGAAAAATAAATAAGCCTAAAACCATTATCAATCAGGGTTATGCTTCCATTAGTTGCCCAGAGAATCCTCTGCCCAGAAGCAGCCTTTCCTCACAGGTTTCGAGTTACTGCAGTTTAGCTCTCAGTAACCTGCTGGATGTAATAAATAACTCTGTGGGCCCTGCATGGTAGATCTGGGACCATTAAACATGCTGAGTTATTTTTACAGTGTTTCTTATAGGAAGGAGGAGGGGGAAAATAAAAAAATAAAAAAAATCTAAACTCTACCAGCAGAAGTGGAGTGGAGCAAGGTCTTTAATCACTTTCCTACCAGCACCATCTTCTGGCCAACACCAGCCCCTTGCCCTGAGGCTGGAGTGCAGGCAGCAGCCCAGGGCCCTGCCAGACACAGGCAGGTAGCTGAAGGCTCAGGCTGGAAGCGTGTTAGCTCCTGGTGCTTTGGTAGCGCACAGGATTGCAGACCTTCTCCCTTTGGGCTGAGGACCTGGGGCAGGGTCCCAGCATTCAGCACTGGTGCAAAGCAGGGCCTCCCACCATAGTTATTCCAAGCTCCCGCGTGGGTTTGTAACTCAGTGGTCCAGTTGCTCCACCTTGGCAATGCTGAAGGGAGTCCTGGTGAAGTCAGCCGGGGTGCCCAGAGGAGATGCCCAGCTGTGCCCACCTGTGCCCACCTCCACATGCTTGGCCAAGGAAGGTTTCCTCACCAGCAGGAGCTGAGTGAGCCCCAGAGCCAGGGGCAGCACATGGGGAGAGCTTTGCCATCCCCAAACCTGCTCGGGAGAGCTTCGCCATCCCCAAACCTGCTCGGGAGAGCTTCGCCATCCCCAAACCTGCTCCACCTCTGACCCATGATACCACTCCCGTTGTTTGCAAACATGGCTTTCACACCAGACAGCCCAGACACCCGGCCCTGCAAGGCGGCTGTGCAGTATCCCTAACCCTTCTCTAGACAGCCCCTCAGTCCAGAGATGGATGCTTTTATCTCATTATCACTCCTGTTAAGGAGACCCATTTGGGTCCTACAGGGAACAGCTCCTTCCCTCCTGCTGGGCGAGAGCTTCTCTTCTCTCTTGGATGATTTCAGGGGGCAGCAGCCCCAGGAAAGGTCCCACAAGGCCGCTGAGCCAGTCGCCCGGAGATAGCAGCAGCCACCGAGGAGCAGCACACAGACCTCCTGGGGACCAGGGCTTGCCCCTGCCCTTTGCTTGGAGCCACCCTCAGCTGGAGGTGACCCTTGCTAGGGTCCAGGAGACCAACCAAGAGCTCTAGGAAGACCCTACATCCCCACCCCTCGAGGTGCACAGCCTCCGGGAACCCTTGAGGTGAGTGTTTCATGCTGTAGCAATCCACAGGCCAGTTGCAGCAGCTGGAAAACTCCAAAGCTGAGAGCTCAGCGGTACCATTACGCAACGAACACACAAGGCCGGAGCAAGGACTTTCTCAACATCCAAAAGAAACCTTCTCCCCTGCCCAGGGCAGTCAGCTGTCTCTAGTCAGGATTTCCTTTCACATGGACAGATGTGCCATTTACCAAGTCCTTGTACTTTGTTATCTTGACACCACGTCTGAGGTCCGCTACACCTTTCTTAGGGTGGAAAAATAAGCATTTCATACTGAACTAAAATTCTCACCGGATTTTCAGACCCTGGAGTTTGGACTGAAGTCTTCAGCTTTTTCCTTGGTTGGAAGCACCATTGAAGAAATAAAATTCAAAGCCTACAAATGCTGTTTTCCTAGAAATGGTTTGTTGACATTCATACCCATTTCCATCTCTTGGCAGCTCCATACAGTAGGAGGAATGATACCTTCATGTTTTATAACTCTTGGACATTTCCCAGGAGGTATAAGGGGTTTCTTAGAGCATCTCCTCATCATTTGGGGCCAGAAGCAAAGCCCAGGAGATCTGTCTATCTGCCACAGCTCTTCCTGCTGAGGAAGGAGCAGACCGCTGTGAAGCCGGTGCTGCGACCTGCACACCAACAGCCAGAATCCAGCTGATGAGTGCCTCTGGAAAACACTGTTTCTTTCCAGTCTTTCTTGGACTCATTTGGATGGTTAAAGGGAGCAGGGGATAAACTTCACCAGCTGGGAGGTGGTCAAACACTGACATGCACTAAAAGCTTTTTTTTAAGCCTTCAGGTTTAATCAAGTTGAACCAAACCAGTTTTGACTTAATTTTGCCTTCTAGCCCCCTAACTTGGGAAAAATCACTGTGTTCCATCTCAACCCAGACAGATCTTTTTCCCCTGAAGTCCACCCATTTCCTCCTTGCTTTCAGTAAGTTCTTATATCTCCCACTGTCCTGGAGAGCTGCAGGGTCAGCACATCACAGCAGCTCTGAAGAAGCAACCTGCCCTTCCAACCTGCACACAGGGCTGCAAGCACTGCAGATTTGCTGTATCACAGCATCGCTGCCCTCCAGCCACAAAGGTGCCCATGGTCTGATCAAGAAGGCAGATTTTTCATTAGCATCTGTGATTAACTGTGCAATTAGCAGCTGCTTTTTTTCCTCCTTCAGCCCTGCCCCTCAGGGATGCTAAAAAGGTAACTGCATTGGGGAAGCGCTCGCTGGTCAGATACTTTTGTGTTCCTGGGACATTGCTCAACAGCTCGCAGTAAGATCTTGCCTCAGCAGACAAGGGGCAGATCACTGGAGGGGTGAATTCACCCACTGTTGGAGGTAGCCCTTTTCTTTGAGGAGCAGTAAAGGCTGGAGATGGGCTGCCACCACTTAGACTCCATGCAAGGGCAGCATTCTCCACCACAGAGGGACCCTAGTCTGAAGGACCATGACACAAAGGACACTGGCACCACCGGTGCTAAGATACGGAGCTTAGTGAGCTCAGCGCACTCAAACATGGCTCCATATGCTTGGAGTCTTACATGTGACAAGTGTGGGCAGGAGGGCGAGAGCCAAGGAAGAGGCTGGTGGCAAAAATGAAGCTTCCTGACCTAATTTTCCCCCCTGAGAAATCCCCCAGTGATTAGACAGCTGTTTCCTCACCCCTCCACACCAGCAGGGGCTGGGGTGTCACTCGCCATCACACCCCAGATCCCTTTGCTTTAAGCCCTGGTGCCATCACAGGTAGGAAGAAGGCAACCAGCCCCTGAGGGCACCAGGAAGGCAACCAGCCCCTTCCTGAGCAAGCCCTAGGGCCAGGGCTTCAAAGGAGCCCCAGAGGGCCAAGTCCAGCCCATTTGCCCCAACCAAGCAACTCAAGCGACTGCAGTGGTCACCAGCACGTGAGACTGAGCTCCTGCTGCCCCGGTGCATCCGGGGACAAGGACACCCTCTCTCTCACCTCCTCCTGCCCATGCTCCCGGTCACCACTGCTCATGGGAAAAGCCAAGAAGCACCCAGCGATCTTTTTTGGGGGGCTCAGGAACACAATGTCAAGTCTTCTTTCCCTCCTACATAATTTTTCCCTTCAGGAAGTCAATTCCTGGCAAGACCAAAAATAACTACCTGAGCGAGGTGATGACCAAAGTAGTCAAGTCGGGGCCAAAACAAGCAGCAGTTGTCTGAAATTAGCACCGGCAGCATCCCGCTTCCTGAGGGGAGGGGAAGGGCTCCTTGCACAGCAGTCGCTCCAGTTCCCACCACCAGCAATCGCAGAGCAGCTCTTCCAGCTTCATGGGAAAGGGAGAGGAGGAGTCTTCCCACATGCTCCGCTTTGGCTTAGGGCTTGGTACTCCTTGGTACACAGCAGCTAGTCCCCCAAGAACCCCATCAGCCACCGCACACCCTCCAGACCTACTGTCCTCCAGCGCGAGACTGGGTCTAGAAGGCACCATCTTCAGCCCTGTGTCCTAGCCTCACTGTCCTGCCAAGGACATGGGTACAAGGGGTCTTTGCCAGCTCCTCGGTGGCCCCTTGGCAGAGGTGCCCGAGGTGGTACAGCTGCCCAGATGACACCAGGCAACAACAGCAGCCAGTCTCAGTTTCTCACCATGCCCACGCAGGGGACACCATGCCTGAACCAAGCAGCTCTGTCACTTTGGAGCAGCAGCCACTGGCAGGTGTAGAAGACTCTAGACTGCCTCATCCACAGAGATCACCTAAAGACAGTCCCAGCTGCCACAAGTACTAGCAAAGTTTGTAGACACATACAATAACAGGCTGGTGCCAGGGACTTTTTTCCCAATCCTGAGGAGTGGCATGGCCTGAAGCATCTCCACAGCAAGGTCCACGTCTAAGCTGCATATTGAGACACTCCCAGACCCCCACTGGCTCACAAAGCACACCTGGCAACTGTTTGGATGCTGCTACTTGACCCAGGCTGAAAACAGGTCAAGGACCACTTCACCAACCTAACAGGCCAAACAGTTGCCTTCTAGCACCTGGAAATATTCATTAGTATCACGATTTGGTAGTATAGACCCAGCCAAAGTCTGCAGTTCTGGAGCATAGGAAAGACCATGCATTCATCCCAGCATCTGAAGCATCTGTAAATTTTGAAAGCTCTGATAACAAAGGGAATTTGCAGTCAAAAGTTTCAGTTTAGCTTTTGTTTTGCCTGGAAACACAAACACTGCAGCCCGTCAGGTTTTTTTGTGGCAGCGGACAGGGCTGGGACTGGCTCTTCTCTTCGGAGACCCTGGCCAGCACCTGCTCTGGTTTTGGTACATAACCTGCAAACATTTCTTTCCCCTCAGCTCTCTTTGGTCATGGCTGGTCCTGGTTTGGAGTCTGAGGAACTCTCTCTGCACTCCAACAGAAATGAATGAAGGGATGCGATTCATCTCACCTGAGGCACAGGGAACTAATTGCAGTCAGGACTTCAATGTCTCCCCTTGACGAGAGTACAAGAAAAATCCACGCTCCCTATCAGAAGGGAAAAAATTTGGGCCCAAGTTGCATACAAAACCCTGTGGATGTGTGATCGTTCAGCATCTTTGGGATGGATGCTACACCCACCTCCCTGAAAGACAAAGTCAGATGGCTGTTAGAAACTCCTGCGTCCTCCTTGCTTGGCCAACACACACTGCGGTTTTGTAGGACAGACAAGCAGCTCTTGAGTCATACAGAGGCTGCAGTTAGCCTTTGCAGACCAGCTTCGAGAGGAGCCAGAGCCAAAGGATTTCAGCCCAGCATGGTGTCTACCAGTAAGTCCTTAGCAGCAGCTTCCAACCATCAGGTGGACATGGTCCTCCATCCCCTCAAAGGCAGGCAGCCCTCCAGGGAAACAGCAGTTCCAGAGCTGAGGACAGAAGGACTCCACCGTTTCCAGAGGATGTCCAGGCATAAAGGGCCACACTGAGCACAGAGCAGTTTCTTACCCCACAGCAGGGCTGTCACACCCCGTCTCAGCATTGCACCTGACACAGACCTGCACTCCCAGTACAGCACCTCCTGACACTACGGTATCACATCCGTAAGGTAGAGAGATACAAGCATGAGGGAAAAAGTCAAGCGCTCAGTGCTGACTGGCCATGAAAGACAGCTAAGCCACGTCAGGATACCAAAAAAGCATCACCTGAAACCATGCGGTCCTGCATACTCCTGCCAGTGTCCTCTCCCGCTGCCACAGTACATGGGAAGGAAGCAGGGGGGGTGTGGGGCTGGGACTCCCAGCTCAACTTCAGTGCAGCGTGCCAGGACCCCTTCAGTTTGTTCCCATTGCCAGCACCCCTCCACCCCAAGCAGTTGGCCCTGGGAGTCATTTTCTCATTGTTCGGTAACGACAATGATAGTTTCTAGGAAGGGAGAGAAAAGAAAGGCACAAGGAGTTGTTGCACCACCCTTCTCATGCACCCCGTGTGTGCACTCTGTCCCAGTCCAACACACACACACACAAACATACCATATGGACACTGGGACATACAGCAGTCCGGGTCAGCCTATGCCCATGACCCCATTTCTCTCCATACAGACAGGCAGGATATGAGCAAACCAGCGGCTTGGAAAGAAGTTAAACTCTGGGCAAATGTTCTGGAGAAGGAATTCCAAAAAGTCCTTTCTTCTCTGCAGTTCATTGACACATGAAAAGAAGAGACTCATGTACTGCCAATAAAGCTGAGATAAGCCTTGCAGACCATTGCACTTTCAAGGAGGGCTTGGGGTGACATTATCTCACTGGAGTTTTGGCTTCTGCCTTCCCCCCCNTCTGCTGCTGCTCATTCTCTTTCCACTGCCCATATTTTGCCCCAAAGTTTCCATGGTTGCCCAGCTGCTCCTAGAAGGAGACCTAATGTAAACCAAAGTGTTCAACAGTCCTGCTGGAAACTGTGGTCACAGTGTCATATGCTCTCTGTCCACACTTGGCACTCATTGACTTGTCCCAGGCTGGGATACCAAGAAAAACCCCTGTAATTCCTGTGACAAAAGCCAAAAAGACACTGACTGGTCTCATGTTTGGCGACACAACCTTCACCCCTCAGAGGCAGGGCCAGACCAGGCCAACAATGGCAGCTCCCAACAGCTCTGTTGGAAGTGCGGGTCTCTGCACCTTACCCACAATCTGCAATGCCCATGAAGTCTGTGCTTGGCTGTCATCACCTTGACTGTCATGGGAAAACAGATACCGGTGACCTTTCTGACTGCAACACGACTCCCATGGAAATCACCCTGTGGAACAACCACCTTATGTTGAAGCTGGATCTCCTCCCTGGTCCCACGCAGTGAGAGGCTGTATTGATGCCCCATGAATTTCTGATTACAGATGGATGCTATTTGCGGGCACAGCTAGTATCATGCTAGCATCTGAAGAAATGACTGACAGTGATTAATTTCATGGGGCATGCAAATTAGCTTAATTATACCCAAAACAGTTGCGGCTATAGGTTTGATCCCCAAAGGCAAGAGCTGGATGAGAACCTGACAAACCGATGCTTGCAAACCCATCGCCCAGCAGCGGGCATGAAGGAGGTGAAATCAAGGAGGCAGTCCTTGATTTCCCCTGCAAGCAGCTTTTGAGGCAAGACAGGAAACAAAAGCCGATCCAGTAAAAGCAACAGGTAACTTTTTTTGCTCCGTTAACCAGGACAACTGGCAGCTGCCTGTTACCGCAAAAGACAACCCCAGGCACCTGGAGTGATAGCTGCTACCACTGCCAGCGGAGCGGGTCATTGCCAGGAAGAGCAGACACTGCCTCTTCTCCTTCCCCCCATGACTGCCGGTGCAGGCAGGCAACTCTCCAGGTCTCTGCCCTCCCTGGCCCGTCTCTCTGACCCTCATCCAACCCCTACCTCTGGCATGAGCACCCTTACCACACCAAATTGCAGTATTGCCTGTTCCAGTGGCAACCTGGTGCCAGCTCTCTCCCTGGGAGCCACGCTGCTCCCATCTCAGCATCGAGGGTGATGGGCAAACAGATTGCCCTGCAGCTGACACCGCTAGCTGCCAGGAAGCCATCCCAATACAGAGAGACACCAAACCACCGCCCTTCTCTGTTTAATGGGAATAATTTGGAAGCCATGCAGGGATTTGAGCCTGGCAATGCTGGAGATGTCTCCCTTAACCCTGGGGTCTGCCGTCAGAAGGGGTTCCTGGGCAGGGAGGTGCTTTTTTAGACTCTGTGTTTCAGGGCGGAAGGTTAATTAGGTAGCAGGGTAATGAGGAGTCATTAAATCTGCCTGCACCATGCTGTTAGCATAACAAGGGCAGACCAAGAAGGTTAAAGCTGGGATTCTTGTTTTCCCGTTGCCTTCAATTAACCTTTCCATGTTTTTGCAACACTCTGGGCCCCAGAGATAGGTCCTGGGTGCCTCTCAGAGGCTGTTAATTAGCAGAACACAGAAACAAACTTTTCTTTTAAGTAACTAGCACGATCATTTTGGCTTTCAGCTTAAAATAAACAGGCAGGACCCAGCTTACCCTTTGAGCAATGCCACTGTCCCATCAAAGTTTAGGAGGGCGAATTAGGCTCCTGGGGTTTATTTCAAATTGTTATTCTACTCTTGCTTTCACCTCCTCAAGTGGAAAGCGCTGGGGGCTCATCTCAGCCCTCCACTGGCGAGATCCCTCTACTCTGCATCCTGCAGCACTGCAGGCACCAGGCACAGCTAAGGCAGTGTCCTCTAAAACTGGAGGGTTGTTGGGAGGAAGGTGTTCCCACCACCTTATTCTACACACCTGAATTTGTTGGTCAGTCAGCCTTCAAGAGTCTGGGGGGTGTCCACAGGGCAGTTCAGTGCCAGTAGCCTCAGAGCCCCCATTAATTAGCAAGAAGGGCTAGGGTCTTAATTACCTAAAAATAGGTAACGTCAACGACAAATGTATATGTGGGCTATACATGAATAGCAGGCACATCCCAGGGAGTCAAGATATGAAAGCTCTGACTAATCCACCACCTGGGGAGGATTACTCAGTCAGCATTGACACCACCACCATGACTGGGACAACACATTAGGAGTCCCAAACTGCACAGGATGGGGAACAAGCACCTGGCTGCAGGATTCAGTTCCTCTAATGTCGACTTTTGCTAATGTTATGCAGAGAGTATCTCCCTCCGGGATCTTCAGAGACTTCACCCTGCCTCCATTGATTGGAGGCAGGCTCTTACTCTGGAGGAAACTGCTCCAGGACAGATAAACTACTTGCCCAAGTTTGGCAAACTGCACCCTGCCATAGGAAAAACTTCAAACAAAAAGGCATGTGAAGCATTTGGATGCACCCTCTGGATGCCAGAACATCTTCAGCCCAGTGGGTTGTAAGAACAAGATGGACAAACCCCTACCAGTGGGTTAGGTAGAGCTGATCGTGGGTGGAGGCAAGGTGATGGACTAGATGCTTTCTGGGACTCCCTGTTGCATAAGATTTCTTACATGTGAGGAAGAGCAGGTGAGGAACATCAGAGAATACTGATGGTGATTTACAGTGCAGGAGACTGAAAAGAGTTTAGAAAGGTCCAGGTACTTTTCTTACTGCAATAAAGTCCCTGGCTCAGTGTAGGAAGTATTGTTTTCTCCCATAGCTTTTTATAATAGCACCAAGACACCTTTCTTCCACTTGTCTTTCACTTCTCTGCTCTCTGTCACTGCTCTGTCCTCCCCCCACCTTTGATCGACTTCCAGATGGGTGGTGAGACTCTCGTGGCATCCCAGCTCTCTGCATCAGGTCCTTCCTTCCAGAGGCTGTCAACAGAGCACGCAGAGCTGTCTCACCTGCTAGCAAAGTGAATATTTTCAGGGTCCATGGCACATTCGGTGGTGGAGAGACATCTCAGCATAAAGGAACCTCCCATCATCATACATTTAGCAGCTAAACAGAGGGCATTAGCTACTGCCCATATGCTGCTTTCCTATCTTAAATCCCAGAGGAGATCTGTGGGTGACAAATGAGAAGTATGCACAAGAAAAGCCTTATCTTCATCAGTCCATAGCAGCAAGAACCATGTTGCACAGCTCCTGTGTGCAGGAGCCCACAGAGCTCCCCAGAAAACAACCTTTTAGGAGCCCAAGATGGGACCTGGGGAGCATTTTTAACATGAAGCCCTTCAAAAAAACCAAAAACAAAACACCAATCCAAAACCCAATTCCTTTCCTTCTCTAACTCTCCTGCTTGTGGGAGTCAATGGAGCAGGGAGACGCTTCCTGAGACAGGATGTCCCCACATACACTGTCCTTAACTCCACCATCAAGATGGATTGGCCATGGTGGGGCCAAGCACTGGGCTAACACTCTCCAGTCACATGTGCTGCTTGTGACCCAGCAGCTCTCCTGGGACGTGCAGCCCTCCACAGAGGGCCAGTGTCTCCTCCCCACAGAGACGCTATTGAGAAGCCTCACATGAAACCAGTCAGTCCTAACATGCATGACTGGGTTTTGTCTCCAGGCCATCCTTGATTTACAAGGCAACTCCTTCTTTTGTAATTTTTTTTTTTTCCTTCCCCCATTAGTATTATTCCAGCTCTGCTCCAGCAGGATGAAAACCTTCTCTGAGCCCCTCCGTACACCCCTGTCACTTGACTTACCCTAGACCCTGGGGAAGAGTTTCACATTGCATCTCTCAGTGCATCCCCTCCGGCATGAAGCTGGCAAGGGCAAGTTGGCCGCTCTGGTTGGAATAGGCACTCAACCATAATGAGTGGGGCGTTTAGGATAGCTACCAGGGTTACCAAAGGGACTTGGAAGTTAACAGCATTAAGTTCAGGAATGGAACTGAGGACTGCTGTCTACTGTTGGAATGAAAATGACCTTGGGGCATTTAAATGGGATGTTTACGTCTGTGAACGAATGGATTTTTAACTGACAGTTAACTTGTAAAGCAGCTTTGTGCATATGCACTAAATGCTTTTTCCACCTCTTCTTTCAGGACTACCTTGAAGCAGCAAGACAATTCCTAATGCAGATGAGAAGATTCATGCCAACTCTCTTTCTCAAACTCTTTTGGGGACACTAATTTCGTGTACCCAGTGCCTGGCCCAAAGATTGTCACACACTGTGGTGTGGGGCTGCCTACCTTCAAGGCTCTTGCCACCAGCTGGAGACATCTCAGTGGCATGATTCAGCCGGTGGCATGATCCCCTCACAAGGCTCCTAATGCATTTTCCATCCCTGAACTAATTGCCACGCTGGGGTAGCTCTGTAAGTGGCAGAGCAATACAACGCAGCTGGTATTATACAAAATGTCCTCCAAATCACTGCCAGAGGTGCCATGCGCTACAGACCTCTTAATAAGAGGGCCAGATCCTCTTTTGGTGGTGGGAACGTCCAGGGGCAGAGATTTTTCAATTTTCTTTGATGGCATTCATGAACCTGCTGTTCTTCTAGCAGGGTCCAGTTTCAAAGGGTGAGTTTGAAGGCAGCACGTGCTGCAACAGGCCAGTTGTAAGTCACCCACCACCTACATTAAATTCTAATTGTTCATGGCTCATCCCTGAGCTGGCTACCAAGCTGTTGAAAGTTATCTCCTATCAGCAAAGCCCAAAGTGAAGAAGTCCTCAAGTTCCTCGCTGCATCTTTGGCTTTTACTCACTTTCCCCAGGGATAACCAAAGCTCAGACTATAGGAACAAAGTGTCCCCCATCAGATGTTAGGGGAGGTGGTACACACTTGTGTTTTCCTCTGCCTTCTCTTACTCCCAATACATTTTTCCGCTGGCTATGAGGCATTTTGCACTTTACCCTTTCTGACTTTATCGCTGGTAAACAGCCAACTAACACTGTTTGTCCGCAAGCTGCAGTGAGGGGGTGGTACGGGTTGAATGTGGGGAATCATATCAGTCTTGCTCTCCCCATAATTTTAAAGAGTTTAAATTACATATTGTTTACCCAATCCATTTCCCACTGTGTTTCCTCATTCCCATTTCCTGGAAAGGTCAACAGTACTTGAAGAAGATGAAGCCTGCATTGGTGGCTCTTAAAGAAGAGGCCATTAATCTTTACATAATTATCTGCAATTATTTCAGGAGCAATAACCCATTTGTCCAAACTTTTCCATTCCCTCACTCTGCTTAACAAGCTTCTGAGAAGGTAGGAGAGACTGGGAAATAGTCCAGAAAAGTTGCCACTGAGCTTCTAGGTACTGTGGCTGTCATTGCTCCTCTGCTGACATTGTCCTGCCAAAGTCAATGAGGATTTGCACCAGCTCATCAGCCAGTCTCCCATTCCCATGCTGGCAAGATCACGGGAGGATGTGGTGATCTCCCCAGATTCTTTGTGGGCTTTATATGAAGTGGCTGGATCTATGCCCGTACTGACAGTGCTAGGATTTACTTTAACTAACTTTTAATATCCCAGGAAGATTGTTCCTAAAGTCAGAATTTTCACATCTTCCAGTTCTCGATCTGAACTACTTAAATGAAACAGATCCCCCTAAATATATGAAGATAATAAACAACATTCAGACATCAAACAAAACCCCAAATCCACTTGCGTTTTCCACCAAATTAATAAAGCTACCACATAAATACAAAAAGGATTATTTAAAGTCTATAGCAATTACACAGGGCAGGAGAGCTTGCTCAGCTCTATGAAGCCCTATGATATTGTCAGTTTTAAAGCCAACAATATTTAGAATTCAGTCCAAGAGCTGGTAAAGGGAAACGAACATAATATTTACATCCCTGCTGCCAGACACAGTAGCCTACCTTTAATCCGGCTTGTTAGCTAATAGCATCAGTGCTTCCAACAGAGGTTCATACAAGATATTCCCAAAACAGCTCAGGGACACACACCTTGTGACATATAAAATCCAGATGAAAGAATGCTGGCAAAAATAACATTGCTCTGTTATAACATTGCCGCTGCAATCTGGAAGGTGTAATTTGGCAGAACCCTCTTTGCTCACAGGCAAAACATAATTCTGTTATTTCCTTGAATAACACATACAGAGCTACAGGATTCCCCAGTAGGAAATGCCTCTGAATCCATAGACCCAATTAATTCACAGTCATTAAGGCAGCACAGTTATTTAGGCTGAGTCTTCAGAGGTTATACGGGCACATGTGAAAAAATTAATCCTCTAATATATGTTATTGTGTAATACCAGTTCACACACACAGTCAGCACCATCTCCTGGTTGTCCCACACTGTGAAGCCGCACGCACATCCCAGCAGCACACCTGGCTAGCCTGGAAGAGCTCAGAAGCTGAAGCTCAAATGCTGCCTGTGCCACACTCATTTCCAAACTGTCCACCAGATCAGCTACGGACCAGTCTATGAACCTCTAAAGGAGCCACAATTCCACGTCTGTCCAGGGCAGTGGGGACCTCCTTGATCCAGGAGCTGTGGCAGAGCCCTGGGTAAAGAGGGGGTTCCACAGCACCAGCACTGGGGGGGTTGCTCCATCAGCTCATGTCACCTCCCATTTTGACAGCAGCAGTCCTGCCCTTGTGATCCGAAAGGGTGGGACTGAACTTGCAGACTGGTACTTCTTCACTAGGAGGACCCCAAATGCTCCTTTCCATTGACCTACAGCCACTTTTTAAAAAAAAAAAAAAAACAAAAAAAAAAACACCTTGGTAAAGTGTGCTGTGTCATCTGGCAGAGTATTTCACCGGTCTCTTCAGCTCTACTCATCCCAAAGTCAAACTCAACAGAGGAGTAAGCTTTTGGGGGGACCCAGAGAAGATGCTGCCATGGGCTACTTTCTGAATGCATTAAGACAGACCAGCCTTATGGGTGGTTTTTGTCCTAAAAGAATCACACCCAAAATGAGCTGGAACTTTCCCTCCACTTTCCCAGGGAGAAGAAGGAAGACCAAAATACCCCTGCTATTTACTTTTATTTATAGGATACAACTATCACTGTTATAGTTGTTATTTTATTTTTTCCCCGTCTTGTGCTTTTTGGTTTGTTGCCTGCCAACCATTACCCCGCCAAACCTGACATAGGCCAAAGCTGGTTTAGAGAACAGATTTGCACAGCAGCCTCCATTCAGTTCCAGGGCTCCACTATCAGGGCAAACCTTGTCAAGACCTGAGGATTTCTCGTTATGGGATGCCAGGGGATGTTTTCTCTTGTTCAGTACTGTGAGTTTTGTCTGTTTTCCACAGACTTTTCTGACCTCAACACCCCTTACCTGTCCCCCCTGCACTGGGCTCAGCCAACCATTTTAGTTTTGTGTTCTTCATTCTGTAAGATCAAACCCACAATGACAACTCACCCAGCTGAAGAGCAAGCGTCCCGAGCCCTGCGTGTTCACTGCCTGCTGCGCACACCAGGCAAACAAGCCACTTTCCCAAGTCAGACCAAAGGTCTGGACCACATCCCCCAGCTCTGGGAGTGCCTGACCACCAGGCTGTTTCAAACAGGACTTTCTCATCCTCTTACTAGCATATTACCTGTTCATATAGAGAACTAAATACCGAGTCAAGCAGGGAGTCTGGTGCACCACAGGAAGGTGCAAGTTCAAAGCCCTGGACCAAGCTTGGCAGAGGACTCAAAGCTGGGTGCTCTGCCTTCCAGCGGAGTGCTTCATGCACACGGCTACTGGATTTGCTCTTGCTGCAGACCACAAATCCCAATGGGGACAAGAGGAGCATTGTCACCAGACCCAGAACACTTCCACAAAGGGTTCCAATTTTGATAAAAATCCAAGAGGGGGGAAAAAAAAAAAAAATCAGAAACCCCAAGTTAACCCAAATCTTCAAAAGGCTCTACCAGAAAATCCCTAGTAGATGCACTATAGAGAGGATATAGTTCTCACATTATTTCCTATCCAGCTCTTTACTACGTCCCTCCCTACAGAGCTGCAAGGCAACACTGAAGGCTGGATACTTCTCAGCCCTTTGCATCTCACTGACAATGCTAAGCTGGCTTGAACACCAGTCTAACGCCTGGTAGATGCTTCCCCTCTGTCTCTGGAGAATCCTTAGGATTTGTGGGGTTTCTAGAGAAACAAGTCCTCTTCCCTTCAAGGTCAGGATGAACATCCTCCCATCACACCGGTTTCAGCAACATCTTTGGAGTACAGAGGTGTCCACAGTTTCTGGGACTTCCCTAAAGGCTCCCTCCACCCATGAGGAGTACAGTTATCCTGAACTCTGATGGCTTGCCATCAGGGCCGCCTTCTAAGGCATCTCAGGATGACAAAAAGCTTCTGCTCATTGCAAGCCCCAATTTATCAAATGTCCAGCAGGAAGTCACATACACTTACGCACCCTCAGACTTGACACTAGGGCATAAAGGACAACCTTCAAAGAGAAGAAGCTGGCAAGCATCCCTTTCTGCTTGTGACTACTGTCATGAAACTCCCCATGCCTCAGAAGTCAGGGCTGCAAACGCCCTGTCATCCCCAGACAGCTTGACTTCAGTTGGCCCCAAGCTGATAAAATTACAAGCAAAAAAAAAAAAAAAACAAACCCAAACCAAAAACCATCAAGTGCAGGGTCAGCATGGGCTCGTGGGAACAGCAGTGATCTGGCTTTGCAGTGCAGAGACGCTTTCCGAGACATCCCCTCCTCCATCGTGAAGGAAAATTCCCAGTACCCCATGTGTTTTAAACAAGCCCATTCCTCCACTCATCCATCCTGGCTGGTGAAAAGGGATGTGGCTGCAGACAAATGCACACAGGCAGATGCAAGTACTCAAACAATTACTATTTTCTAGCCCTTTACAAAGGAACACATCAGCGGTGTTCGGTGGGATCCAGCCTGGAACTGCTGGAGGTTTTGTAGTGCAGGGTCCATGCAAGACTGCCTGTAGTTCCTCTTGGGCAGGTACAGGTTGGGGGTGGGGATCATTGGCAGCAATATGGGGGAAGTGGGGCTTTTCATCCTACTGCTTCAAAGCTTTCCCAAGCCAATGGAGCATCTCTTCAGACTACCAGTTAAGAAAGGAAACGAGGACAGGGTAGGTGTTGGCACCATCATTTGCTCTCTTTACTGTGCATTGCTACACAGGTCGCACCAGGGGTTAAAACCGGGGGATATCAGCCTGGCGAGGGTAAAGCATATGACAAAGCTCAGAGATCAGCAGCACCAGAGAGCTTAACAAGAACAAAAACATGTGCTGCAGAAAGGCACCTCTGGAAAGATGCCAGAGCTGTGCTCCAGACCTCTCCGGCAAAAGAGGCAGGGTAAAGAGAATGGCAGCAAGATTTAAGCAGTGCAGCTAGAAATGCAGGCACAACCTTTTTTTTTTTTTTTTTTTTTTAAATAATGCCAATGAAGATGGCAGTTTGGGAGTCAGTTTCTGAGCTTTTGACATGGGCATTCCTAGCACCCCAGAACTAAACCCAAGCCTTCCTGGAGGATCACTAAACAAAACATACTGAACATTTGCCCGCTCGCATCCCTACAGAAGCCTATTCCCAAAGGATTTGTTCGTGTGGGTCCCCAGCAGTCTCCTCTCCAGAATATTTTACCTGATTGAATTCCTGAATGACTATCTCCAAGTTTTCCTACTCAGGTCCCGGAAGACAGCCGCTGAACCTGACATCTACATGAATAGTCTCTCCTTCCAGGCATCCCTGCTCTGCTGCACATTGTTTCCCACAGCACACTCCCTGCATTTGGGGTAATACAGGCTCACACCCTGGGAGATAGTGGGGGGGGAGGGAAACAGATACAACCCCCTGGCTAATTAGCAGGATTAATTACAGCCAGGCTTAAAGTGATGTTGACTGAATTATACTGCTTCCCATGAGCACCATAACTTTCCATCATGTTGTGTTTCAGGGTGGAGCAGATGAATCAAGGCTGGAGGTCGAGAGGGAGGGCAGGATCTGCAGGAGGGCATGTGGATGCAGCCAGCGCTCTGCAGCGGGGCAAAGGAAACAGGAGAGAAGAGATGATGCAGAGGAGCTAGAACAGGGAATGAGATGGTCACAGTGGCAGATTCCCACTGCTCAGGAAGCCACCTTGGACATAGCTTCTCCCTCTAGAGACGGGTTCCCCCGCTGCCTCAGCCACAAAGTTCTCCTCCCTATCCCTGTTCCGGGAGATGCACCTCTACCACAGGGCTCCATCCCATTGTCAGGGCACCACAAAGACCAGCAGGTCCCTCAAGGACAGGGAGCCAAGGGGATACCCCAGCCAGCAAGGCAGAGCCTCACCAGCCAGGGCCTGTCCCACAGTACCTGAACCAGGTGAGTAGAGCAGGGCTGGAGAAGGTGGCCAGGTTCAACCAAGAGCTGAAATCATCAGGTAAGCTCACGGTGACAAGACACATTTTGAGATCAAGGCAGCCCGTGAGCCAGGACATGGCTCAACAAAGCCCATAGCTAAGCAGGAACAGAACCAGGACTGAAACGGAGACTAGGACTCCTACAGCTGAACTGAAATAGGGTCCAGAGCCCATGGGTGGAGGTGGAGGTCTCAGGTGAGGCTGTTCAGGGCCATTAAGACCAATTAGTGCCCTGAGGGTCCTGACAGCCACATCCAGCCCAGGCCTGAATACATTTCAGGGTAAACAGCTGCATTCATTTTGCAGGAGAGTGAATGAGTGTGTATGTGTCCATGTGTTAGGGGGGAGTAAGATGAACCTCCTAAATGATTCTTCCAGATACTTCTCTGCTGTATGACCATACCTGTATGATCTGATTCTTCGCATATGATCACACACAAAAACCAGAGCACAACTGACTCATTGTGGGACGGTTCCAAATTTATTTATCTGCAGGTTAAATCCAGTGATTCAGGCTTGAAGCAGAAGCGATTATTTTTCTTTATCAATGGTTTAAGGTCTGCTGTTCCAGTGGCTTTCACTAGAAAGCCATCAACATGTTCCCACAGTTGGCAAAGCTATGAGGGATGGATGCCCTAATCTGTGCCTCTCTCCAGACCGCAAAGATATGCTGATCACACCAGTAAGCTGATTTCTTGCTGTGACACGATATCATGGGACTTGGCTTTACTTTGGTGTTGCAGCTTTAAAAAGTTAAAAGTTAGCTCCCAGGCAAAGCCATGTACTGGGATGACTTACTCCAAGATGAGCAGGAGGACTGCAGATCAAAGGCCAGGAAGAAATTCCATGTTAGCTCAGAGCTCTGGAGAACTCCTTCTTATAATTATCTCAAACTGGGAAAGCTGGTCCTAGAGTTATGGGTCAAAGGCAGTCCCAGAGTGCACAAGCAGCCAAAAACTTGGTTGCCATTCGCTTCATCTTGGGCTGACCTCTTCTGTCATAGTAGCATTCTTTTGGTTACATTCATTCACAAGATCTTTGCTATGATCGAAGAAATGCATGCTTCTTCGATTTTAGCTATTAGCCCTTTCTCTTGTGATATTCGAGTATCGTATGGACAGGAATAGGTTAGGTGGGAATAGGAAAGGGCAGAAGGCTGTTGAGGGAGATGGCCGCTAGCTGATCCAAAGCCTACACTAAAAGGAACCAAGGGATGTAAGAGGATGAGCCTTGGACAAATCAAAGAGATGAATCAGGTACTGGAGACAGCTACACTCAATGCAAAAATGTGATTTTTTTCCACGCCTTAGCTTCTTGCATAGAAAATAAATTGTAGAAGCCATTAAAGTTTAGCTGCAGAGGTAAGTTTTCAGAGTGCATCCTTCCAGCAGCTCATTAAGTTAAAAGCAAAAGCTATGTGCTCTTTCTTGCAATATGATAAAGCTGTGGTATTTCAACACAGGTCTGTCTTTCTTCTTAACAAATATGATTGAAGCATTAGCAGGAGACACTGACAGAGGGATGATGGTCTTTAGCAGGAACTCATCCAGATGCTCTCTCAAGGACTTGAGATCATGTCTGTTTTCGAAATGAAATCTTAGCTCGAGGCCGCAAATCAATTGTCCAGGCTTAAAGGTAGCGTGAAGACAAAGTACCGGTCTCCTTCTCATCTAATATATCAATGAGGAGCTGGCATTTTTCTGAGCTATGGCTCCTCTGAGCTTGCCGTGCACGGGACTAGCCAATCTTGCCAAGCCACCTTCTGTGCCGCTTGCATGGGAATCAGTTAAGCACAAATGGCAGCAGAAAGCCAAATTAATTATACTTGACATGTCATCTTGAAAATGGAAGGGCGGTCTGTGCAAAACAGATCCCATGAAGCTGTTGCTTGCCTGCATGGTGCTGGATTGCTGGTTGCTGCTGGATTGTACCGTGGCTTAATTCAGAAGTAGTTCCTTCATCCTGGTAATTTAAGTGACTGTTAACATCAGCCTTGAAACCGAGTTGTGTTTCAAGGGCACTAGTTGACTGCACAAGAAGATTGCTGTTTTCCTGGGGGTCTCCAAAGGGGGCTGGAGCCTCCCTTTGTCTCCAGCAGAACAGAAAGACCCATTCATCCCTCTGTCACATGCAGAAACATGACTGTCCCAGAATAGGACTGCAGGATACCTCCCCAGTGGGGTCAGGAGGAGAGGTGCCATGCAGACTCGTGTGCTCTGGGAAGAGAGCCAGGGAAAAGCTGCAGCCCTCCAAACAGGCCAAAGGGTTAAAGGAGGCATCAACCAATACGCCATGACTTCTGCCCTAGGCAGAGATGAGCTATTTGAGGTGCGTATTTCCTGATCTTCCTGGGGAGTGTAAGTGTGCTGAGGGGCAGACTCACTTCGGGAGCGGTGGGAGGTCACCTCCTGACGCACTTCAAAGACACCAGCCGGTAATGAACTTGTTCACTCCCACCCTGGCCCAGACCAAAGGCTCAGCCTTAGTGTCACAGGCATCCCCCAAGGTATAGAAATGCTTCACTGAGTTCCAGAGTTAACTTTGGGACACATGCTTGCAAGTTGGAGACATCTATGAGCATTAGTGACCCAAACAGGGGGGTAGCAGCTGACTGCCCCTGAAGCAAGGCCAGAGAAGTGCTGTAGCAGACCACTAGCTGGCTTGACCTTACATTTCCATCCTCAGAGGCTCATGTGGTCTGCCACATGCTAAGACAAGGTGGGCAAGGAAGACTGAAGCTGGAGAAAAGAAAGCAAAATGGCCGAGCCTAATCGCTCCATGGCAGTGTCAGCAAAGACAGTGAGAAACAGGATCCTCAAGCAGACTCCATAAGCAGCCTTCTTCCCCCCCAAAAAAGGCATAAGGTGACAGTTACATGTAAAACATTCAACTTAAAAACACAAACAAAACAAGAAAACCAGATCCCTCAACACCTGCCCATCACCTGTGTATCGTCTGGCACCTGAGCTGGTTAGACCAAAGTGCTATTGAGGGCACGTCTGTCCATGTGCTATCACATCTCTATCTGCAGAGCAGACATGTGCCAAGACTTGAGAAACCAGAGATGGGTGGGTGACAGATCCGTAAGATGGACTCTCCAGTTTGGGATGCTTAGTAGGATGAAGAGAGAAGAGTCTGAATGGAGGTTTTGTTCTCCACTCAGAAGAGTGAGGAGTCGTCTCTGATAAACAAGGGTATGCAGTAAATAAATACATAACTTTTCTGTGGATTATCCACAGCTCTGATTCATCAGATCTTCAAGGAATCATGGAAATGATTCAGTAGAGAAACACGGATAATTTGCTTTCACACAAAGAAGGCAGAAAGTTCCCAAACAACCGATATAGATTGTCTCTACCCTATTTACAAATCTTCACCGCTGAGAAAAGCTAGGCTGGTCAAATTCTCATTGGCATCTTTGGCCAAATCTCAAGATGAGAGGGAGTCCAATCCATTCTTGTATCTGGATGCACTCAGAAAAAAGGCTGTAACGGTATACATATAACAGTATTTTATTGTGAACTTCTGCAGTTCTCCAGAAGTAGCTGAGGTCCTGCACAAATTCACTCATTATTCCCATGAAAAGGGCTGAAAATGGATAGCCACAAATATGAATGTGTTGGAGTCAATTCCAAACCAAGGCAAACGTAGCATCTCTTCTATCATATTGCCAGGCAAATGTCAACAATAAGGCTAGAAAGTTTTCCCTGCTGAGAGTTGTCTCAATTGTCATGGTCTGATCTTCCTTACCTCTTGAAATTAGAAGTCCTTTATTAATTTCAAGATCTGTTCCTCACTGATTTAGTTCTACTTATGCTTCAGGACTAAGTTATTTTGCTCTTTTCTCAGTTCCTAAAGGACACTTGATCAGTCTCTTCTGTCTTCTCACTTTACCTAGTTTAAAGACTAAGATCCATATCAAGATGAGGACAGTTTCTCAGATCTCAGAGAAGAGACTTACTTGCACATTCCACATTAATGAGGATTTTTTTTTTTTTTTTCTGTGCCTCCAAGGTATCTTTGAAAAATTTCATCTTACAGGTTGGATAGGACCCCCACCTTTTGCTGTGAGGTGGTTTGATGAGGCTGCAGGCAAGTCAGGAGTTCTCCTCGGTGTTTGGCGCAGCACAGATGGACCGAGCTGATTTGAGGAGTCTCTGCAGGAAGAGTTCAGGAATTAGCATTGATTTTATAAACTCTCTGAATCTTGACATCTAACTCCCTAATCCTCTGCTGACAAGGCAGGAAGCGGCCACCACACGCAGACCTTATTGCAGGCTGGCTGGATCTTCTCCCTGGAGAACAGCAAACTTGTCCCATGAATAATGTGACAAACCAAACCTGGGTTCTTACTGGTTTCTGCTCCTACCTCTATGTGCTCCCATCACAGGAGTGTTTGCCAGGGTTATTTCTGGGTGCGGACAGGCACGTACCCCTGCAGCGACCGGCCAGCCAGCTGGTCTCAGCCAGCCTGTTACTGGTGATACTGGTTTGGGTTTGTCCTCTCTGCTGTGCTGCTGCAAAATGCAATGGAAAATGTGTTATCTCAGAGATGTTTGTCCTTTTGAAACATTTGATCAAACCCAAGATTAAACTCGCTGGAAAGAAGGAAGCATGGGTGAAGATGGCACAATCACATAAATCTCATTTCTTTAAAGAACAGACCAGAAATAAGTATTGTAACCTCAGTCTGATCACTTTTAGTCTGGGAGTTGCCAAGGTTTGAAAGCTTGGAATTGCCCCAGATGTTGGTCAAAGAAACCAGATGCTTCTCCAGGGTCTTTGGAAGTCACAACCCCCCNACTGGGAGAAGAAGGGCATGCCTTCCTAACAGAGGGGCTCTTTTTTAGCTGAGGGAGCAGCTGAGAGAGAAATTTATAGCCATGAGATGCAGAAAAAGAGAAAGCCCATGACATTGGAGGCAAGAGTGTAAAGCCTGAAGAGCTCTCAAAACCAAAGGAAAATCAGCAGGAGAAATGTGTCCAGATGTTTTACCACTGTGAGTTAATCTTTCCAATTCTTAAGAAAAGAGTAGCCATAATTTCTTGCAAAATCCTCACTAAGAACTTCAACTATTCTGTGTCATCAGAGTACTAAACGATCAAAGATCTATGAAAACATATTTTAAGATACAATAACTGAAGACCAACAATGACCAACAAGGCTGAGCACAGCTGGAGCCCAACCTACCATTTCCAATAGCGAGCAGCAGAAATATCTGTGCTCCAAACACAACAAATAGGTCTCATAAAGATACTGTGTGGGCACCTTCTCAACTCAGAAGCTTACAAGGATCAGAATAAGACACATTGGGGTCTAAACTCAGCAGCCTCGTGATTGTCCAGGAGAACAATATCAGCTGGGGCTGCAAGGGGGTCTGCAAACCCAGGCTGGATATGGACCTCTCCTGAGTTACACTGCCCTCCATGCTGCTTCCCGGCACGAACGCAGAGTTTGCAGCGAAGCACAGAATTGTTCTTTCCCGTGGAAACTGGTTCACCCATAAGGATGTGAATGCTTCTCCCCGTGTTCAGGTACAGAGCCAGCCCCAATCTCCCCAGCCTGAGGGTGATGACAGTCGTTTGCTTGCCTCTGAGTTTTGATGAATGGAAATGATTTGTCGATTTTGTTGTTGTCATGTTGCACAAGTTTAAGTGGTCTGTAGTCGGTCAGGTAAAATGAGCACGTAGCACAGAAGTCTGTCTCCAGAAGTGGATCACAGCAGATCTGCTGCAAAAATCCTTCTACAGGATAAACAAGGACATAGGAGTACCTTGGCATGACTTTGCTGGTTTTTGAACTTACTAGGTTATTATAAAAAAAAATATAAATTTTTTTTAATAACTTACTGCATATGCTCTCGAGTCTAAAACTTTCAACCAAGGGGTAAGAAAAAAGAAGAATAGAGTAGAAAGGAACAAACATTTTACCTGACACTTTCAATGCCAGGCATACTTAATTGGCAATTACACTTTGAAGACTGGTGTTCAAAGACATAGTAAGAAAAGAGATTAGGTAAGATCATGGCTTGGAGATAAACCAATATACAAGTAACATGATACAACTGAGAAAAGTTCAGAGGTGGACAATAAGGGTGGGCAAGGCTGTGAGATGGCTTCCTACAGGAGGTCTACGTTGGTCCTTCCCAGAGGCAGGACTTGGCACTTCCCTCCGTTGAACTTCATGAAGTTCCTGTCAGCACATTTCTCCAGCCTGTTGAGGTCCTTATGGATGGCAGCACGACCCTCTAGTGAAACATGATCTCATTCCACTTGAGATGCCTTCAGTTTGGGAAGGAGTCTGAACCTATTCTTTCTGTCCTTCTTTGGGGGCTAAAAGGGCAAAGGGACTCCTGCATCAGAGTGAAGTTGCCTTGACTTAGTACAGTTGCACCATGCCAACACGTTTCTGACCCATCAAGGACCCCAGAGCAAGATGATTTGGCATTTTTTTTTAAATAAACAGCCTGCCACCTACCAAATAAATGTCCCAGTCCTGAGAACAGCCAGGTTAACAGCATGGTGAGGAAAGAAACTTTCCTCTCCGAGCAGATGAGCCAAGGAAGTTGGGAGAGGCTTTGTCCACAGGCAAAGAGACAGGCTGGGCAGCAACACAAATCATCTGCAGGTTCATACGGATCGGGGAAAGACAGGAGGAGTCTCATGAAAGCACTGCTCGTAATCTTCTGTTCCAAGGCAGGTGGAGAGCAGAGGCAAGTCTCTGAGCCAGGACCATGTCCAGAGACTGGACTGGATGCGTGGCTGCTGGGGGAGGCTGGCTCGGCCCTACGGCAGCACTGGCTGCTCAGCCATGAAGTGTTCTGCCCTGCATCTCGAGCAATCGGACGCTGCTCTTCAGGCAGTTCAGGATGTTCAGAAACCACAGCAAAATAAAAACAGAGGTGGCATGTGAAAAGGCACCAGTGCAACTTCTTGTAGATGGGAGCATGGTCTGAAACCGGCTCCCAGCCTGCTTCACCTAGACCAGGGCTCGGGGAGATGGTGTTAGAGGGAAAAGTGAGGCTTGTCCTTCCCCAGCACCTCCGTAAGGACTTCTTATGCTCTGTCCTCTCTGCTAGCAGGGAAGCCGCAGGTCCCCTCTGCCTTGCTTGCAGTACTCATCTTGCTCCTGACCGTTTCCTCAAAAGCTCCAGGTGGAGCAACTGGTTTTATACACCCTGGGCAGAGGAGGCTTTGATGTCTCTTTTACCCAAAGGTGGTCGGGGCTGCAGCTTCCTTCACCGAAGCACAGCCACGGGGCTCCTCCGAGCCCGTCACTACAACTTGCCGAGCAGGCACGCTGCTCTGCGGTCGGCAGCCTTCCCCCAGCTCCCTCCCTCCCCCTCGAGCTTTATTTGTTTATTATTTTCATCTCCTTCACAGAGCTGTCCTGCGTTTCTCCTGCTTCACCCTCCTCCTACATCCTTGTCCCGCACTTCGCCTATTGGTTGCGGGGGCTGCGCTCCGGGGGAGCCCTGCAATTTTCTATATAACCAACTGCTCCATTCAGAGAGATCTCAGCAAGTCACGAGAGGGAAGAACCATTCCCCTGAGCACAAGCCCACAAACAAAAAGCAAACTCCAGGACCTGCAGGACGTGCCCAGCTGCCCGTGCAGGGGGAAGGAGCCGTGAGAGGGAAAGAAATTGATCCCAGGAGCATCCGAAGTTTGTGGTCATGAAGAAGGTAACTTAACGCCAATGAAAAGCTTTGCTGTTCCCTGCACTAATTTGCAGACAAAATGATTTCTTGCTTCAGGGTGAGTTTTTCTGCACGTTTTTCAGAATCCCCCCACCAGCCCCCATGCCGGGGGAGGTGTTGAAGGGACCATGGTGCCTGAGCAAGGTCTAAAAGGCGGGCATGGGGAGGGTGCATGAGAAGAAATCCGGTACACCTCTGGGGGAAGGTCCTTCTGCTTACAGACCAGGTGGCTTCAGGTCAGGGAAACAGCTGGGGATGTGGTGTTATCATCTGCCTTTCTCCCTCCTTTTCCCCCCACCCAATGGCATTTGTGCTGCAAGAGATGTTCATCCGCAGAAAAGCTCTGTTGTGCGTTTGGCAAGCGCAAGCGGAGCTGCTCTTGAAGGCAGCCTGCCCTGCCGCAGGCAGGACAGCAGGCAGTGTGCTGTCGGGGGAGAGGCTGGCTTGAGATGAGGATGCTGCCTGGGATGTGGTGGGTTCTCCTGGGCTCCCAGGCAAGGGGAGTCCCAAGCCTCCCGGCCCCACGCATGACACCTTTCAGACAGGAGCCGGCTGTGCGGGGTTATGGCAATGGTTTTCAGTCTCGTCTCCTCTATGGGAATCATTCTCTGACATCCCCGTCACGACTCCAGTGGTTTCAGCTGCGACTCGGACTCAGCACAGCGTGAAGGGCATTTCCACTTCCATGTGTCTAAGCTGTTTGCTAACAGAAGAGCCCCAGCCAAGCAGGTGGGATGGGGATGGCCCCTTTGGGCACCGAGTCACTTCCCCAGATGATCAGCAAGATGAGCAAAGCTCAGAGGATTCTGGGTCAAGCGATGCTGGCTTTGGCTTCACATCTGCTGGGCACTGAACAAGCTTCTTGGTGCTCCTGTGCCTCAGTTTCCCCCACAATTGAGAAAGGGTTATGCTTTCAAGCACTCCGAGATGTGAGAGGCAGCACGGAGGGCAAGAAGTAAATGGGCTGTTGAAGAGGAGGAAACAATGCTTTTCTTTTACTAAATTGCTGGGTTTTAAGGCAAGACGGGAGAAAAGTGCTTTTTTTTTTTTTTTTCAGTGCTTTGCAGCTGCACTGTGGAGGGGACAGGCAGGATCCAGTGAGCCGTGTCCTGTGATACTTACTCACATGAGCTCTTCTGCCAAATACCCAGGGGCTGAACGGCCACACCAGGCTCTGCAGTCCTGCACTGGGAGAGCAGATAAGAGCAGCCCGCTGCTGCAGAGGGCACAGAACACAACTTTCCAGGGATGCTCTGGTACCTCTCTGTCAGCTCCTGACTCAAGGAGCCACCGTCTTTTTCCAAGCCCCCAGACAGCCCTGAGGGGCAAACACTTGGCTGTGCCATCCAAAACTGCTCCCTGTGAGCTGCCCAGACCCTCAAGGATCCCAGGCAGGAATTCGGAGCTGGGTCTGCCCTCTCCTATGAGCTGCAGTCCTGTGGGCATAGCTGGGAGGAGAGGAGGGCATCGGTTGGGGTACCCACCCAGGAGACAGCTGCCCCTGGTGTAGGCTGGGGCAGGACAGAGAGGAGCAGGGATTTGCGCCCAGGTCTCTAATGAGTCGGGTTTGGGTTCCTTCAGGTTCTTTATCCATTCTCTCCCTCCCTTTCTTCCCCTCCTTCCCAACATAGCTGGGTGCCCTGCACCTGAGTAGGAGTCACAGCCGAGAATAACATCCAAACAGGTCAGAGCAAAGTCCACCCCTGGTCAGCTGTCTCCAGGACAGCAGTTGGAGCAGATGTTTAGGTAGATATCAGGAATAAGGTAGTTCTGGAGAAGTTTCTCTGGTCACAAGTCCCAGATTTGGCAACCAGCTGATGAGGGATGTGCTAAGACCAGGGTGGGTACCAGGACTTTCGTAGCCACCAAGGACCAAGATTGTTCCAGCATGCAGGTGGGAACGTTCCTCTGCAGACAGTGACTGGTGACAACTTTGTGAATCCTCAGCTTTGACCAATGCATCTCCAAAGGGTCTTTTGTGGAAGGAGGCTTCTCCTTGTCTAGGCTCCTTAATAACCAGCTATTCTGGTGCATAGCTTAGTCCCTTCCCATAATATTTTATACTGGTTATTCAAGGTGACAAGCTGGCATCCCACCATCCCCTCCTTAGGAAATTAGCTCTGCCTGTGTGGGAAGAACAGTATGGGTTGAGGGTTTCCCCAGTTTCCAGATCACATACACCTGCAGGTACCCCTCAGTGATGGGATACCTACGAACCTCTGAGAGCAGGGTGCTTACAGGCCAGATATGGGTTGTTTCCCAGCCGTCGTATGGAGACTCTTCTCTAAATGCTCTTTAAGTCATTGAAAACTGCTCTTTTTTTTCAGCCAGAGGCAGGCAGGTAACTTCATAGTGCCTGTTCTGGCTCACACCCATGCGGCTTATCTGCAAGATAACTTTGCAAAGCTGTTTGAGTCTGCACAGATAGAAGGCACAGAGAATGCACAAGATTGCTAAGCACCAGGCATGAATATTTTAGCAGATAGAAGCATGCTTATAATGAGCTGAAAAGTGGTGGGATCTTTAACTTTCCTGTGGTGAAACCGTACCTAAGGTGCTGTTATAAGGATTCAAACTAGAAAAGAAACATCTTTAAAATGTGGTTGTTTTAACAGAACTGAAAACTTAACTCTCTAGTTCATGAGGTCTAAACTGTGATTGAAGGGACTGGGTTATTTTATTGCCTATATTTGACACGTAACTGGGAATAAATTTTAGGCTTCCTCCTAACACTGCTTGTTTACAGTTTAAAGTACTAAGGACCTGACCAAAGGACATAAGAAGGTCAGGAAGGACTAAGCCTGATTTAGATTTTCTGGCAAGAGCAGTAGGGTGAAACTGAGAAAAGGGTAGGTCTGGCTAGGCTGGTTTGTTGGGAAAGAGTCCAACTTCATGCTGATTATGCTTGGAGCCTTCCAAACAAGCAGAAAGGCACAGGCATTTATTTCTACAAAGCCTGGCCTGAGCCCATGACACAAGAGGAATGCACAGCTGTATCTAGAGGAGCTGTGGTTGTACCTGGCAGGACTTGCGGTTGGCTTAGCCATGCCTTCCCAGAGTGGGAACAGCATGTTCCCACCATATATGCATTGCTGGTCCTGGGGTCCCCCCGGTCCCGGGCAGTGGGCACTGTGCTACAACCCAGGATTGCGTTGGCTGAATGGTCTTGGGGAGCAGTTCCCTGGGATGTGGCTGGTTTGTGCTCAGATCCCAACTCTGTCTGGTGGAGTCAGAGCGGAGACTGAAGTCCCATCTCTAATCCCAGGCAGGCATCCCGATCCCTGCCTAACTGGCTCCTCTGGAGCAGATGACAGCCCAGGGAACCCCCAAAAGGCTCCAGTTCCTAGTCTAGGCACAGCAGCTTTTCCTCCCTTCAAAGCTGTGAAGTTTCATAGTTTAAGAAACACATTCTTCACCCACCCTAACCAGGAGACCCAAGATCTGTCCCTCTCTGGTCTCACTTCCCACTGGTGGCCATATCTGGATCGCAGAAGCCCCTTTCACAAATTCGCATCATGGCAGGACAGTGCTACAGCCATCCTCAGCTTCCTCATGTGGTTGTCCTGCCTGAAAGCATTGTCTGAGATTTGCAAAGCAGAACCCACTCCAGTGATATTTATTAGTAGTGCTTCAGCCTCGGTGAGCTTGAGAGACCTTTTACTGTGCTCAGCCGTCAAAACTGCAAACAGCACAGGGAGATTTATATCCCTGAGTATTGAGTTGAATGGGCACGGTGGATTTCGAAAGGAAGTGGTTCAGTTAATGACGATAAGGGTAGGGAAGGAGGGGCTGTACTGCTTGCACATAAATCGGAATAAGATGTCAGGTATCAATATGGCATTTCTGGAAAAACCCTTGTAGTATTTTCCCATCATGGTTTCCAGCAAGACTGCGCTGAGGCTTTTCACTTAGCACTGAAAGATGGCATATGGCAGCCCATGGGATCTGCTGAAGAGTGGGATGTTAGTGCGGCTCCAGTTTTCCCATGGCACAAACTGGAAGAAAAGGTCTGCTAGTCCTGTGGACCTCGAGACAGGATTTGCAGAATCGCTCAGATGTGCAGGCGTCGACAGGGCAGGTGCCCCAAAACTGCTACTTCAAACAGTCGGGAACTAAACGAGAAGCGGGGGGGGTGGGCATAAGAGAAAAGTCAGATTTGCCGGGTGAGCAGCGATACCAAGTTCAGAAGGTGCAATTGCCGATTCAACACACCTATTTGAGAAAAGGCAGGTGCCCTTATTTGCTGAAGTCCTGTGTAAGAGGCATAAGAGACTGTTTGTTTCCCTTTCAGTTTGTTTTCTCGAACAGGCATGTTTAATTTTAGCAGCAAAGACTCCCACCCACAGGGGTCAGGTGCTTTAACCAGATGGGATCTAATCTGGCATTATTCCTGATCACTGTGATGAGGGGCTTTCTCCAGCAATTCCTTTCATTCAGTCTCGTCTTGTTCCTCCTTCCTCTGCTAACCAAGTTCTCTCCCTTGTCCCTTTCTCCACCTGCAGATCCAACCAAGACCCAAGCAAGGACATCCCACAACCATGACGAGGACTTCTGCAGCCAGCTTTGCCGTTCAGTCCTCAATGGCAAGAATCCCAGCTCCCACCACTCTAGCCATTTTCCTGACTTGCCTCTTCTCCAGGGCACACGGCCAGACCCCAAGGGCTTTCCCGGAGAGCACCGTCCCCTTGGAAGTGCTTAGCCAGGAGCAGGCCTACGGTCTGGTCCAGCCAAACCTGTTCCAGGATGCCAAGCTGTCAAACCACTCGGAGAGCCTCCCCAGGAGCATCGGCTCCGAACCGCCCTTGCTGCCCGTGTGTGTGAAGCCTGCAGATATCAGACACATCTTCAAGTACATCAACACCATCGTGTCCTGCACCATCTTCATAGTAGGGATCATCGGGAACTCCACGCTCCTGAGGATCATTTACAAGAACAAGTGCATGCGGAATGGGCCAAATGTCCTCATTGCTAGCTTGGCGCTCGGAGACCTTCTCTACATCCTCATTGCTCTGCCCATCAACGTATATAAGGTAGGCTCCATGCGGCACGAGTGCTGTGGCAGCCTGGCGATGGCAGGGATGGTGTCTGTTCCCTCATGGCTCGGTGCCCTGGGGAATATCTATCCTCTGCTCTTCATTGCAGGCTCCATTTTTGCAAGGGAGGGGGGGGAGGGTGTTTCTGCTCTTGAAAGGATGAGAAAAGCATAAACAGACAAAAAGCTCAGAGTACATTCCTGGGAAAGCAGAGGTGTTCTCTGTTACAGCTGTGTTATGCACACACACACAAGCACACAACCTTCCATATCTTTTAAATCTCATCTAAAAATCACAAGAAAAGAATGGCTTGCAGTCTTCTGACATGACAACCCAATGTTTATTTCAGCTGAGCAAAAATTATCATTCTTGTGCACTGGGGACACTTCTCCCAGCACAGTTCAGTTAATCAGCCTCAAGCAAGTATCTTTTTTATTCTAGCTAAACGTGAAGACTCATCCAGGAACAAGGAAGAGGGCTGTATTATAAAACAGGGGCTTCTTTCAGAGACAATTCCCCCTAAACTAGACAGAAGAGGCACAACAAATAATCAGAAGAACCTGAGGTCTGCATGGTGCGCTGCGGCCGAGAGGGCCGGGCGGATGCGGGCAGTAGACCCGAGACCCCAGTTAAGAGCAGAAGGTGTGTTATGACATCTGTGAGATGTGTCTGAGCTATTGCAGCTCTTTCTCGCCCACTGCTTGAGACATGTTTTGGTGGGCTGGAGCCAGAGGTTTCTATGAAGGGTTGGAAGGGATGCTGTGGGGTGAAGGACTTGGAGCTCAGCCAGATTTGTTTGTCAAAGGGCAGCTTTAGCCTGAAAAGTGGAAATTGAGTGCCAGAGGGCTCCTGGATCAAGCAGGCTGGGTGGCAGGGGGACAAGGCAGAAAAAATCAAAGTAGGAAGAAGGTGCATGTAATTTGACAGCGAGAATGACTAGATGTGGCTGGCAGAGGATCTCAAATCACTGTGAACAGACACCCTTCAAGTGAAAATGGATTGAAAACTATAAAGGGTTTTTAGGTCAAAACAAACAGGTTCTCCATGAGCCGGATGATCTCCTCTGTTACAAGAATACGGATCCATGCAGAGTGTTTCACTCGTGCAAGAAAACAGAGTAGCTTGGGGCCAGCAGCACTGATCCAGGGGAAGGTTGCCCCCCTCCATCCACAGAGTACGACCCATCTCCGCTTTGACCCAGCGGGCCCCCTTTGCTTTCAGTGAGGCACGATTTGCTCTGCCTGAGAGGGGAGGCACAGTCTGGAGAACGCGGCTGCAAGGCCGGCAGCTTTCCCGGGGATCACCTCGACCCCGCACCCCTCGCACAGGCAGAGGTTGTGGAGGCAGCCCAACAAGCACGGTCATAGCTGAGCCCCTCAAAAACTTGAACAGCAAGGCCCCTCTGATATTTGTCCCCAGTCAAAACCAAGGCAGGGAAGATTTACATTTTAATCCTGCCTTTGCCACACTTGATGGGAAATGCACCATCTGGCCAGGGAAAGAATATTGGTCGTGCAATGTACATTTAACAAGAACAGAGTAACAGCAACAGCAAAATATCTGGCACACCTGCCTCCGTGGGATGCAAATCCTTCTCCGCTTTGCGGGATCTGGGCTGCAGAGTCCGTCTGTCATATTTATATCACCCACAATATCGGGGTGTGGGTTGGTTTCAGCCTGGGTTCCCACAGGAACAAGGCTTATACAAGGGGGCTGTGAGGACATGGGTCTGAGAGCCCTTCCCTTCAGGACCTGTTTGCCCAGCTCTGCTGTCCTGCACAAGTCTCTGTTGTAGGAAGGTCCTATGTATCGTAAAAAAAGGGGCATGTGGGAGCAGATGGAGGCTGTAGGAATGACCTCACTGAGGAAAGCTGGCAGAGAAACCAGTCGCAGGCTCAATACCCAGCTCTGCGTCCTGGTCAGGCAACAACTGGGGTTGCGCTGAGCTTTGTGCAGAGTTCACGGCTTACACCAAAGACCTCATCTATGGGACATGTGCTGTTAACACAAACTGCTGGCTTAGACACACACTTGGCTGTCTCTTGGAGCTGCAACCAGCACAGCTTGCAGGCAACACAAAGAAACGTCAAGACACTTTGTCCAGGTTAAGGACAACATCTTGCACTAGTGTTGCCTGCCTTGTAACAAGAAAACTGCATCAAATCTCCAGGGTTGGGACTCCCTGCTCTGGCCACATCTATATTGACTTTTCCTGACTGATGTTCAGGATTTCCCTGAGGATAAATTGCTTGTCTGAGAAGCCCACACCAACTATGAGCAACCTGGTCCTAAGAGTAGCCCAGCTCCCTCATGGTGTGTCTCCCTTACGACACAGTAACAGTTGAGATGGGTGGACTACCCACATCTGCAGAGCAAAGGAAAGGGTAGGGTTGGTTGGTTGCCTTCACGCGAGACCCCGATTTCCAGGAGAACTTCTGGATCATTTGTCTTGCCGCTGAGGCCAAACTAAAGAGCTTGCACGGGGGGGGGTTGGTTCGGAGTAGGAGTAACCTTAGGATGGGCTCCAGGTGTCATGGGAATATAGGGTTGTGAACCCAGGCTCACTCTCATCCTCATGAGTGAGTGGCCTGGATTTCTCCTGCCTTTGGGACATCTTGTCCCCATTGATACCCTTTACTTGCCCCAGCTGACCTTAGGTCCACAGTGTATGTGTTCTGTAAGGAATCTAAGTGTGGTAGAGGGCCAGAGTATGGTAAGGGCTTAAGACTACATGGCTTTGAAAGCCACCTGAAAGAAGCTGTCCTTGCTGCATTTTGGCTGTTTTAGAGAATGACACCCATTTTCCCTCTGAAAGCAACCCAGAGCCCATTGTGGTATTTAGGATTCAGATCCATCCAAAACCACGCACAGTATGGATTCAGAACCTGGTGCCTGGATACTTCCATCTATGTGACAACTCATCTCACAACGAGCCCTTTGGGAAACAAATGGTTCCCAGTACAACACAAAATACCGGAGAGCACACACCACGTAATCCCAGCAGAGGTAACCTCAGAGTGCTTTCAGCTGCTCTTTGTGGGCTTCTCACACCTTGTGGGTAACCAGCTGCTATTACGGGAAGCCGGACATGCTTTCCCAAAGCAGCCCGTTAACCCTGCGGTTCTTCCCCAGCTCTTGGCAAAGGACTGGCCCTTTGGTGTGCAGGTGTGCAAGCTGGTCCCCTTCATCCAGAAGGCCTCAGTGGGCATCACGGTCCTCAGCCTTTGTGCTCTCAGCATCGACAGGTAAGAAACAACTTCTACAGCTGCACTGCCCAGCCCGACCTGTATTTGACTCTAGCACGTCCCTTCATTGTAACCAAAAGGCACGGTGCAGGGCGGCTTGGTCCCAGGCCAAATTCAGAGATGGGGACAGGGTGCTGTCACGTAGAGCTGAAATCCAACAGGATCTGACTCTGGTGACAGAGTTTAAATCCTGCTGGAAAAGGTTGAGGGGAGGATCGTGATGTGCTGGAACAACTGCTGGGGTGGTGGGGAAGGGTGGCATTTCCCCAAAGGCAAGTAGACATTGGCCAAGGATAGCTACCATCGCATTCATCTGTTGAGCCCCTGTTTCTTATCTTTCCCATTCCACTGAAGGGGAAGGTTCAGGGGTGGAGGAGGAAGGCGTAAGGGAAAGGGTCTTTGGGTACAACTCTAATCTGCACCTTCTTGGCCCCTTCCTGGTGGTTGCTTTTCTCGCTCCAATCTGCTCCTGTTGCATTCCCATGTGTTGGGCAGGTACCGAGCAGTGGCGTCCTGGAGTCGGATCCAAGGGATAGGAATCCCCATGTGGAAGGCAGTGGAGGTGATGCTGATCTGGGTAGTGGCCATTGTGCTTGCAGTCCCTGAAGCTATAGCCTTTGACATGGTGGAGCTCAGCTACTGGGAACGACACCTGTGGGTGTGCATGCTCGCCTCCGAACAGAAATCCAGCTTCATGATGGTATGTGCTCTGTCCCACCCCAGCTGCAGTGGAAGGGAGGGGGAGACACGGGCGACCAGGGCATCCTCCCTCCTTGATTAGAGGATTAGGTGCTTCTGTGGGTGGCTGCTTCTAGCCATCAGGGTGAACACTGGGAGAGCAGTATGGGGCAAAACACAGAATACATGGCATTGTAGTGACACGGGGCAGACTTGCTTTGAACATGGCGCCAGAAAACAGGCAGCTGGTCCTCAAGCTGTGTCATGTCTTCACCATCCACATCAGAAGGTCATGAAAGATCTTGGGGAGCTTCAGAACCTGCTGTGGAGTCCCAGCAGGTCAAAGAATGTCTCCACACCAGTCTGCATGGGTAACCTTTACTACAGGGTCAGCTAAGGGTGAGCAAGGGAGTGAAGACCCTTACAAAGCATCAGAACTTATCCCACTGCGTCTACCAAATAAGCTCCTCGCAACTGTTTCTTGCACAAGTCTGCTAGACTGGACTGGCAGCCAGATGTAAACCAGCCTTTACTTCTTTAGGTTAAACGTGTACCAGCCTTGGGAGAAGATAATTCCTGTGCTAAGTGCACATGGGATGCACCAGCCTTGAGGGAAGATAATCCCATGTGCACTTAGCACAGGAGCTGTTACACTTTCACACATCAGAAGTGTCTGACGCAGGCCAGCATCAGTGTCAGGGACCGGGTCAGTTCATGCCCCAGTTACCTGCCCCCCCTTTCCCCAGTTTCTAGTTGCTCTTTCTTTTGCGTGCAGTTCTACCGCGATGTGAAGGACTGGTGGCTTTTCGGCTTCTATTTCTGCCTCCCCTTGGTATGCACTGGCATCTTCTACACCCTCATGTCATGCGAGATGCTGAGCAAGAGCAATGGCATGAGAATTGCTCTGAATGACCACATGAAGCGGGTAAGAAAACCAGGAAGGCAGAAACTGGTATTTCCCAAAGAGGAGGGAGTGCTGTTGAAGGGGAGAACACGTACCTGTCCCTGTAAAGGACACATATGAGCTGACATAGCCTCACAGTGGTCAACGGATATTGGCATGCTGATGCAGATGCAGGGGTTAAACCAGGGAGATGGGCCTCCAGCTCTACAATCTCATCTCAGGGACAACCCAAGCCAGTAGCCTTATGGCCATGGACCAGCCTGATTTTCAGTTTCTTATGGCCATTTCTCCTCTGGCTGTGCTGTGCCGTGCCAGCCCAGATCACACCAAACTGGACCAAATGCTGAATGTGCCATATCACAGCCAAGGGGTGCAGGGAAAAGAGTGGTTTACTTTCCCCTCCTACACTCTGCAGAATGATCCCTTGAGGCAGACCAGCTGGTTGTCACGATAATATAGTGTGAAGGGTGGATGGACGAGGCCCCCATGTCCCAGGGAGTATCAAAGTTACCAGGAGCAATGGTGGGAAGGGGTGTGAAGGAGTCTGGTCTATATTGTGCTGCTGGTACCCGACCCCTTTCTGCAGCCTCAGAGTCCTCCGCATGATGCAGGATTTGGGACCAGCAGGTTGTGCTTTGGACTCAAAAGGGGTGCCCAGCCACCATCAGATTACAGAAATTACTTGAAGGGCCCTTGCTCAGCATGGGGAGACGGTGCTTTGCTCCACTGGCTAGCCAATGCTCAGCCAGACCATCCCTTCTCTCCTGCCCACCTTCTCTTCGCAGCGCCGGGAGGTGGCCAAGACTGTGTTCTGCCTCGTGGTGATTTTTGCACTCTGCTGGCTGCCGCTCCACCTCAGCCGCATCCTCAAAAAGACCATCTACGACCAGACGGACCCCAACAGATGTGAACTGCTCAGGTAGGGGCATCAGCAGGAGGGGACCATGCTGGGAGCCCCTGCAGGCACCAGCAGAGGCTCTGCTGGGCTCATTGCAGGCCGGTGGAGTTGCCTTCCTAACACCTTGTTTCAATAGCTCCTTTCTAGATGGCATTGCTCTCCTGATAGGCACAGAGAAAAGGTGTGGGTAAGAAATTAAATTTTGAAATGTACCTATAAATCTATGGGTTAAAGAGGTCTCTTCCTGGGCAGAGAAACATTCCCTGCAGGGCTAAAGGGACTGCAGCACCTCTTGGGGGCTGTGCACACTTTCTGCCACTTGGCAGGTGCCTGTCTTCCCCTCTCCTCTTTACCTGTCACGCCAAAATCCAGTTCAGGCCAGATGCTGCTACTGTGCTTGAGTTTGAGAACATCAGGGTCACCAAGGGAAATCAGATCTCATGCTTTTGGTTTCCTCAGGAAATGATCCTCGCAAGAAAAAGTGCTGTGCAATTGCCCAACTGCAGGAGGGACTGCTTTGTGCTCACCTCTATGGTCTCAGTCACTGGCCCTCCTTGGAAGCAGGTTCCCAGGCCAGGCAGTTGGCAGGCATTTTGGAAACCCTCCCTCAGTTCTCAATGAGCTTCCAACACGTCCACCCTCTTCTCTCCCCTCCTGCCTCAGTTTCCTCCTAGTGATGGATTACTTTGGGATCAACATGGCCTCCCTCAACTCCTGCATCAACCCTGTGGCTCTCTACTTCGTCAGCCGGAAATTCAAGAACTGCTTCCAGGTAGGGTTGACCCCTCCAGAGCTCCTGGCTACAGTGACTGTTCCCAGACACCAGTCCCAGGGGCGCAAGCTCCCATGGACCAGGCACGGTGCAGCCAGAGGCACCTCCATGGCAGCGGAATTCCGTGCTTACAAGACAAGGGGAAAGGTGCAGAGTGGTTTGGCAAACACACCCAGCAAGCAGCAGTGGAGACAGGACTGGACCTCGCAGCTCCTGGCTCCAAGACAAATGCCCCATCAGGGACAGGCTGGGGCTGCCAGCAGCCCACAGGATTCCTCTCTTTGCTCATATAATGATCATGTTTCTCCTCCCAGATTTTCCCCCTGCTAGGTGCCTCTCATCCCAGCTTCAAGTACAGTAGCGCTCGCTGCCCTACTCTGGGGAGACTTTTGCCAGTACAGGACCTAGCACAAGCCAAAAAGGTCCTTGTTCTGGGTCAGAAGCATCCCCACAAACCATCAGAGCAGGAACTGGGGCTGCTTTAAACTTCAAGCCCAAGTTATTCGGAGATAATTTTCAGGAGCAGTGGAGCCCTGAGAAAGGAAGGGGATGGGATGGGATGGGATGGGATGGGATGGGATGGGATGGGATGGGATGGGGTGGGGTCACCTCCCAGGTGCTGTGGCCAAAAGAAGAGTTGAGCCCAGCTAAGCATTACCCGTATTTTCTGTTCCCCGAGGACAAGGAAACACAACTGCAAAAGGTACCCAAGATTTTGGTATCTTCATTTCCAATCCACACCAGCCCTATCTTGGAAAACCTGCTCCCAGCAGGTCTGCAGGACAGCAAGGCTCAGCAGTGTAGGCTGCGATTCCCAGCCTGGCACTGCACACGTTGACTTGCCAACATCAGTAAGGGAATATTTCCTCCTCTTTTACCTTGTAGCCCACTCTTGTAACCTCTCTCTCCATCCTCTTGTCTCCTCGCAGTCCTGCCTGTGCTGCTGGTGCCAGAGACCAGCTCTGAGCATCACGCCGACAGACGAGAAGGGCTCTGTTGGGAAGTGGAAAGCCAACGGGCAGGAGCTCGGGCTAGACCGGAGCAGCTCCCGCTTGAGTAACAAGTACAGCTCTTCCTAAAGCCGTGCCACCCGCGGGGCCGAGAGGAGAAGGCACTGTGCCAAGACGGCAGGACCCCTCCATTTCTCTCGCACAGCCGTTTCCTGGCTGGGCCTGAATCGTTTTTGCCTTTGTGTCATAACCCACCTGGAAGGAGCTGCAGCATTTCACAGACCCCTGGGACTAGCTCTGAACACAGCCTCTGAACCGCGCCGATTCCCTCCTCTGGTCCGAGATGCCTCTAGAGGAAGGGGAAGGGGATTCAGATCCTTACAGGATTTTTCATTTCCTCACAGGAAAACCAAGTGACTTATGGCCATTTGTCTCGGGTGGAAATATGGGGTGGGGAAATGTGTGTGAAAAGGGAAGGAAGGTTGAGATGTGGTCACTTTGAGATGGATGTGGGATGAGGAGGAGAGGGAGAGGACCACGAGTGACAATTTCCAGCTGAAAAAGCCAAAGAAAAGCTTTGATAACATCCCTTATCATCTCCCTCTGTTGCTGGGACAGTTTGTCCCCAGGCAGAGAACCAGGATAAGATCCAGGCACCATGTACGTCTGGTAGACCATCAAAGGCGTGAAATCTCCTCCTGTTCACGGTAGGGAGAGGTGGGCAGGAACGTGGCTTCATTGTGTGACCAACCTGGCCTGGGGAGCCCTAAAAGTACCCCCTCCTCTTTGCCTTTTCCTGGAAAACCTGCCCCAGGCTCCCCACCCAGGGTCGGCGTTCACCCCACCTGTGTATGGCACAAGGAAGCGATCGTATGTGACTGCACGGCTTAGGGGACCAGATATCCTTGGCAGAAGCTAGTGGCAGGATCCAGCCAAACCATCAGCTCCAGCTTCCCCCTCCCCAGGGACAGGGGAGCTCCTGGCTAGCCGGGAACCGCTGCTAGCCCAAGGGGCTGTCCTTCCAGGGAAGAGTTTGTAAGCTCAGGAAAGGGAAGGCAGAGATGGCTCAAATCTGGATGGGGCTGGGACCAAGGACTCACTCCTCACCTTTCCAAGCCCCTGCGTAACCTGGAAGCAGCTAATTGTCTGCCTGATGTAGGATGCAAGGGAGAGGATCCAGGAGACTTGCCCTTCCAGAAAATCATCCAGCCTTGATTCGTGGTCTTCGGCAGCTGGAAAGTCCACAGCCTCCTTCAGCCACTGGCTCCTGGGAGGGGGATCACCTGCAAGACCACAGCTCTGAAGTGAAAAAAGGGGTGCCCTGCATTTCGATGCCTGTAGTTCGTCTTCCCCCCGCCAACAAGGCTGAGCTCCAACGGGGCAGTGGGGCTGGGCCCCCATGTGTCTTGGCCACAGCACCATGACACCAAGGTTCACGCCATTCGTAAGGGGGACAGAGATGCTCGTCCTCATGGTCAAACTAAGGTGGAAAAGGCAACAGGGAAGGTCTGATCTCAGCTGAAAGAGCCGCTGGAGCTAACCGCAATACAGCAAAGAGCTTTCACAAATTTGCTATTTAAAATCATTAATCCCCGAGTGCTTTTGCAGCATGTTTTTGTAAAAAAATCATGTTTCTGTCTCTTGCCAAAACTTTAAGAAAACCTATATAAGACAGTTTTAGTAACCAAGTTTTTATGACTTTTCTGTTGTTTTTTTCTTCTCTCTTTTACCTCTCTCTCTTTCTTTCTTCTTTCTCCTTTTCGTCTTGTCATGGAAAAAAACAGAGAGAGGAAAAAGGGAGAAGAGAAAAGACCTGCAAATAAAGCAAAACATTTTCCAGGTGTTGGGTTTTTTTTAGCTTAGGTTTTACTGAAATGCAAATGTTTTACAAACAAATCACATTTCTGAAAGACAAATGGGTTTCAGCAGAAACAGAAAGACTGAGGAATATCTAGACCAGCACGTTTTCTATAAACTTACCTACCCGCTAGAGCAGATTTGTCTGTATCAATTTCACAGCGCTGCTGCTGTGCTCTGCCCTACAGCTGGCTGCGCTTTGATGGTGGACAACTGAAGGCAACGGAGAAAGCTGACAGAGACTGAAATGTTCCAGCGCAGACATCTTAGTAGAAGGATATTTTTTAATAATTGTGCTCATAAAAAAAAAATCCGAATTCTATGTATTTCTCTATTTGTCCACACTTACAGGCAAATGGATTCTGTGACTTCAAATCACCACCCCATACCACTCCAAGGACGTAGCAGTGGGTAAGCCAGTGGCACATCCAGCCCAATGCAATGTCTCACTCACATTCTGCCCGACTCCAAATTGCGGCAAATTCAGTTCCCGATGGCCCAGCCCCTTAGTGGTCTCCTGCCAGGATAAGGCTGGTCCCCTGCGACACACCAAGGCCTGCCCTGCCAGCTTGCAAGCAGCCGCTATGGAGTGATTTGCTTCACGTTAACATCTCCACCACCGCATCTCTGTTGGTGCTTTCTAAAATTCAGGCACTCACCCGAGCTCTGGGTCTAACATGCTCAGGAGGTGCCAGGGCAGCTGCGCAGTGGTGGTGGCTGGAAGGGAGGGTGGGAAGAGACAGATGGGATGTGCTGACCTTTCCATCTGCTGCCAAATGCATCACCGGGGGTTTTCCACTAATTACAAACCTCTCATCGCTTCAAGCAAGAGTCTGCTTGTTGGGTGACACAATGGGGAGGTCCACGGAGGTGTCAGATCACTTGTCAGGGAATGAAGTCCCGTAAAAGGCAGTATTTAGGATACTAGCAGCTAACTGGGGTGCTCTGACCCTGTGGCTACAGTTTCCCTCCCACGCACCTGAAATGGCTGGTGCTTTGGTCACGGGTTGAGCCAACTTCTTTCCCTCTTGGGGTCCTCGCTGCATTGCACAGGCCTGGAGCGTAGTCCTGGCTTGTGGGGACCCCATCATGAGAGTCACATAGGTGAGAAACACTGTGTAAGTAGGGAGTGACTTGCTTGCTGGGGGCCGATTTGGGTCAGTGCCCTTATAGCCTGGAGAAGGCTGGCAACTCTAGCAAGAACAGGATGCCGTGGGTCAGATCTGGAGATCTTTCAGGTAAAGCTGGGAAGTCTGGGTCACAGTAGGTAATTCAAGGCCAACAAATGCACAGAGCAGGACCAGCTTCAGCCCCAAATCAGCACAGGAGACAAGCTGAGGATAAGCATGCACACGTGCAAGGAATGTGACTTCCTCTGTCCTGTCCACCTCTGCCCTCCTGGCACATACGTTACCCCTCTGCTAGCCCAGGTGCCACTTTTCAGGTGGTTTGTTCCAACCTGATCCTGAAACACCAGTTGCAGGGCTGCCCTTAATTAAAAAGAAATAATGCCAAATGAACTGGAGTTGTCAGAAGACAGGATCCTTTGGGCAGAAAGTCAGGAGAAGCAGCTTTCTTTAGAAACAAGATTGTTCCAGGCCCAGGAGGGACATGGACACCAGCTCAGTGTATCAGGACATGGGGGAGGGAGATACTGTTCTCTAGAGGACTGAAATACTCTGGGGACACAGGAGCCAGCTAAAATGCACTCAGTGCCTCAAAGAAGGAGGAGAGAACATCAAGGTCTTCATGTCCTCCTGGTAGAGAAGCCACAAGCGCCTGAAAGGTGAAATAGCAAAGAAAGAAAGAAAGAAGTTAGGAGTTTAAAGCTATAGACCTGTCCCTGGCTGTTTCCACCCTCCTTGCTGCAAAATAAAGTTGGTCCCAACTGGTAAAAGTCAGCCTTATCACGTTAAAACAAGAGCGAAGCACGCAGTCATGCAGTTTAGTGCCTGCCAGCAGCTGAGCAAGGGATGTTCTGTCTTTTACTTGCAGAGTGCACGGGAACTAGCATATTTAAATGCACAGCTCCCATTCATTTCAGTGAAGATTGAAGCATCTTGACAATTTCCCAGTAGTGACCTTTGGTAATGCCGTAAGGAGCAGCGTCCCAAACACCGAAGAGCCATGATCTTCTCCTGAGGACAGGCAGAACAGCCAGGACCTGCTAATATTCACAAGACAGATACCAATTACAGGCACACAGGGGAATCCTTTAACCTTACTCTCCTGGGCCCCAAGTGGCTAACATCTCTTTTTATGCTCCAAGAGCAGATTTAATCACTCCTGCATTAGCAGCTACACTCAGATCAACATTTTACCTTTAAATGGCTCAAATACAGTCTCAGATCTGCACATTATTAATATTGCAACAAACAGACTGACATGAATTTATCCCAGCTCTGGACATTGCCATCACTTGCTGTATGTCTGTTTAACAGTGACTTTATCCTCCTTTGGTATAGCCTTCCCCTTGCGTTTTCCTCCCAGCCATCCTTCTATTAAAACAAACATCATAAAGTTTGACCAAGTGTGAGAGAGGAGGGAGAGGAGAAGAGAGCTGAGATATCAGCAGGAAACAGTACCCTTTTAAAGCTCTTCTATTGCACTGGCATCCAAACGGCACCTTCCCATCCCTAGAAGGTCTCCCTTAGGCTACAACCAAGACCAGGACCTTTCAGCTCAAAGGGAAAGTAATGACTATCAGAAAAGGAGCGCACGTGCCGCCTGCTTTTAGCTGCTCACCCAAACGAAACGTGAAGACAGCTCCCTGCTGCCAGCCCCTACTGTCCTTCCCAGGGGAGAGCTATACAGTTACGGGCAAGCACATCCTTCCTTTGCTTCCCCAGGCAGAGGAGGTCCAGAATCAGAGCCATCCCTGCAGCGCAGCCCAGCAAACACACAACTGGCCCACAGCATCCCCTGGGCGTTAGAGGAAGCGACCAGCAGGTCAGTGACGAGCTGGCTTTCAAGACTCTTTAAAAAAGCTGTTCTTCATGACATCTGGGCTGAGATTGAGCCCAGGTGCATTAGTCAGCTCCTGGTTTATTCATACCTTCATCCTCTCCCCCTTGCCCTGGGGAAACTGCTTTTCATGTCTCCCTCTTGCTTGGGTGGGGGAATTCTCCAACCAGAAAGTCCCCAGGCCTGTGCTTGCTCCTACGTAGCAGGGTGAAACGCTCACCAGCCCCCACCAGGCATAGCCCCTCTTCCCCACGCGCCCCTGCTGCATCCCAAGCCCTATGTGAAAGCATGCTTTAACCACCCACAGGTTTCAGCATGAAGAAACCAGGCCAGACAGGATTAGCCAAAAGCAAAGCCACAGCAGCTACCCACTATAGATGTGGGACCACGTTGGCACAGGCAGGATGAATCCATTGCAGCAAACTGAGAGGCAAAGGAGCCTTATTATGAAGTGTAGGGTTCAGCTGGCTTCTTGGCCCAACACCTGCAAACACAAACCCACCGCCGGCCTGTCAGAGAGACCAAGCCTGTCAATTTGTATTTGAAAGAGTGATTTTATAGAGAAAACCTGACATTTTACATCCTCCCTCTTATTCCTCTGTATGTTAATAAAACATGTTGGTGTTTGAAAGAAAAATCTCTGGGTGTTTCTTCTTCTTCAGCAGGGGGTCTGCAAAGTCTGCTAAATACTTAATTGAGTGTCAGCAGGTTCCTTTGGTAACTGCAGACCTCCACTGAAGAGACAAGCGGTGTCGCCCCTGTGCAGAGCAATCCAGAAAGGTTCACAATCCTATACCCAGCACGGGGCAGAAGCCCCCCTGCAATTTCATGCCACATTACACTCAACAAAAGGCTTTCACTTGGCCAGCTGCCAGCAGATCTGAACAAGGGCAGGGTTTCAGTGTTGTGCCTTTTAAACCTGCTCACGAGGAGCGGTCTGCGCTTGCCTTTGTCTGCATTCTTCAGGGGGTTAAAAAAGGCAAGTGGTTTTTTACTCATCTCACCCTCCAAATGAGCAGAGTATCATTTTACAATGATCAGTTTAAAAAGGAAGGCTGGCCCTTATCTGTTGAAGTCAACTGCACTGGTGCCAGTAACAGAAACATTTAAATCGGGAGAGGGTGCTGCCTCTCTAAAAGCTTGATTTTACACAGCACTGAACCCCTTTGCTCCCTGTGGACTCTGGGGCAGGCTAATTCTGTGCACCAGACTACCTGCAAACTCTGTAATCTGAAAATCCTGGGCAGGAAATGGCAACAATGCTTAGAGGGAAAGAAGCAGGATGGAAGAGTGAAAGAGCTGCCTTCTAGCTGTCATTTTTAATAGTCATGTTGGGCTGAACACAGTGTCACCTCTGCGGCATCAAACTTCATAAACTTTATTATTAGACAAAATACAGGTTTGCATCAAAGCGGTCATAAAAAAAACAACCAAACAAAAATGCTTGACACAGGGAATTCAACACACAGACGTTACACGCATCCATGGGGACTGCCATCCCAAATGCTACTGCATCTCTTCCTCCCTCTGCGCCCTGTATTCCTCCATGCTCCTCTGCAAACAACAGCAAAGGACAAATGTTAACAGCATATATCTGAGTGACTCATATACCACAGTGCCACCACCCTGGTCTGTGCTATGACTTCTCTGTCCAGTACCTGGAAATGCTAAGGGACCTGAGAAGCTCTGACAGAGCTCCAAGTACTCTCAGAAGCAACTGAGCTTTGCAGTCACTCCAAAGGAAAGGAAGTCAGGCCACGTCGCAGGTCAGGCAGAGAACGTCTGAAAAAACCATCAGGTTTTTCACATCAAAAGTGCCTACAACACAGGTCTCAGCCCATTCCTCTTCCCTCTGAGACCCAAGAGATAGAAAAGGCCCCTGAGCTCTTCAGGCAATAGTCTCACCTCAAAGGTGTTGAGCACGTGTTGGCAAACACCCATCAAGTCGTTCAGCCCTTTCCGGAAGGGCTCAACAGCAGGAAGGCCCCCTTCAGGAAAGAAGATGTGTTAGTGAAATGGGAGGTGGCTTCCAAAGGGGTTGGTAGCCCCCTCCCCCTCACGGCTCTGAGGCAGCACGGCCGTTACCACCATTCCCAGGGGCAGTCCCCGTGATGGGAAGAGGCTCTTACACCACGTATGTGCCCACACACTTCCCTCCTATCGGCAGCGTAAGAGCTGAGCTCAGCGTGGTGGTCCAGGCTGTGATGCAGGAACAGCACTTACCCTGCAGTTAGTCCCATGGGGAAGGGGTTCCCTTGGCAAGGCAAACAGCCTGAGCCCTAATTATTTTTAGGAAATTAAAGAGTTAGCAAGCACAAACTAGCTACTTGCTTCCGGGAAGTGGCTTCTACATATCTGATGCTCAAGGGAACGACCCCACGAGGAAGGAATGAAGTAACACCATCCCTCTAGGCAGCAGACAAAGCTGTGGAGCTTGCAGGGCCTGGATGGAGGGCAGTGGACTGAGCTGAAGGGGTTGGCGTGCTGGGAGGAGTGAGTGACTGCAAGAGGCTCAGAGTTGTCAGTGCTATCTATTATCAGGGAACAAAGTCCTGTTTGGGAGGCAAGTCAAAAGACAGCACAGACTGACGAGGCTTTTCGAAAGAGCTTCGGGTCATAGCCTGATGACCAAAGCTGCAAGACAGCTCAGAAGGAGAAGCAGAAACAAATTATTTCATTGCAGCTATGTATGTCAGCACACTTTGGCTTTGCTTTCTGATCCCTGTGCTGATTTAAGGGCAGACGGAGCACCCATCACCTGTGACAGTGAGTAGATCTACTCTACCCCAGCCCTGCCAACCCAGGTACCTGGGACCAGGCAAGGCTGTGGCCTCCTCGGGCCTCAGCCCTACAGTTGGGAAACAGAAGAGCTGTGGCATAATGGCTCAGAGCAGACTCTCTGATTGAGCAATAGGGCACAGCAGTTGCAGGTGGCTAGCAGAGAAGAGGCAGAAAGGTGGGGGTTTTTATTTAAACGACTCATGGTGGAAAACTGACATGAGCAGGGGGAATTCCACAAAAGAAGGACCCTGGACACAAGGGAACCGCACACACCCATACCTCTGGTCTGGATGCGGAAGTTGATCTTGCTTTCAGAGGGGTGCGTGATGCAGTAGCCACAGAACTCCACATCAGGGCTGTAGGAGGGGAGAAAGAAGAGAGCAGTGAAACCCAGACCAATCCACAGCAAATCTCAGGAAAGTCAGAGGCTCAGGCCACCCCAGACCTGCTGCGGCTCTGGATGTTTCTAAAATGACCAGGGATCTTATGGGAGGGATATGCTGAAGGGAAACTACCTGTGTAACCTCATTCACATGCCCCCAGCTGTCTCCGAGCTGCAGCTGGAGCTTTGCAGGGGAAGGACATGGCTGGCACGATTGTAGGCACCATCCTGGCACCACCAGCGGTCCGCTGGCGGCCTGCAGAGTTCAAACAGGGGATCCTGGATGCCTGGAAACCTCACTGCACATAGACCCGTTGCAGTTCTGCTGGGCAAAAGAGGCTGACGGGTCTAGGCACTGCAAGGATTTACTGAGATGGTTTGCAGGCTGCACGGCATCTGCCTTCATGAGCTGAGGTGGTTGGCAGAACATTTGTGCACCCAGCAGAAAGAACAGACCCTTGGAAGAAGCCTGCTGTTTTTCTTGTCACGGTGATTTATCAGAGGGATTCACACGACATTTGCAACACAACTGTCATTTGAGATGATGCACTGAACTTCCTGCTGTAATTCTTCTGAGGCTTACCAGTAGATCTTCACAAACCCTCAGTGCTGCCCAGTTCAATAAAATCGGGCAACCAGAGTGAACCTATTTGTATATTTTGATGGAGACAGCAGGATAATTAATTCCCAGCATCAATTGCTGCATCTCCATGCAGGCATGAAAGCTGATCAGTTTGCTTAATCCTGGCTGTTCCTACCCTCTTTTCTGACGGCGCTTGTCACAGAAGGAGACATAGATACTGCCTGACCACATGTACTTACATGGAATTGTGCATCATTTTACCCAAGACCAAATAAAACATTCAGAAATCCTTCACGTGTCAGACATTAAATTTCCTCCATAACTAACTATCAAGATGCAGTGAGGGCTGGCTGTTCCCTAAGCGATGGGGAGCTGGGAGCCATGAATACCAAGACAGCTGACAGGACAGAGGCCTCGCGAGCTAGCCCTGTCCCACAGCACCCAAATGAGGGAGTAGGGTGGGTGCAAAGGTGGTAGCCAGGGTCAGCCAAGGGTCCAGATCATCGGGCAGGTTTGTGGGATGAAGCAAGTCCGAGGTCAGGCCAGGAAGTCAATCTGCATGTCAGGTGAGGGTAATGAGGGTCAGACACTACCCAGTGATCACCAAGCAGATGTGTGATGATGAAGGGCTGAAGTCACGTCAGGAAGCCAGTCTGTGGGTCAGTATCCAGGTGAACCCAGTAGAGGCTGAGCCAGAGACCCATACTCCTGCAACATAGCTCAGGAGGGACTGAAAGCCCTGAGCTGAGCTTAAATGGGACTCCTCGGCCCATGGGCAGGGTGTGGGTGGAGGCCCCAGGTGTGGCTGATCAGACCCATTAAGGCCTATTAGTGCTCTCAGGGTCCTGACACTAACAGCACATGGAAAAAGTTAATCCTGTGAAGAGAGGTAGTAGGCAAGGAGTCTTTGGCACTATGTCTGATATAAAGACTCTAACAGGCATACACAGAGGTAGTTTCTGATCATTTGCCTTGTTCCAGCAACAACTGAGATACAGGTCAGTAAGGAGAAAGACAGAGTAGGAGACAGAAGTGCCCTCACCAAAGCCAGGGCTCTACTTACTTCTTCATGACCATGTATCGGAGAGAGTTGCCGAGTGTGTGGTCCTCATCATGCAACACAAATGTGATGCAGTTTCCATCTGTCCCGTCTGCCTGGACCTGCCACAAATGGGGAAAGAAGAGATGCTGTAAGACTCTCTGAGGTAATGAACACCAGCCCTAGGGTAAAGAATAAGCTGTTGTGCTCGGCCTCACCAGATTAACTGGGAGGGCTTGTAGGTCTGGCTGGGCCATCTCTGTGGCTCATGTCTCGGGTGCTGCAGTGGGACCAAGAGTGCCTTCACAGCAGAGGGAAAGTTGCAAAACTACAGACCACAGAGAAACCTCTCCCTGGTTATCAAAGTGCTCGTGCATCCTTCCTCTTCACAAGAGAGAAGAGAAGCCCAAAGAAAGCTGTGGCTTCAGGACCCATGGTGGAAAGAAGCTGGGAGTAACTGTTCAGGTTGGTGTGATCCCAGGTCCCACCACCAGCCCGTGGCTAAACAGGAATGAGAGGGACAGTCAGAAAATATCCCCAGGGAGGAATGCTGCCTGTCAGCAGGGAAAACTTATCCCAGCTTGAAAACAAAAGGAGTTGTAAGCCCAAATTCACACGCTTAGGATGAGCCTGGGGAGCCCACCAGTAAGCCCCATGCTGCTGAGCCCCACATGTAATGAATCCCCCAATGCTAGCAGCCAGCCCCTAATCCTCCTGCTGCTTTTAGCTCAGGTGCCTGAAAACAGCTTTACTAGCTAAGGCTTCCTGAGAAAACTGGTTTGGGATCCTCTCCAAAACCAACAAGACCCCTAATTAATCGCTTTGCTGTCAGAGCTGCTGAGCCTCTGACCTTTCCCCAGGCTCAGCGTAGCCACTGTGGAGCCTGACATGCCCAGACAGCCCCCAACCGCTTCCTCTCTCAGCAGCAGAGAGAGGCTTCAAGGTTAAGTGCGGAGCCGGGCTAAGACGAGCGCTGATCTCTTCACATCCTGCCCGTGGCCAAATCCTCAACCGCTCCAGGGATTTTATGACCCCTCACGTTTCCCCTCAGGTACTAATACCCCCTAGCGGTCCTGTTCCTCCTTCTGCAGGTACGGCCACCATGGGGAATTGATTCAGCAGTTGAGAAGGGAAACACTGACTGATTTCCACGGAGGAAGAGATCACCCAGACCTGCAGCACAATTCAAGGGCAGGCTCCCTGCGCACCAGCTATTGCAGAAGGGTAGGTGCAATGCAGCAACATTGCATCAGCAAAGGGGACGTTGGACTGATAGGGTCTCCCTCACCTCCCAGCACCTTGCAATCCAGAACCAAAGCAGCAAGTCTTGCTGGTGATTAAAATAAGGCAGTGAGCGGCAAAACCACCTTCCCTTAGTGTGGAATGAAAACACGTTAAGTGATTTGACACAGGTCACTTGGGAAACTAGTGGCACAGATGGACACCCTTCCTGCTCTCCTACTTGCTAGACCCAGTGCCCTCGTCCATCTTCCCAGAAGCAAGTACTGGTCTCAGTCTCTCCTGTGTGAGGCCTTGCAAGGAGTTATTTATTAAAATTACTAGCACCAGTCATACTCAAGTCCCAAAGACTACAGACTCAAACAAGAGCAGACTATCTCAGGAGGCACCTGCATGACAGGACAGGTTGCCTGGCTCCCAGGTTGCTCCCTACATCCACTCACAGGGTTAGAAGTGTGCCCAGGTGCCAAAATCCCAAGTACCCTCTGCTCCCTGCAATGAGACAGGTACAGCTCTGCTCGTTGGGACAGTGATGCTCCTGCAATTTGGTCACATGATGGGAGCTGCACCTTAGCTCAGGTGTAGCTCTGCACACACAGGGGCAAAGAGATGCTTTTCCAGACAGAGAGCAAATATTTACAGCTGAGTTACAAATGTTGCGTAAAAATGATTTGAAAAACGGGGTGACAGGGAATTTAACACGCAGTGCTGGGAGCTGCACTGACTTCAGGCTCCTTCCCAGCGCTGAAGGAACAGGTGGGTGTAGGAAGGAAGGGACAGGAGGCATGGTGGCTGGGCCTGCTTGTGGGGCTGCAGCAAGTGCCTCAGAGCAGCAACCCAATGAATTTAAGCTGTCCCTGCCTCCTTAGCACCACGTAAGTACCCAGAGCATTGATCTGGCAGGGGAAAGCCAGAGCACAGCTCTTTCACGCGGCCATAAGGAACACATTGTGCTGAACCTGTCTGCTTCACAGAGACTCAATTTCTCTCTCCTCTTTCCCACAGAGAGTCCTCGGATACAGTTCTGGATCTCAACAGGACCATAAGCTTTGCTGCTTCTCATCAAACCATTGGCCCACCTAGACAGGTATCTCGCCTCTGGCACAGATGCTGTCTTGATGCTTCCGAGGAAACCTGACACATTCCCCTGAAGGACAGATTCCTCCCTGGTCCCTCCAGCAGTCAAGTCTGTGCCCTGAGACAGAAGGCTGAGATTTCTCAGGGTGTTTCTGAGTCTCACCTAAGAGGTGTCCAGGCATCAAACTATTCATCACAAAAAAACTTGTTCTCCTCTGAGCCAACTTGAAAAAACAGCCCCGATGTCCTGGAGCAGGGAATTCTGCTCGTCTGGAGTTTTTCTTCTTTGGTTACACACAGATTTGCTAGTCTCTTTAACAAATTGTCCTTGCTCTTGTATTATGGTAGAGACAGAAGGAAAAGCTGATGAGATCTAGAGGCAGCTTTAGGACTGATCAAATTCACTTGAGCCCCTCAGAGACAACAGAGACGGAAAAGCCTGCACCTCCCCCAAGACGATCCGGGGTACGCCCTCCCAGCAAGGTCAGGATACAGCCCCTGCGACCCAGCCACCGACGCATCAGACACCCTCCTCCTCTACCGGCTATGCAAGCCTAAGAGCTGCAATCTCGCGTCACCAGAAGCTCTCCTTCTTGGAGAGGCTGTGATTTATGACGATGAATTATTTAATGTTGTATTTGGTGCCTAGGTAGTGCTCTGGCGGATACATTAGCACAGTGCTGAGATAGATGGGATCAACGAGACATGAAGCGGGAACAGTCCTACAACTCACCTGTTCCTACACTCACTGCAGTTTATGCATAACTTGTCTTTTATGTCAGAATATATAGATCTTTGCTGGTCTTTATGAGCCAGTATCGCTTTCTACACATCCTCCTGTTTTCTGTATGGTACCGCATTCCTCGTGGGGGAATCTGCTGGTTTGTTGCCAAGGGCCTCTCTAGTAACTGCAGCTCTTGAAGGATCAATTTCATTCATCGCATCAGACTTGCGGGATTAGGATTGGGCTTCCCGGTGCAATTGTGACTTTCAACCTGTGGCCTGTGCAACTGGGGAGCAGAATATGGCTCTACAGAGCCTGAAGAATGTAACTAGCAGAAGCCACACTATTACTAAGAGCTCCAGGGTCTTCTGCACCATTAGGAAAAGTTTAGGGGCTGTAGATTGAGAGACTGAGGAAAACCATTGTATTAAGCCTTCCCCAAGGGCAGCTTTTAAAACCAGGCAACTTACAGAGCCCTCTTGTTTCTCCCGTATGGCTGCCCAGGTGCTCGGCTCTCCCCATTTCCCGCTGACAGACAGACAGACAGGCGCACAGAGCACCCGATGATCCTGTGTCAGCTCTCCCTGTCACTGTGACTTGATGTAACTGCCAGCTGGGAGCCTGCAACCCTGTTAAGAGTGAAGTGCAGTGCCATCTAGTGCCTTCCGCTGCCTGCAGTGGGTACTGGAGATGGAAAGAGGGTCCATAAACTCCTGCCGCAGGGCTCAGTGACCTGAAACGGGTGCAAGAGAGGAGACAAGGCACGCTGCCGGGGCCTACGGCTAACAGGCAAAGCCACCCAAGGCCTGATGTTCTGCAGTGCTGAGCAATTCATCTTTAAAAAGCAAGGCTTGTTTTAGAATAGGTTAGTCCTAACTAGTTTTAGAATAGGTTAGTCCTGACCTCTAGCTGCTTCTGAGCCCTACAGGACAACCCCAAACACCTAAACTTGAAGAAATTCAACCCAAAGGCGTGTTCCTCTCTGTCCCTCCTATTTCAGGTAACGCTGCTCGCTTTCCTCAGCTCCTTCCTCCCTCTGCTGGTCACAGACACTCTAACAGAGCAGCCGCTCCATGCCAGGTAAAACCAAACGGGTTTGGGGTTGAGAAAAGCCGGGCAGAGCAGGGCGGGAATCTGAGAGGTGACACCTGAGGAGGATTTGGACGGGGTTGTGAGAGGAAAGGCTGTAAGGCGGCCGGGCCGCAGCACGGGGCCGGTTTGCAAAGGGATCTTTGCCGTTTCCCGCTGCCGGGACGAAACAGCAGCCCGGGGCTGAGGGCTGACCCGCGGAAGCGGTTTTCCCTTGGATCTATCCTCGCTGTCACGATTTATCCCGACGCCAACGCCGCAACATCCCACCCCCACCCCCCCCCAGCGG
>VYZV01018144.1:124846-144978 GCA_013401275.1 Pandion haliaetus
GGGGAAGGCCAGAGCTCCAGAGCTGCTGCGTGCGGTTAACCCCGGAGCGTCGTGTTGCTGGTGTAACTGGGAGCTTGGGTGGGTTTGAAAGGCGGGACGGCGATCGGTAATTACAGTTACGCTTGCAGCGGGGGGACCGGGGGGATGCAGTAAGTAAGCGTGCTCTAGGGTATCCGTGTCACCTCTCTAGAGAGCGGCTTGCTCCATGGCTGTCGTGTTCTGCTTCTTCACCCCTCTTCTAAAACGTGTCACGCTGCCTTCTGGAAAAGGCGATGGGCCTGGAAGAGAAACTGGATTAATCTTATCTAGCGATTTGTTTCCACGAGGATGAAGCGGAGGCACCTGAAGTAAACTGTGCAGGCAGAGAGGAAGCTAAACTTCTGTTAAGTTGGTGCATGAATACTGTGCTTCTCAGGCTTGAAATGAACAAATAAACTACAGGGCTTAAGGTTGGAATATCCTTTAAAGAAATAATAACTTGCAGATGCCAAGGAAAGGTTAAAGGGAAGTCCAGGCTACTTTCTGCTGAAGTCACCATACTTAAACGATCTTCTTATTGCAGTTAGGCAGTTTGCAACTTGCAGGGTTGCAACACCTACGCTTGTTTCGTGTTTAAAGCCAGTAGTAATGCGATGGCCCTTGCTTTCTGTAAAGGGGATTTCTGGTAATATATGCAGTAACCTCTTCTATCACTTGTTGGCACTGAGGCAGTGAATCTGCTGGTCAGGAAGAACTGACGAGTCCCCCTTGGCTGGCAAGGGCAGTACTGCTGATAGAGGATGGGCACAGTTTTCTGGGTTCGCTTCTTGCCCCCAGCTGTCTAACTGCCATCCGATAGTTTATTCTAGATCTTCAGCGAAGTCAGAGCAACAAACAAGTCGGTTTGGGTCTCCCTTGAAAATAGTAAATCCTCCCCACTGGAGTCTTAAACGTGGCGTTGAAGACTGAAGCTGTGTTTCTGACGTTCTTTAAGGTGCTGCAGGTTTTTCTGTGCCTTTCTGTCAAATACCATGAGAGACCTTGTAGAGAGCAGCATGCTGCATCTTGCAGCATGACTTGCAACGAGTAAATAGTCGTTGTGATACAAATGCAATACTCGCCTTTGTGCTTCATCTCCGTTAGCTGCCAAATGCTTCTGGCACTGCTTAAGGAGCCCTTTGGATCCGTGGTGTTTTCTGGGTGGCTGAGGAATGCAGCCTGTTCCCCCCTCCCTTCTGATTTGGAGCCTTTCCATGCAACGCTTAGCTGATATCTCAGAGTGAGTTTTTCTTTTAGGAAGGTTTGGTCTTGGCTACCTCCAGCCATTCAGTATTGTAAGTTTAGATAGAAAACACTTGTGATCTCTAGGTTATATAAAGGGGTTGATTGCATTGGATTTAATTCCTGACTTGCAACTTCAGAGGAGAGATGTTCTCTAGCAGTTTAACAGATTTGTATTACTAACAAAAATAATATGTGAGTTTTACGGGGCTGCGGGAGATGCTGCTTGTTGTTAATCTGTTTTACTTCATTCAAGCCGTTCTGCTCAAAGCTGGGGGCAGGTGTCACTGCAAAGTACATGGCTGTTGTCTCCTAAGTAAGGCTGAGGACTGTGAATTCAGTGAGTTGATTTCCTTGCTGCTGCAGGACTGTGGGATTCTACAGTGTCAGTGAGTGTCACCATACTTGTGGTACTGTTGAACTCTCACCTCACTAACGTGAGTTCTGCAAATAGCCAGTATTAAAAGAATGGAGACTGCTAGAAGTTGTCTAAACCATTTTATAATCCTCAGTTTGAACCTGGAGTTGTTCTACTCTGGGAATTAAGGTGTCTCTTTGCTTGTGTGGGCTTTGTAGTTCTGAGGTTAGTTGCTCACTGCCTTGCAGGCTGCTGATCTTTTGCAGTGTGTATGGCAGGGGGAGGGTTTGTGAATGTTTTTTTTCTTTTACAGCTGCTCCTTTGTATTAGTCCTGTTCATTGAGTGACAGCAGTGTGAAGAGATTGGTTTTGTGATACTTGACAGTCACCTGATTGCTCAAGAGGCTTAGTCGTGTCTGTTTATTCCTGGTTGTGACCTGGTGGTGTACCACGCGCCGACACAATTCTGGTTCAGGACTGGCCAAAACATTGCAGACGACCGTATCTTGGTGGATCTGAAGGGACATGATTGTACAATAAATTCCTCTTGGTTCAGTTAGTATTGTTGCAGATCAGTGTGCCGTTGTAACTGTTCACAAATTGTTTGACTCGTGTTGCTCAGCAGTTCCTCATTCTTAGGAAAACTAGGGTTGGTAGCACCTGAAGAGATCAGGTGTTGAGTGAGCAGAAAACAGAATGAAGTGCAGTTTGTGTAGTTTGTCTCTTCTGGCTATATTAGTCAAAGCTAAGGTGTAGGACAGGGGATGAGTCTAAGATTGTATAGAATCACTTGTGAAGCACTGGACAGTTGAATTTTTTTTTTTTTTTTTGTTTTTTTTTTTTGGCCACAGGTATTACTTTTTTGCTGGGAAAATATGTGTGCTCTCTAGCTTTGTCAGACAGGAGTGAGCTGCTGTCTCTTTAATCAGGAGAAACTAGGAGCACTTGCATTGCAGTTAATAATTTCTTTTTACAAGATCAGAATCAGCTGTGTTGTCTCTGGTGTGATAAGCATTTAAGTTATCCGAGGTTTAGTTTTGTTTCATCTTTGTGTATAAACATGTTGGGTCTGTGTTTTTGCTTGGCTTCTCCTCTGCTTCAGCTTCTTCAGGTGGAGGTAGTGGCTCCTGCAGGAAGGTTCCAAGGAGTTACTCATTCCTTTATGTTTTAGCTCTGAGTTATCCCCACTTCTGCTCCATGCCATGTCCAAATGCTCTGATCTTAAGTGATGTTGTGAGCATCAGGCTAAAGCTTTTGGTGTCTTCAAGTCTGTGGAGGGGGAACTTGTGATTAGTAACTTACTCAGCTTGTCTTTAACTACAGGTAGGTGGTCCTTGACTTAGAGCGCTAGAGTTGCACTTTGTGACCCTCGGACTTGCATGTCTGTAGCTCTGTGCTTTGAAGAGCCGAGAGCAGCTTTTTAAGGCCAGAGGCAGCAAAATATCACTGGAATCTCTGACTACTTTTCCGGCTCTAATGCAATCAACATGGGGTTGATGCATCAATTTAAGGCTGGCTGAGGAAAAAAAAAAGAAAACAAACCAAGCAAGCTCTGCTAGGTTGGCCATGTAAGTCTTCTGTGGCAGGATGTCAGAGAGCTCAGTGCTGGGAGCACGCCCAAGCGGTTTGTGTGTATGCAGGCTGACCAGTCTGTGGGCTTTTCTGGATACAACTTTCTGGAAGGAAGTTTGGATTTTCTGTAGCGGGGCAGCTCTAAAACACTCTCAGCAAGATGTGATCTGGCAGGCTGGTTCGGTGATGCTGGAAGGAAAAGGCTGTGGTCGGGCTTTAAGAGGCTTTGCAATGACTTGGCTCTCTGCTTGTCATGTGATGTTCTTGGTAGTTCAAGTGTTGCAAGAGATGATAGGATGCCTTGGAAGTGTGTTTTTAGACTCCTTTAAGGCATTTGCTCTAAACTGGGGCCGCTGGGACTTCGTAGGCCCTTGTGTAACTCTTAATTGTTCCTGTATGAGAAGAGCCATGTGGTGAGCAAGAGCGGCCCTAAAGCTCAAGTGCTGTGAGAATCATAACCTCGACTGGGGCTGGACCGTGGATCTGACTTGGCGGGCCAGCTGCTTTGCTGCTGGGAGATATGACTTGCTCTTCATAGTATTTCTCCCTGGAAAAAAAGATCCTGAGCATCTGTGGAGTAAGTGATTCTCAGTGTTGCAAATGGCTGTATTGAGTCAGACCGAAGGTGGGTCTGACTGTGGTGACTGGAGGGAAGAATGGAAGAAACTCATGATAAGCTCTTAGGCTCCAGTGAGTGGCTGCTTGGGTGCTATTTGTTTAATAGTGTTTCTTTTCCTCCATAAACATGTCAGTTACTTTCTGAACTCATGTGAACTCTTTTCCTCCATGATAACATGTGGGAAGGAGCTGCACTGTGTGAAGAACTACTTCCTTCTGCTGGAACCCATTCTTGAACTTTCTTTCATTTTTGTGTTACAGATAGTGAGTAATCATGAGTTTCTTCTCTGCTTTGTATTCTTTCTTCTTGGGTATCTTTGTGCTGAGGAGTTTCCTTAGAAAGTGAGTAAGGGGGAAAACTTCTACCCTTGCTTTCCTGTATTCTGCAACTTCCATAATCTTATTCAGGTGGACATAGACACTACTCAGTTGAGTGTACTAAGCACCACCTGTCCTTATGTTTAAAGATCATCTCCTCTTAGATGTAAAAGAATTTGGTTTTTTTCTGCAGTGCTGACAGGCGATGTTAGAGGGCAGTTGTGAACCTGCAAACCAGCATACCTTTGACTGTGGGAGGAAACAAAAACAAACCTAGCTGTTTGTCACCTCTTTATACTGACATTTTTAAATGAGCTGGAGCTTGCTTGCTTCTGGAAGGGAGGGGGACAAGGCAGGGAAACAGCTGTATGCAAACCCCAGTTCCTTCACCAGTACTGAAAGGGGGCTGCTGGTCTGGGCACCCCTCACCTCCCTTCTTCCCTAACAGGCTTTGTGCAAGCATGTCAGCTGGATATAAATCATGTTTAAATCCCTGAGCCATGTCCAGATGAGGTTGGCATCGTGGTGGGAGCGGTGGATGGGGAACAAGTGGTGCCTGAGTACTTGGACACAGTAAGTGAGGACAAGGGAAGCTGTCATACCAAAAAGAGCAGCGGGTAAACGCAACAAGTTGCCTTTGTTCTAAAAACAGGTCTTGCTCTGAGACAGGGTAAACAAGAAGCAAGCCATGCAAAGCAGCACAAAGGGCTTCACTCCTGTCCTTGGTAGAAATGGGTCGGAGGAGTGCCAGCTCTAGGCCAGGAGGAAGTGAAAGCAGCAAATCTGTTCGGGAGAGTTGCTGCTGAGTGCTGTGGTGCTTCCTTCCCCCCTTCAGTTATTGATGCTCTTTTGTGTTACTGGTCAGGAAGAGCGAAGAACAGCTTATCTGGGAACTTGCGTCTGCATGGTGTGAGGCTTTGTCTGGTGTGTTCTCCCTTCCCCTTTACTGGCACGATGAACTCTCTCAGGTTTTTTAGAGTGCGCTCGGCTGGGTGCTCTGCTCTGAAGCAGCGACCTTTGAGACCTCTCACTGTTCAGCTTCCCGCTTTGCTTGCTGTGGCCCCTTGTCAAACCCATCCTTTGCCTTCTGTTCCCTTTGGCAGTGCTGGCTCTGAACACCTCAGTGCTCCCAGGTGGTTGTAGCTTAGCTGTGGCTTCTGTTCTCTGGATAAATCCACGAGTTTATTCTTTTTCCCCTCCAATGTTGAGCTCTTAAACCTTCGGGAGGTTTGAGAGATTACCTGATCGTTGCTGGCCAAGCCTGAATCTGTCAAGCTCAGGCTGACAAAGTGAGTCCCGATGAGGCGGGATAGTGATTGTATCTCAACTTCAGGGCCTTGTTAACAGCTCTGCGTTCTTCTGCCACCTCTTCCACTGTTGCCGCGATCATTTGCGCATCAGTTCACATGAAAGCGTAAGCTCTTCAGGGCAGATCTGTCTGCACGGTGCTTGGTAGGACTGACCCCTGATACAGAAGAGATCGATAGGTCACTTCAGTCAGTGCCAGAAGGGTGGAAAGTCTGGCTGGGTGTAGCCTATGTTCAGTCTTTCTCCCTGTGGTCTTCAGATCCTGAAGCTAAACCACTGGTTCTGTGCTGTTGTACCTATTTCTAGAGAGGTCTCCAAGCTACTTGGTTGCATTGAAATAGGTGTGTGATCTTTCCAGCCAGAATGCGGACGTTTCTAGACACAAAACAAGGCAGGCAATATGAGGGCAGTCAGGTGCAAAGGGAAAAATAAGATTTTCGGTTTTTGCAGGGTCAGAAGTCTTCCTAAGTCTTTCCTAAGCAGAAAAGAGGCTTTTGGATGTAGTGGATCAGCCGAGCAGATGTCACAGCTGTGGTCTGACATGTGGTTTCACATGTTAAATCTTGGGTCTGTCGTTAGATTAATGTGATGATACTTGAGCTGATTAAGTATGTCCCTTTATATGACAGCAGGCAAGTCTTTCCAACTCTGGAGACTTCACAGAAGTCTGGCCCTCAAACACTTGCTGTAACCTGTCCAGTTTGATACGTATACAAGAATGTTGGCTTATATGTGTTGCTTGGTGTGTTGCTGAGGATAATCAGTTTGCAAATGTGCAGTCCTGCTTTGAGAAGTGCAGATTATGTGCTTTTACAGAAGTCTTGGGACGACATACACTTAGTGAGTGTCTCTAGACCATTAAAAGAGGTTGTATATGGTGTGTCTCTAGGCAACTGGCAGTTTTTCTACTTCAGTTTGATAGCAATCAAAGCCAAGGTCTCACCCCTGAACAGTTACGTGTTGGGGATGGTGGGCTTGGTCTGTATAATGAGCTGCTGTTAATATAGCTGCAAGACAGTTACTTCCTTTCTGAACTGGAGCTTGCTGGCCACAGGCAGTTTTGTCAGTAATAAGCAAGAAAAAACTTAAGGGCCAGTTGAAGAGCGAAAAACTGTACTAATAGCTAGAAATCTAGGTGGAAACAAGGTAGGTAAAATTCATCATGGGATCATGATGGGACACCATGCAGTTGCAGTAAGAAAAACCTTCCTCTAGAGGTTATTGTAGTCCTGGTGCCGTTCTGAACAGAACCTAAAAGGGGAAATGAGAGAAGCTTTCTGGTAATGGTATCCTGTCGAAGTACTGAACAAGCTTATGCCTCCCTCCCCTTATGTCAAGGGCTGAGAGAATACTGTTAAGATTATGGTACTTTCTCTGCCAAAGAACACGAGCCTAATTCTTGCAGTGTTTTTGTTTCCAGGTAGTGTGAAGTCATGGCTATCCTGTTCGCTGTTGTGGCGAGGGGCACAACCATCCTTGCCAAACATGCCTGGTGTGGAGGAAACTTCCTGGAGGTGACAGAGCAAATCCTGGCGAAAATACCATCTGAAAACAACAAACTGACCTATTCACATGGGAAGTGAGTAACGCTTATCGTCTGGGTATGGGAGGAGAGACTAGTGAACATGCACAAGGATGGGAATACATGGAGTGTAAGCAAATTCATATTTGGATGTGTTAGTATGCTGGTTGAATGTGCAGTCAGCTCAATAGCTACTTTTGCTGCCCAGAACTTTGCAGCATAACCGGGATTTTAATTTACCTTAAGCAACAAGTACCAAGGCAGTTGATAGGAATTCAAGTTTTCTATTTTTATACAACTCCAAAGTGAGTTGGAGGGTGCTCGGCTGTGGATATCAGACTGTTGGAATCTTTGCTGTTTGGCTTGTGGAGTCTTTTGCTGGCTTTTCTGAGGCTGGACCATGGCTTTAGGTAAGAATGTCACCCTTCTCAGATCACTTGGGGATCCTGGTTGCTTTAAGTCATGCTGGCAGATGTTGTAGAGTCATCCTGAGCTACCACAAATCCAGGCTGTGGGACAGAAGGATTTTCCCCAGGCTTGTATAGATCTCTGAACAGCCCTGTCCTTGTTGATAGAATGGAGGGACTGGATGTTACATCGCCTGAGGTTTTGCTGATTTATTGCATGTGTAAAGCAGGTAAGTCAATGTGCTGGTATGCAAACTAAAGAACAAACTGGGGAAAGCAAATTTAGAAGCATTGGACCCCATTTCAGGGAAAGCAAATTTAGAAGCGTTGGACCCCACTTCAGCTCTTTTTCTGGAATTGGCAGTGTGCCTGGATTCTCAATATTGCTCAAGCTGTTGTGTTAAAGCTGTTTTGGCTGCCTGAGGATTCAAGAGGTGAGACTTGGGGTAGTCTTCCCGCATCCTTCCCTGGCTTGGGAACACTGAAGGTCCCTGGGGGAGAGCTTTCTGAGGAAGCTGCTTGCCTTGGGGTCTAAAGTACTTTGGATGCGGAATCTTTTTTTCTATTGTAATTTTAAGGGTACAGTTAATTTCTTTTGTTTTGACTTTGCCTTGAGTGTTGTTCAACCAACTACAAAGTTGAGTTTTAGGAGTGCCATAGTGCATTTTTAGAGGTGAAAACTTGAATTGTGATAGAGGTTGGTTTGCTCTTTGCTGGGGAGCACTGAGAGATAGGCAACTAATGCATCTACGCTTGCAAAGCGTGCTGCGAAGCGTACAATCTTTTGCTTGTTACTGACTGTTTCCTTAATAAGGATTTAACAAATGCGGCAGAAGATCACTGCAGCTTGGGGTTGTTCTGCTTTGCGTTGTGCTATTAAAACACACAGGTGCCATTCTGCAGCTCTGGGCACTGAGCTTGGTGTCAGTGTGTCTCCTCTGCTAAAGTTAGTCTCTTCTGACAAGTCTTATATTGGCTTTTTGATGATTTGGACAACTACCTCTTCAGTCAGAATCTGCCAACCCTGCCTTCCCTCTAGGAGAGGGGAAGGAAGAGTTCCTAGCCATCTGTTGGGGGATTGAATGTTTTCACACACACATGCTTGGAGCTGGCAACTTCTTCCTGCTGTTGAAAAGCAGGGGCTTTGGTTTATCGATATATAGAATAGCCTCTTTTTTCCCCTTGACCATGATAACTGGGCAGAAGGTGAAAGTGTGAAGCTGAGTGAGCACAAGGTTTCGTTGTTCTTCCTGTCTGTAGGGTTTCAGGGATCCTTCTGCCTTGCCATGGTCCCAGCCTGTAGGCTAGAAAATTGCCCTGTTACCTGTCTGTCTGGGATTGTTTGTCCTCTTCTGAAACAGGAAACAACTTGAGTTTCTTTAAACTTTGTTTGAGCTTCTTAAACTCATTTAATGACTTATTCTGTTTTTAAGAAGAATTTCTGTGTCTTTATATATAATCTCCAAGGAACACCAGCCCTCAAGCATCAGGAGTTCTTGGGGTTATTCTGTCTCTGCTGTTATGATTCTTCAAGTCACTGGGGAGCCTACAAGGTAGTACCAGACAAGCTCTACCTCTCTCCTTCCAGGAAGGAGGGGCAGTAGTTGTGGATATGGCCTTTTTTTTTTTTTTTTTTCTTTTTCTCATGAGAACAGGCCTTCAGGGCAGTAAACTGTACTTCTAGACCACCCCTAAAGCTTATTTCAGTGTTGTCTTATTTGTATAATACAAAACCTGAGTTTGAAAGCTACTGAGCTGTGCCCTTAGAGAGCTGTACAAAGCAACTGCTGTGCAGCACATGCATTAACTTGCTTTTATTTTGGAGTTTGTATGAGGGTCCCCATGCTTACTGAGGAAACTTTTGGAAATACACAAATGTCAAAGTGAAAGGATACATGAATTTTTTAATTAGGAAAAAAAAAAAGTATTCACGTGGCCTTTTTGCAACTCTGTTCCTATTTTGTCCTGCCGTACTCATCGGAAGAATACATCACCTACTGGAGCATCAAATGGCGAGGAGGCAATGTAATAAAAAAGCAACAGCTAAAGCCAGTGAGTTGAACTAGAATGCTCTGGTCAGTTCTGGTTTGGGTTTACTTGTGTACGAACTAAGGGTTGTTTTTCTTCTGGTGGGCCTAAAATAACAGCTTGGTTTAATTTTGATAGGGAAATACTGCTTTGAACTGGTTTGCACTGTTTTTCAGGATACTGAGGGTTGCATTTCACTAACATCTGTGTTCGCTCAGCCCCACCGAAGGCATCTTTACATGAATAGTTAACCTAGCCACATGATTCAAGCCTTTTTAGCCTGATTATTGTTCTATGTAATTAATTTTCTGCTGCGGTTGCTTTTGTCTATTAGCCTTTGCGATGAAAACCAAAGGCAGTGCAATCCAGTGGTCATACAAACAAGGCTAAAGAGGCAAGTCACTGTACCCGCGAGGTTTGCTCAAGTATTATCTTTCTGGTCACACCAATTAACTGCAGCTCTTGTCACATGTGAACTAGTGCGTGACTGCTTGTACGCACATTGATTAGGATTAGACATAAATCTTACCCCTGGGTATCCTGTCAAGGTTTTGTTTTTACAAGTAAGTAGCTGGAAGAACGTGGAACTGAAGTTGTTTGGCAACTCAATGGCCCATAAAGTTATTGCTAAGCGTGGAGTGCTGTGAAGTACGTGAGGCCAGTGATTCTTTAACATGTAGGTGGTCTCTAGTTCAGTGTAGTTTACAGGAATGGAAACACTTATGTGAACAAAGATGGCTGGGATATGTTGGCATCTGTGTGATTTCCTGTAGATTAACTGGAATTTGCTCTCCTACTTCTCCAGCCCTTGAAGGCCCTGCAGGCAATAGTGTCTTCTAGAAGATTAGTCCTGTGGCAGCTCCAAATGACCTTTTTTTTTTTTTTTTTTTTTTCCTTCTCTGCAGTTACCTGTTCCATTACATCTGTCAAGACAGGATTATATACCTCTGCATCACAGATGATGTAAGTATTTTGTTCGCTGCTGTTGCACAGACAGGCTCTTTGCAGGCTTTGGCTTTTTTTTTTTTTTTTTTCCCCCATTGGAGCTACTGCTTGTGTTCTCATTCACATCAGTTAGAGCTTTGAAGTCTAAGCCTGGAACTCAAATGCATGTGAATAGTTAGTTTTGAGGTTAAGTTCTTGGTTTTGCCTAGTTTCTCTCTTAGCAGCCCCAGTGCAGTAGAATCTAGGTGCAGAGGCTAGCCTTTAATTGTCAGTGAAATATGCGTAATATTTCTCAGTTCTGGAAGTGTTGAAGCAGAAACTCCTTCCTCGCTGGAAAAAGGTACCAGGCACAGAATTAGAACTATGGATACCCCAGTAGAGTCTGCTGCCAACCAGTGTCTGGGAAGCTGAGACCAAAATCTGGCCGCTATTCAAACCCCAGGATAACCAGTCAAATCCCGTAGTGTTATGCACAGCATGCCTGTTAAGAACTGGTAATTACAGTTTCTCTGCAACCGGCTACATGCCCCATATGCTTCCTTATTCCTGACTTGACACAGCTCTGGACGTGGTCTGTTCTCTTCCTTCCAGGACTTTGAACGATCCAGAGCCTTCAACTTCCTGAATGAAATCAAGAAGAGGTTTCAGACCACGTACGGCTCAAGAGCACAGACAGCCCTTCCCTATGCAATGAACAGCGAGTTCTCAAGTGTCTTAGCCGCACAGCTGGTGAGATCTGATGCTAAATGGGATTTCCCTAACAAGCCAAACTTCGCCCCAGAAATTCTCCTTACTTTCTCACTCGGAACTGAAGCGCCTGCTGAGTCTGGGTATAAAGCCAGGGGAGCTGGCTGTTCTCCCCACGCTTACCCTGCAGCTGGGTTGCTTCACTGCTTTGGTGGTAAAAATGGGTTGGGGTTAATAGTGACGCATTAACTGTTTGTACTAGGTAGCTGCACTGGAGATTAGATCGTAATGGTTAATATTTGAAATGTCAAACCTAGTACCAGCTGACAATCCGGTGCAAGCTTACATCGCTGTCACTAAGAGGAAGACAAACGCATGTTACTCCATTTCTGTTAAACTAAACTTCAGAACTTGACTATCTAGTAATCCGTAACTGCCTCTCACTTCTCTCCCCTTTACTTCATGGTAATTGCAGTGGCACACTGCTGGAGTGTGACAGGGTATTTGGCTTATGGTACTACGTCCTTTTTGGGAGGAATGAAAGCTGGGCTTGGATTACAGTCAAGTGCTGTACACAGAACCGTGGTAGACTCTGCAGCTGGCTTGCACAGAGGCTCCAAGGATTTCCATTCCCAAGATAGGTAGGAGGTTAAAGAGCAGGATAAATGACATGTGAAAGGTCCCACGTTCTCTGAGTTGAGATTTGCCTTGCATCCTTCCAACCCCAAAATTAAAAGTGTGAGGGTATTGCAAAAGCGAGGGGAATATCTATTTCACGCTCGACTTGCGCTTTTCAGCTGAGGCTGTACTGGTGTTCAGGACGATGCTGGATTCCAAGTCCAGGGACTGTAGGCACTGTAGTCTTTGTAAGACGAGCTGCTCCGCTAGTGTGACTCCAGTCTGGAAGGAAGATGAAGCCCACGTCGGTGGCGTCTATGCAGGCACTGAACAACAGCATGTGAAGGGCTGTGAGACAGAGCGTCTTGGCACGGTGCAGTGCTGCAAGCTCAGCTGCAGTGAGGAAAGCTGCTGTCAGGGAGCTGCCTGCAGCGTTAAGGTATCTTCTTGCCCGCTACTCCAGTGGTGCCGGTACCAGTGAACAGCTCAGTGTCCTGGCGGGATCGTAGTGGCACCCCTCTCGTGCGGTGTGAGAAGGGAGCAGCCTGTCCTAGCTTTCCCACTGGCAACACAGCACGCTGCTTTCAGTTGCTGGAACTGGATGGCACTGCTGTCCTGATGTGTTCCAGCTTGTGCTGTCTGATTTTATTGGCCCTGTTGATGGCTCAACTAAAGCCGAGTTCTGAATGTTGTCGTTAGGGCACATAACAGAACACTGTCAATCTCCTTTTAAAGAGATTTCCAGGTTTCAGAAGGCTCTATTCTAGCTACTCTGCGTCTGTTCTTGGACTCCTGAAGGGAAAGGTTGGGCTGGAATCTGCTTCCCTCTTGAGGCGCAGAGGAGTTACGTGCTTATTTTGCTTACCGCAGGAATCCGATACAGCCTTGATGCTACCATCCCATTTTCACAGAAGTGCTTTGCTTGCTGTGTATTGTATTTGAGGTGTGGCAAAGCCCACAGCTGCCAGACAGGAGAGATTGGAAGTGCTTGTATTGCTTTATGTATTTTATTCACAGCAGTATATGGGTATAGCTTCTGAAGCATTTAAGTGCACGGCGTAGTGTTTGCGTTTCCCTTCAGCCCTCTGTAGAATGACAGCCCTTTCACAGAGCACTTTTTCTTAATGCAGTATTGACTTGATGTGTAACCTGGGTCTGCAAACAACACCCTGCCCTGCTTCAGTGGGGTTTTTTTGTGGGGGAGAGGAGGAGAAAAAGCAGAGAGCACTTGCTCTAGGTGTGGGATTGGGCTGCTCTTAAAATAAGAGCTGTTAATGTAGTGGGAATGTTGCAGTTCGTGCTTTTCCCTGGTGTTTGGTCTGTGGTGGTATACTGCCAGCACCTGCAGAGAAAATAGGCCTGGGGAAAGCACAGGCCTGTTGCTAGATGTAATGTCAAATTAAATGAATGAAGTCAGATGGAAAATAGAGAAGGAATAAGTAACTGCCCTGTGACTCATACGATCAATAGCCTTATTAGTGCACAAAACCTCAGGCTACAAGGAAAGTGTTTTGAATCTTCTGTTGAAGACTCTTAAGAGTCCTTAACTGACTACAACCAAGGTCATAGCCTGAGCAATGTTGTATTGGGTTGGGTTTGGTTTTTTGGTGGTTTTTTTGGTTTGTTTTTTTTTTTTTGAGACCTCCCTTGAATTAAAGATAAGATGTCCTTGGAATATTAGCATTCAGAGCTACAGCTTGTGCTGTACACGTGGTGTAGGAGGTTCTCAGTTTGCTCTGCTGTGGCTGGTGAGCGTGTTAGTGCTGCTGTTGTTTTCTGTGAAGGTCTTGGCTTTTTTCCTGCTGATCTGCTGAAAGTGCCAGGTTTGGTGATATTACAGGTGCAGGAGGAGAGGTCCTTTGCTGGCCACGCATGAGCGCAGCTCTTGCCTGTAAGTGTAGAAACTGGGCAAGCTTTATAACACTCTGCAGCAGTAATAGTTGCATGTTGAGGTGCAGGGTGAAGCCAGGACTCTGAGGTGGGTGAAGGCAAAGCGAGGATTTGCGCTTGCACTGTTGCTGCCTGAAGTTTGTATTGGCGTTTGTGAAAGGAGCCGTTACTGTCGGTGCCCTCGGTGACTACGGATGTGATTTGGAGCATGTCGAGTTGCACATAGTTCAGTGCAGAAACTGTTCTTTGGCTTATGCAGCAGATAGAAAGCAATGAATAATAATGCCAGTGTGGCTCTGGAAAGGCCCAATGCATTGTGCATAATAAATTAGATTAACTTCTTATGTGTGATAGGACTGAGTTTTTCTTCTCCACCAGGCTTTGCTATGTGGAGACAGAAACTATAGGAAGTGATGACTCATCAAACTGTAAGCTGTTCGTGGCTGGAATAACTTAATGAATTGCCTTATCGGAAGAGCCAGGCAGTCTTCAGAGCCGTGGTGTTGATACTCCTCTAAAAATCCCAGCCTTTCCATTTCTCTGAAGCATGAGAGGAGCTGCCTACCTTAGCTTTTGCATATTGATAGAAATCCAGGCATCAACTAATAGAAGTTAAGTGATGACAGAAAGCTCTTCCCTCAAATAGCTCTAAAACTTCCTGACATGAGAGCCCTACTGATCAAACATTACATGGAGTGCAAGAGCAGGACTGTTATCTGGGTGGTTCCTGTAACTTAAGGAGTTTTAACCAGTGTGAGGCTGAGGGTGGAGGAAGAGATCGTGTGGCAGTTCAGAGATCACCCTACAACTCAAGTGTAGCACACAGGTAATACTGAAAAGTGAGGCTGTGCTTCCAGTAAAACCAGTAACCAGCTTTGGTAGCATGCTAGTTCTGCACCTTCTCCTAAAAAACTAACCTCTGAGGAGAAGGTTCAAAGGAGCTGTTGTGTTCAGTGCCATAATCATTAATTATGACCTGAGTATGTGAATGCTGTTAGCGTTAGAGACTCTTGCTTCCCATGTTGTCAGAAATGGATGCGAATTGAACACTTAGAAGAAAATTGGGGTTTAAGTAGCCATGTGGGTGGTCATGAAGTAGAGCAATCGTGGTCTAGTCCTGGCCTCTGCTGTCAGTCTCTTTAGATGGTCTCTCATTGAAGCCGAGATGCTTTGTGAAGGTCTTCAGATTTAAGTGCGATGGCTACAAGTTTAGAAGAAAATAAGTCCTGAGTTTTGCTATAGCCACCCGTTTCCCTGGGTGAAGGTGACTTAAAGGGAGTGTGTAATAGGAGCTGTGGCTAGCAATGTTTGACTGCAAAGGACCTGTGATGAGAGCAGTGACCTAAAATCAATCCAGGAATAGCAGAACTTAGTTATCCAACACTGACTTCACCTCAGTTTCCCTCCTTTGTATCTGCAAACACTATGAGACTGCTTTTAACCTGGGGATGTTGCCTAGTGCTTCTCTCGCCTACCGGCCTGAACCGTGCCATCACCAAAGGTTCACTTGTGATCCCAAAACCATGGAGAACGGTCTCTGAGTGAAGTCCCCGTCGCTTCTAAATGGAATTAAAGGGGAGGGATGACGGGAATGGTGCACAGGTTAGCAACGTGTCATGTTTTTTGGCTTTCTTCTGTGAGGCCCCAGAGCGGAGTGGGATTCTGTAGGTATCGGACAAGCTAGCAGGTGAGCTTGCTCCGTACAGACACCGGGCACGCCACTGGGGTATCTAGGGCGTGCTTTTTCCACTTGCTGTAATAGACCAGAGGGATTCAGTATCAGCAAAGCTGTTGGCAAGTGCCAGACCGTAGCTAGGAGGTGGCGTGTGAAATCCTCCGAGGTGGGTCTGGTACACCGCACACTGGCTCCTGGCTGCTCGTGTCCTCTCTACAGGAAGAGCAGTTAGGCAACTCAAACTGGCCATCTTCAACATCGCCCGGTGTGGTGTTTCCAGTTCACAGGCCCTCCTCGTCTTTGCTGGAACTCCCTCTGATGCTCGCCTACGGAGATGGCTGCGTGCTGTCTTGCTTGTGAAATTGCAGGGCTCTCTTGACATGTTCTAGAGATAAATAGAGAAGGTCGTAAAAGTGTGTTGCCTTCATAAACAGTCCAGAAATGTGTGGGAATGGGCCCACTGATAGTAGCCCAGGCATTTAGTGAACCATATCTCACAGATTCTTGTCTTAACTTTCATTCCTTGGTGCTAATTGCTTAGATTTTCAAAGGGGGCTGTTACTTGTGGGTGCTCTGGAAGTTGCAGGCACCTGGCTGCCTTGCAGCTCCTGCAGCGCAGGAGCAGGTGGGCACATGTGATCTGTAAGGGGCTGATAGAGTCAGATTTTCACCTCCTACCCACTTAAAAATGTCTCGGGTAACTTGAAAACTCACATTTATGTCTGTGCTCTTCTGTAGGGACCAGGAGTTTCCTTTTTTTGTCTTAAGGAACTGAAGCGCAACGTTGAGAGTCCCTGCTTTCACTGACTATTCGTTTGTTACAGAAGTACCACTCGGAGAGCAAGGGCACTGACCAGGTGGCAGAGACGCAAGCTCAAATCGATGAACTTAAAGGAATCATGGTTCGAAACATAGGTATCTGGCTTCCCTCAGTGCCACGCGTGCAGAGTTCCTCTGGGCCAGAATGGCAGTCCCGCAGGGAGAGTTATCGAGAGCGGAGCCGATGGTGGGGTGGCCTCTCTTGACAGAGTGAACTGATGAAGAAGGGGCTGGGGGAAGCTCTGAGTTCGCAAGCTGTTCCTTGCGTTGAACTTGGTTGCGGGTGGCACGTGGGCGTGAGGAGCACTGTTTGAGATGAACTTGGAGAGCTCGTGGATGGGGTGAAGCGCGCTCTGGTTGTGGTCTGTTTGTCACTCTAGCTTTCCTGCAGCTGCTGTGAGGAAAATGCTCCTCGATAGCTTGCTTTTTTTTTGTGCACGTGTGTGTCAGACTCTGGTTTGGGTTTTGACAAGTCTGACCACTTAAAATAGAGGGTTAGAACTAGAATTGACCAAAACTGAGCCGGGACAGTCCCAAAACATAGCCTGTGTGTGATGTGAGACTGTTGCTTAAGTACTGTTGCCTGGCAATCTCTGAAAAGCTGAGAACTACTTGGTATCTAATAAGCCGCTGCCAACAGCTCCTGGCTTGCATTTGGGCTCGGGTATTGGAAGCAGCTTTTTGCACTGGGATTCTACCTACAGATTTGGGGTTTTGTCTCCTTTCTCCAGACCTTGTGGCACAAAGAGGAGAGAAGCTGGAGCTGCTGATCGATAAAACAGAGAATCTTGTGGATTCGGTAAGTCTGGGGAAGAGCTTGGAAATGGAGAAGTAGTGTTACTGCACAACTTGTGCTCATCAGGGAGCAGTGGAGGTGAAGACCAGCATCTAGAGCCACTTTAAAACAGACACTGAAGCATCTAAATCTACAAGTAATCCTTCCCTGCGTCAGACACAAGTCCTGCCTTAGTCCCTCCCCATCCTTACAGCTGTTTCACAAGCCGCATCTGAGCCTTGCAGCTCCTTTAAGAGAATGAAGGTATCCCATGCATCTCTGTTCTGTATCCTGCCAGTACTGGTGGGATTTGTGGGTGACTGCTAAATACTAGGCTGGCAAGGCTCCCAAGGACCAGCTGCCTGCTGCCCCAGCCTGTTAAAAGAACCATCTTCAACTCGCTCCTGTTTGCTACAACCAAAGCACAGGCTAACATGCTGCCAGCAACAAGTGGTGGTGCTTCTTGTCCTCATCTCTTGTGCCCAAGGAGGGGGGTAACCCACTCTTTGTCTGGAGTGATAGGAAATCCAAACATCTCTAAGCTGGCGGAAAGTTTTCATGCTTTAGAGAGGCCGTAGAGATGCCTGGAACTTACCCAGTAGGGAACACTGTCCTCTAGTTATCAGGTGTTTAAACCTTACCGCTTCCTCAGGTGGTGGCAAGAAGTAGTTAAACCTCAGGTAATGCTTTAGGCGAATGGACTGGAATTCCTTCAGCAATTTGGCTGAATTCTTGTCTGAGTTCTCCAGGGAGTGTTGGCTCTTGGAAACCATGCAGAAAATGAAGGAATGGGATATGCCGCTGGTGTGAATGTCTTACAGCCCAATGGTGAGTGTCCTAGGAGATCCAGGGCTGAAGTTCTCAAACTTCGGAGTAATGGACTGTGTTTTACCGCTCCTGTACGAGCTTCGACCACCAGAATATTGTACATAAACCGAACATGTTAGAACCCTCCTAGCAACAGTGGCAAGGGCCCCCTTTGGGAGGGAGTTCTGAAGAAGGTGGTGGTCAGGGTAGCCCTGTCCTTGGGAGAACTACTCCGGGCTGAGATGAGGTGTGTTGGTATCCAGCAGTCTGCTTCCGCGTGTAGAAACTGCACAGCTGAGCAAGAGAAGTGCTCCCGAAGTTCAGATGGTGGCTGAGCATGGGAATCGAGTCAAAATTACAGCTCAGAGGGATGCAGTTCTGCCCGGTGCAGCCTTATCTGAAGAAGTTGGGGGGCGGTTTGTGGGGAAAGCCTGAAAATCACCAGCAGAGTGTGCTGCTGAGTTGGCTTGTGCTGGGTGGTGCGGCCTTTCTCTGGGCAGGCACATCCTTGCCTGAGCTGTTCAGGGAAAGCCTGTGAAAATAGTTGCACTAATGCAGCCTGGTGGGTGTTTTGAGCTCATTGAGTGACCAAAACCTATTTTGAATGGGTGGAATTGCAGGATACAGAGAGGAGACTTGGAAAAGGGCGACCACAAGCTTTCCGTAAAATGCAGCAAGCCCAAATACTGGAGGAAGGTTCTAGCATTGGAGGACTTGTCTAGCCCCTCTGGAATTGCTGTCAAGAGCAGCAGTATGTGTTGTCTCATTTCGGCAGGTGTATTTACAGTAATAAAGTTGCATGCAATATGTTGGTGACTAGATCACTGGTTCCATGAATATTTTGAGCACTTCAACTCCCAAAAGGTTGGAAGGCAAATGAGAACCCAGCCAGAAGTACTCTAAGGTAAAGTCGTCCTTGTGGGCAGCCTACAGACCTAGTGATGTTCTGCGCTTAATCCTCCCAAGCTGAGCGTGGGAGGACACGACCCCGAGCTGGTTCTGGACTTACTCTTACACCTGATCTTGCCCCTGAAGTGGTGTGGGGGAGTTTTCTCTCGATGCCTGTTCAGTTTTGTATTAGTGTAACTGCAGGAGTTAAATGGCTCTGGAGGAGATAACTGCAGTGGTTTGGGTGGTTATTAGGGAGGTAGTAGCTGGGAAAAGCCTCTGCATCCAGCTTCTTGGGATGCAGCTTCCTTTGCAGAAGGTTCAGGAATTAATTAGTTGTTTTACTTTCTCTTGTAGTCAGTCACTTTCAAAACTACCAGCAGGAACCTTGCTAGAGCCATGTGTATGAAGAACCTCAAGCTTACCATCGTCATCATCATTGTATCAATTGTAAGTATGGAGCACAATAACCTTTAGCTCTTAAGTCAGGCTTAACTACGGGAAAATACCAATAGCGTATTACTGTCTTGTCTTTAGACCTGCACGTACTGAGCTCTGTGCCTGGAAGGGTCTTAGCTGTAAAACCAGTGTTTTGATGGTCTTGTGTGAGGTGAGGAGAGAAGAGCATCGTGCCAGGCAACTTTTCTTGTCAAAGCAATAGGAAAAGCTTTCCAGACAATTCTGTCTGGCATCTATGTGCCCATCATAGACAGCTGCCTTGCTAGCTCCGTTGGAAGCTAAGGTATTGAATTTATGGCTTCTCTATCCGCAGTGGCTTTTGAGGCCTTGGTCCCGTTGGTGTCTTGTTACTTCACTTTGAAGTAGCTTTTTTTGACGCGACGAGGTACCTCCAGCCCTGTCATAAACGCTAACGTGAGGATGCTGAAGCGTAATTGCAGGTTAGATGCGTGAGGTGCTTTGCCACCACTGAACCCTCGCTCTTGTTTTGCTGGAGGGCGGTTCTCATCCCCACGTTGCTGCAAGGACATGGAGGAAGAGGCACTGGTGCAAAGTCCTGTAGGGCATTTTGACAAGTTATTTAGGGGTTGGATAACCTGGGGTTTCCAAGCTTGTGTTTTGATTGCCAGGCCAAGTCAGCAGTTGCCTGAATGATGGAAGTGTAATTCTCTACTGAAGTGGCTCTTTTCTTTCTCCAGGTTATCATCTATATCATTCTATCGGTGGCCTGTGGTGGGCTTGCATGGCCAAGCTGCGTGCAGAAGTAACTGGAGGCAGCTGGTGCTGGTCACCTGGAGTTGAGAATCACAGGAGTGTGAAGAAGCAACCTATGGAATAACTCTTAATCTTTCACTACTGACACCTCATTCTTCCATCCCTCCAGGACCTCAGACTTTTTTTGCCTTATCACCCCAGACAGGCCCAGCTGGTCACTGCTTCTGTGCAGCTGTAACCTCAAGAATGGGCTGTTTTAAATTACTTGAAGGCATTTTTCTTTTTTTTTTTGGGGNAACCTTCTCAGCTGGGTGGGCGGTGTGTCCAGCTCTGGAGGGTTATGTGCATGCTCGCCTGTGTGTCCATGTAGCTTTGCACTTTCACGTGAGCGTGCAAGTGGAGAACAGTACTGCCAGAAACTGTCCTACCCGTGAGGATGGTGTTGGAGGGTAGTTCGAGGTGGG
>VYZV01018144.1:145090-157346 GCA_013401275.1 Pandion haliaetus
CCTCGCGTGGTTCTGGAGCGTTTCCACACGTAGAGGTTGCTGGGGGAATATTAGTGGTAACAAAAAGAAGGGCTTTTGGGCCAGGGCTTTACGCACTGTAAGATGTAGGTGCTGCCTCTGTGTGAAACCTCCCTTTTCCTGGAAGGCTTTCTGCAGGTGGTAGGAGAGGGTGTTGGGTCACCTCAGCATTTTGAAACAGCTGCATCTTCATCCTCAATTCATCTCCCCCCCCNNNCCCCCCCCCCTTAATTTGTGGCTAAATCGATCCAGTAAAGGAGGTGGTTGCATATAGTTACGGTTGCAGTAATGTATCTGCTTTCTCATGTTATTTCTTCTGTTCTTTTGAGGGTTGTCTAAAACAAATACTAATGCTGTCACTTGCTAAGGTGAAACTGGGGGCCAATCTATTGATCTGGCTTGATAAGGTGTCAGGCATCTGCTGCTTGTGCTTCTGCTCTGAAGGTGTGCACTAAAAACTGAGGACAGACAAGGGACAGAAGGTTGGAGTTGACGGGTGGTTACTTTCTCTGTGGTCTGAAGAAGAACGGCTCTTTCAGAGGATGTAATAACATGCGCTCCTCTGAAAAGACAGGGAAAAACCAAACCCAAGGCTAGTAACCAAATGTAGGACCAGGTATGCTGATGACGTGCTGCTCTTGGAAGCTGTGAGCGCTGACGGTGTTTCTGTCCCAGCTGCCTGGAGCGAGGGGCGTAGGGACTTCTGTCGTGTATCTTACGGGCTCATTTCCAAGAGAAGAAATGGAAACAACTGAAATACCATAAAACCATCGGATGGAAGCTGCATCTTTTTGGTCCAGGGAGGCGGCTTCCAATGGTGGGTGGGAGCTGTCGTGGTATGGGACGGGGAGGCTTAATTTGGTGGCTAAACCCAAGCGCTTGGTTGGTGCCGCGGGTTCCCTGCGCCCCGCAGCAGAGGCTTGCCGAGGACATGAGACGGCGGCTCCTTCGGGTGCTTTTGTTGGCGTACGTTACACTGACCTCGGAGCTTTCCAGCGGGTGCCAGGGAAAAGAGTTCTCCTGGAAACTTGTACGCTTATTTGGATTGGTCTTCTACTAGGCTGAAATTTAACTAAGGGTAATCAGAAAGTGTCAGGGGCTCTGAGGGGCAGCATCTGTTTCTATTTGTGTTAATCAAATGTAAAGCTTAGAGAACGACTTCCTCTTACCTCCTGCTCTTACAGCCACCCACAGTTCAGTGTACAACTGCGCATGTTTTAGGAATTGTTGATGTGACCGTGTTCATTTCTATGATTTGTCATCTTATGTACAAATACTTTTTAAATAAAATACTTCCTTTCCTTTTAAAGGATGCACAGAGGCATTAGTGTAAAAAAACAAAGTTAACTTGATTTAAATAAAATTACTGTACAGAAAGCAGATTTCCTTAGTTTTGTGGAAGGTGGGTCTAGCACTAGATGCAGAGTGTTGGTAAGAACTCCTCTGTGAAACCAGTGTGTACTGGAGGGTGTGGGGCACCCTGGGCGTAACACTGCAGCTCCAGGCTTGGTGTCACCGCGCACGCCTGCTCAGAGGAATCGCCTGTGGAGGTCCTGCTGTGAAATAGTTTCCACGCTGGCTGGCTGGTTGTGTAAAACCTCTCGGCCATGGAAGGGTTGTGCCTTGGTTCCGATGCAGGTGCTAGAGCCCGCTGTGACTTGAACAGGGGGCTTGTTCCTGGTGGTGGGAAGAATCTGTTTCTCCCTGTTGTGAACTCGGAGCGTCTGCGAGTGCCTGGGACAAAGGGATGCTGGGGGACACGGTGCCTCTCGCAGGTGGAGAGGATGCAAAAGGAAGAGTGATGACACAGGCAGTGGAGCGGTGTTACTATGTGGAAGCTAAATGAAAGGTGTGTGAGAACTTTTTTTAAGGCAGGTTTCAGGGAAATGCCGAGGAATGGATGCCTTTCCCCTCCCCTAGTCACAGCTGGGAAGAACCCACTTCTTCCAGAAGACTTTACGATACGGACGGATCTGCTGCTCGCTGTCAAAAGGTTGTAGCCTTTCATCTACCTCGGGAATGTTAAATGCTGATGTAGTATTAGGTTTTGGAAGCAGGCTCATGCATCGGTGGGAGAGAGCTGGATTTCCTCTTAAGCTTGCAGAAACTGTGGAGAGGGCTGTTGCCAGTTATCTTGGTTCGAGGCAATGTTGCATTCTAATGATACCTGCTGGGGCTCAGGATGATCTAGGATATAAAAATCTGAAGGAAGATCACGTGGTACGAGAACAGCTTAGAAAAACGAAAGGATAAAGCTTAAATTAATGTCTCGTTAATGTGATAGTTCTTACAGAGCTGGGGTTTGGGCTGAATGTTCCTCATCGATGGCCCAAAAGCAAACAGGTGGCCTTCTCCTCAAGCGCTTCTCAGTATTGGATTTACACTTAAAATGCCCATGAATTTGAGCAGAAGCTAACCTCGGACTAAGGCCCTGGTTAACCTTTGTGCTCACTTCTCTTTATAGCCTCTGGTCTGTCTAGAAACGTGTATCCAAATCTGTGTCTCTGTAGACATCCATTCTGCAGTTCTTCATAGAAACAGTATCCCACGCCTGATAACCTTTAACTAGAATATAACCTTAAACTACTTACTTAAAACATTTTACTTTTCCAGAAAGTTTTTGTTCTTTACCTAGCATTAACTATCATCTGTTAAGTATCATTAAATAGTGGAGGCTGCAGAGAAATGCACTGCCTGGAAAAAGCAGGCCTGGTCTTACCTTTGGGCTATAGACCGCCGTAAGAGACAGAAGGAGAACTCACACAGCAGAGAAACCGAACTGAAGCGTGGCTGTTTTGTCTCTCTGTGCTCCGGGAAGGTAAGTAAGTTGAGTGTGACCAGGTTCCAGCTTTTCCACTGGACAGAAGTATTAGAAAAGAACCTTCTCCCTAAGGTAAAAACCTTAACAGGACAGTGCTGTAAACCTGCAAAGCTTTATTGGGGGTAGTGAGAAGCCTATTTGTGTAAAAACGGTTTTCTCGGACATTTTTCACATGTGGAAGGGAAGTGTTTCTATTCAGAGAATGAGCAATAGCTCCAGCGTGGTCTCATCTGCCTCTTCTTCCCTACTGTAGTAGTGCTCCTAACAAGAACCTTCCTTTGTGCCCTTTCAACAAGGTGGAACTGGCTCTGAGACTTACAACGCTGCTGTGAAGTAGAAGAGGGCCATTTCACCTTCAGGAAAATAATGGCATGCAGCTCTATCTTAAGTTTCGAGTAGAACACCGATACTCATTAGAATGAGCAAATGGAACGCGAGAAAGAAACCCCTGGCTACTTTTCAGTTACTGGCTTACAGACGCATCTCTCGCGGTGACCAACCCGACCTCGGTCTCGAAGCTCCTCGTGCGTGACGATGACTTCCGCGCGAGGGGCCGAGTCAGCTACCCACCTCGTCAGTCCTGCGCCGGCGGTCCCCTGTGAGGTGAAATGGCTGGGTGGTACAGGGACATACACGTGAGCTGGACTGAAACAGCAGTTCGATACCGACCGTCTCTTCCTCGTTTTTGTCTTTCTAAAGCAAACTCGATGCAAAAAGTGATCTCTGCTGTACAGCACCCTGCAGAACTTCCTATTGGCAAGCGTTGTTTCCTGTGTTTTGTTCTGCTTCAGTCACTTGGGGGTGTTCTCCTACAGAAGACAGGACCTGAGTGCTGTGCATTAAGTTTTCTTCAGCTAAAACCTGCCTCATGCTTATGAAATCCAAAATGAAAGGTAAATACCAGTACTTGCATCGTAAGAGCCTTCCCCTGGAGACCTGCTTACCTGCGCAGAAGCAGACTGCTGTGAAAAGCCTCATTCCTAGCACAAAAAACACTCTGAAGTCAGGCTCACTGTTTGAATAAAGCAGATCTATTTCAGCACCATAACATTTTATTAAACTACACTATCAAAATCACATTGATGGCAGGGAGAACATTGCTATCAGTGCATGTTTTCTGTACTAAGACTGTACTCGTAGCATCCAGCACTTGCTGAGGAAAAGGACACTGAAACAGAATCCTTCATAGCCAAAGAGACAGTAGAAAACTCTTCTACAAAAGTCAGGGCAGTTAGGGGCTAGCTGAAGGAGATCAAAGGGAAACACTTCAAGTCAAATCAGTTGGGGAGAGGTATTTTTAAAAAGTTTACTTTTGACAGGTGTTTAACTTCCCCAGCCGAGATACGAAGCTGCTGATAAACACCAGTTTTTAAATAGCATCCCCTGCCTCTGCAACTGCCTGTTCACAAACCCACACAAATATTGTGTACTGCTTCTTCACTCGTGAACTGTGATGCACACACTTGAATACAACAGCTTGAAGTGTACTACAATTATAAAAACCGGCTTCATCTTCTAGAACAAACAATAAAAAGTAGCAGAAATACATTCTATACAGAAGTAAAAAAAAAAAAAACCAAACCAACCAAAACAGTTGAGTTTCAGACAAATATTAGAGTACATCAGGTTGAATTTTAAAAGTCTTACTTCTAACACCTATATAGCTATTTCTAGTCTCCCCCTGCTATGCAACACACCACAGCAACAGCTCGAAGCTGCTTTCTGGCACAACAGGACAACCAGCAGCCTTTTTAAGCAAGCGTCCTCAGGAGCGGGTCACATCAGAAGTTTTGTGTGACAAACCTTCCACAGGGCTGCAAGTAGAAGTTTGTATGAAATAAGGCTATTTTCAGTCTTCATGTGAAGACTGGTATTTCAGTAATGTTTTAAACAGTGGGAACACAGTAAAGCAGTTGTCCGTTCTACCACGAAGCGGTCAGGCTCTTGGCAGAATAGCAGAAGGTGAGGGTAAGTTTGTGTTCAAGAGGAGAGGAACTATATACATCAGTCTGCAGTGTGATGGGCCTCTTGAGTTTCATTTTCAAATAATGTTCTTACGCCCAGCCAGCTGGGGGTCTGCTTCACACACAGCGCATCAGCATTTTGGGTTGTCAGTAACACCCATCCTTCCAGGAATCATCCTCGGTGGTCTGCGCTGACTGAAGAAATCTGGTTTGAGAGACAAAAACGGTCACTGACAGCCCCAAGAAGCAAAGTCCCCAGGACTCTGTTGATGTACACAGGAATGCTCGTTAGAGGCTTTGGTTTACACTGGGCTTCTGCAACATCTGTCTTTGACAATGTCAAAACCAAAAGTCTGCCCGCCTTAGGTAAACTGCAGCAGTGACACCCGTGCGCATGGCTTGCACATCCCTGCACCAGGCAGCCAGCAGAACAGACACAGCAGCAGCGGTTTCAGACAGTTCAGAGAAATTAAGTGACTATTACTGGGTACTTAGTGACATATATATCCTGCTCTGCTAAGTAGTTAACAGTGGTGTGAGTTTTTCCCATGACTGAGTCCAAGAGAAATATTTTTCTCTGCACATATGACTAAACACAGGAAAAAAAAAAAATCAGATTGTATGTAGAATGCTACTACAAATTAAGAGTTTAAAAATTCCCTTTTGAGTTTGTTTTTTTTTTTTAAGTAAGTAGATACAGTTCAATTTGTTGAAGGCTACAACAGGACATTAAAAATCAACATGTACTTCTTCTTAGTCTGGTACTGAATCAACTTAACTTCCCCTCAATCATAGTTTACACTACAATTGTACTGCAAATAGCTGTAAAAAATAGCTTTTGGCAATTTTGTAGTGGATTTACCACATACAAAAGCACAGCAGATGCCTTAGGACAATGGGATAAGAACACACTCGGCTAAAATGGCACGAAGCAGTCTGTGCATGTAGTTGTTACGAGCGTCTTGGGGGCCTTGCTCTTTAAAGACATTGACGATGTTCTAACTAAACAGCTGTTGCTTTAGACTATCTCCAAACTTCAGCTATCCACTGTCTAAATATTTAGGAAGCTAATCATAAAAGCTAGAAATAAATGTAAAAAACCCCAGAAAGTCCAAAACCCCATTGCATCTTTCTGGATAAAGATGTGGCCCCTAAATCAGTCCAGACTTGTGCAGCAAGAACAAAAATTCCAAGTTTTTGGAAACCATTATATATGCTCTGCTTTCACCCTGTTGTATGACGTTACTGTACTATAATGTATATAGAATCATGCTTAAGACAAGCCTTGTTAATTCGTCCTACTTTTCAAACTCTTCTAAAAGCTCCTTAGGCCTTGGACAATGCCCACCTCAAGTCCCAACGGAAGACTAAGGAAGAAGAAAAACGCACCAAACTTATTTTACCAGTGGCAAAGTTACAGAGGCACCAAAGCAGATCATCTGGGAAGATTATTATATTAACAGTAAAGAGAGCTTATTAGTCATTTGGAAGAGTTTTTCCCCTTCCCAAAACCAGATGTACGCACCAAATAAATATGTGCCCTGATGTTCATTTCTTACAGAAATAAGTTTGAGCCTACACCTCTTCATTTTTCTGGATAATTAGCTTTGTTTTAAGAAAAGCACTTATTTTTTTGAACAGATGGAATACTGAAATACCGCATGGTTTGGTCACAGATTACGTGGTAAAGAGGGGACTCTCACCCAGAAGCTCGTGAGTCCCAGCCTGTCAGTTCACACATACATTCACAGAATTTAATTCGAGTGGTACTGAAAGAAACCGCAACCCTTTGCTTCTTGACTGGGGGCAAAGTACTTAAGGCCCATGAATCTTCCAGCTAAGTACTACCCTTTCTTCAAGGGCTCCCCCACCACAACCCTGCATCTAAAGCTCATCAGTAGCTCTGACCCGACACTACACCCATGTCACACTTTACAACCGGAGACGAACATAACTTTATAAAGAAGTGTTTCTGATCTGTGAAATAGAGGCAGACGTTCAAGTCCGTGAGGCTTGAAGTCTCACACTTACCTCTTGGATGGTGGTGTCGGCTTGCTCTTGGGCACCGAGATTCCTCCAACAGACGTGCGTGCTTTAATGGGTGAATTTTTTGCCACAGTGACCATGTTGCTGCTTCTGGTAGTGCAACTGCTACTGGAAGAGCCTGTACTAAGCGAAGATGCCTGTGGTTTTCGAACTCCGCTAACAGGACTTGTGTAACTGCAGGCTTTTACTGGCTGCCTGGGTGTTAACAGAGAGTTTGTGCACGACCCTGCTTTCATGGGTTGTCGCACTGTTAAGGGAGACTGCCCAGCACCGGAGGAATACCTGAGCTTACTGGGAGCCAGACCTAGAAGTGGAGTAATGAAAGAAAACTCAGTTGGCAACCGTATTTTAAGAACACTGGGCCTTTTAAGGGCCTCGGGTTTAGTCGGGTCAGTTAAACAGACAAAAGGAAACCAACTACAGCGGTGCGTATAGAAGACGTGGCACTGACCTGCTGACCGTTGCTGAGTTCTTGGAATTCGACTGCTTGGCACCTGCAGATCTGACTCCAAACTCCGACTGCTGCGTACAGACTCCAAAGCTCGAAGGCTTGTCCTGGCCAGGTTAGGCATGCTGTGGCGCATCTCCTCTGAAATCAAGAGCACATTCTCTATTTGCTGCTCCCGGTAGCAATGGAGATGTAGAATGGTTTGGGCTATCTCTTGAAAAACGCACGCACTTAAAAGTAGACAAGTGTGTAACTAATTCTTAGCTTCCGTTAAATAACAGCAGTTTTGAACTGCACGTATCAAAATTATTTTCACTGACTCTTACCAAAAGCTCACAACTAGCTTACCTTCGCTGTTTGCATACTTGAGCCGGTCTTGCATGGGACTTTGCACAGATCTCCTTGGGGGACGGATACGGGAAGTGGATGACCTGCCATAATCTGCACTGGAAGAAGGGGACTGACATCGGGGTGAACTGAGCGGAGATGGTGAGTATCTGTGAGTGCTACGGTATGACAGGGAACAATCATAATCATCCTCGTCCTCAAGGCTGTATGTGTCGAACTCCTGGTCACTGTAGGTACCTCTTCGCAGAGAGTGAAGGGAGGCACTGGAACTGCGACGTGATACAGAAGCAGAGCTAGAGGCACAATCCTGACGGAGGCCTGAAGGTAGAGGGCAACACGGCTCAGAGTCGTCATACTTTAAAATAGAAATTCCTTACCCAGTCGCAACACAACCTCAGAAGCAATGCTTTTATCAGTGATTCATTTCACCTTGGAAGGAGAGTCAAGTGAATAACTCTCTTTACTGAAGACACAGCATATGGAATCTCTAAACTGGAACAGTGTCACCCACATCAGTACTGTTTAATTAGAGCAAAGAGTTAATATTCAAGGTGACCTCCGTTTACTCCTCAGGTCACATATACATGCAGCTGTGATTGTGGACTATAAATTGCCATGCAAGCTCTGTTAGGTTAACTAGGTATAGAAGTCTAATTTACAGTATGAATTTTTTACTTCAGTTAGTTACGCACCCACCAGCAGTTCAACAGGTTGAAACAAAGATTTGAACTTCTGCCTCCAAGTGAAAAAATACCTGCTTTTTATTGACATCTACAGTGCATCCATCTGGTTTATTTACAGCTCCCCCCCAACTTAGGCCTTTAAGTCTTCTTGCCTAACAAAACACAAGCAACTTCTGACCAAGAACTAATTTAGCAAACTGGTTGAAGGGACTTTTGAGAAAGGCATCAGTTAAAGTTCTGAAAAACCACCTTCTCGATGCAGTCCCTTCACTGGAGGAATAAAAAAAGCAAGCATTCCCCACTCTTCTCCCTTCACATTGCAAATATGAAAAGCTTCCACCATTCTGAGGATGAAGCACTTTTCATATTTCACTGGAAACTTGGTAATGTGATGGGATTTCCTTGACATTTTTTGAAGTGATCACAAAGCGTAAAAGAATATTCAAGTTTAGAAAGAAAAATGCCATTATTTGCTTTATTTGCTTTAATACAACTTTTTCTCAGCTACAATAAAGTGATAACAAGAGCTTATGTCTTTTGCTCTTTTTGGTCTTATATTCTAATTCCTAGATCATAGTATTTTTAAAGTTCATAAAGGCACAGTACTAAAAGTAAGTCAATGTTCTCCAAAAGAAAAACAGAGAACTTCATTCTCTATTTCCTGTAAATCAAAGTAAAGATTAATTTGCACAGACCAACAGATCCAACCCCTTTGTTCCACCTTGATCTTCAATTAGGACCTCACCCAAATCCCACTGAAGTCAACAGAAAGTTTACCAATGATTTTATGGGAACTGGATCAGGGCCCTGAAATCCCCACACACTGGGACACAGACATGTTTTATGCTTAAGTTAAATTTGCAGAGCTGTCTCTGAACACTCTACCAGAGCAAAACTTCAATTGGAATTTCAGCTCTTTCTCTTTTAGTACTCTTGAACTCTTGGTTTACTCAACACAGCAGCGAAATACTACTTGCATCTCCTGTGAAATAAACAACTTGTAAAATTCAGTCCTCTAGACAGCTTCTAATAGGATTTCAGGCTGCCGTTAGGCAGCCGGATCAGAACAACAAAAATTTACAAGCAAAAAGTTTTGCTGGGTTACTTTTTCAGCTGATCAGTTCCCCGAACCACTACACAGTGCAGCCACACAGCTGCTTGTGTTTCCTCAAGTGAGGGGACAGCAACCAGATGGGCAACTGTGAGCTGCTGCTGTTTAAACAGCCACTATTATGAAAGAGTAACTCATGAAACTTCACCTGTATTTCAGAGACAATCTGGGATGGAGTATTTTTGAGTATTACAGGGCACTTACATATTTAAAGTGGGGTTTTGGATAATACTTTGAGGACTATCCTCTGCTTTAAGAAGTGCAATCTTGAGAAGGTTATACAACTGCTAAGTTTAAGCGGCAGTTTGGGTCTGTAGATTTTTAACGGAAGCCCCTTTAACGCGAGCTTTTTAGATTTTTAAAGGAAGCGAATCACAAACATTTCAAAAGACCTCTTAAATTCTTTTTTTGTTCGGGAAAGCAGGAAGAGAAGGACAGGTGGAATCCATCTACGTTTCTCTACAATTCTAAAACCGTAACACCAAATGGAGATTACTGTCACGTACTTTCTTCCTGAAGGCGTGCCATAACCTGGACATCAGTCAAGTCCTGCAGTTTATATCCCATAGAGATGGAGTCATCAGATGTACTCAGCTCACTGTCCACAGATGACTGAGAGCTCAGCGCAGAATGCATGCTCAGATAACCTTCAGGAAGAAAGAGGAGGGAGGAACAGAAAAAGCATTCAGACATCCACATACAAAACAAATCAGCAGCAGAGAACTTAATCTGGCAATAAAATCAGTGCAGTTGTGAAGTTGAGGTATGGTTGCTTGAAATAATTAAGTTAGAAATTACTTGGGAACACAATGCTCACTATTTTCACCTGCAATTTTCAGGAGGCAGAGTATCTTTCTGCAGGGAAAAAAAAAAATTGTGGACTTCTGTCCAGAAGGTGGGAAAGGGATGCCTGGTAATTTTGAGCTTAGAAACATACTTTAAAAGATCAGTGTTACTTTTGCCTGTTTTGAGAAAGGGGCAACTGTCGCTCTAGATATTAAACAGCAAAGCTATACAAAGTGCTTGCTAGGGCACTGGTGAGCAGTCATAGGAGTTAAAGGATCTAAACGGCTTTCAGAGTACAGCACCTCAAAAATCAGTCATGCAATCTGCTTATGCAAAGTAGAGTTTACACTAGATCGCCTCCTCCCCACCCCTGAGGTTTATCCATTTTTTTTCTTCCTCCCACCAAACTCTCTCTTACAGGGAAGGACATAGCTTGTTCATAGAGCAGGTCATAAAAAACAAACTGGAAGGATCTTTTCCACAAGGGAAGTTTTTCTGTCAGTCAGGCATTAGGAAGAGCAACAAATAACTTTCCTTTTGAAGAATAATAATAAAAATATCATTGTAATCATCAAGTGGAAACTTTTACCTGTCAGTACTTTTTCTTAAGCGAAGCAAGTCAGCATTTTCCATGGCATAAGAGTACTACCACTCGCTACTGAAATAGGGAGATGAGAACAAGCCGTGTAACTTTGGGGTTATACTGGTACTTGTCCTTCAAATGTGGGAGGCTTGTAAGTAGCCCTATGTGCAGAAATGTGGTATCGTAACTGCCTTTGGTCTTCCTCAAATACTACTTTTCCGGGCATCTAGGATGACTGTTACTGCAGGAAGGCTAAGCATCACCTAGCAGCTAGCTTATCTCCATCTGCAGACGGCAGGCAGATGCAGGCAATGACGGGAGAATCCTGCTACCATTCCATCAACATTAATTTTTGGTCAGGGTAGTATCTTTGAGAGAGAGCACGCAACGCTGGGCATACCTCCACATCTTCTTTTCCCATTTTGTAGCTACCTTACTGCTTTGTATTTAAAAAACCAAAACAAAACAAAAACCCAAAAACACCTGCTAGAAAAATTTTTGGAAACACAGAACGATCAGTAAATGTAAAACCTCTACATGGCAAGTGTGCTTATCTATGCTACATGTTACAAAATCCCACGATACACTCCTAGCCTAACTAACCCTCAAACACAGGCACGTAAGACCACGTACCTTACAGTGCTATTTTAGGAGAGAGTACACAAAGTGATTCAAGACAAGGTTGCAATTCATACTATATAGGTTTAGACCCACAAAATAAATTTAAAAAACCATGATCAGACAGAAGATCAGATCAAGCTAGTAGATATGCAAGAGCCTAAGAGCACTTTCAGCTGGAGCAGGCTTAAGAAATACAAATCCCGCTCAAGCAGGGATTTGAGATCGTCATTTAAATAAAAAGCAACAAGTTAGCTGTAACACACCAGCTGACAAATCAAGAATATATCAGCCTCCCAAAGCATCTATAGGATGTCATTCACCACTGACTTTTACTTTGGCTCACGCAGTTTTGCCTGCTGTGTTCTAAAAATTCTTGAAGGCAGCGTACCTACTGAATAATTCTCAACCACGATGCTAGAAATAAAACATTTTGTCTTTTCTCGGCAAAACACCTAAAAACCATTTCTGAGCAAGCCTTTCAAGCAATGGTTAATTCCAGTCAGGCAGACAAAAGCAGCACGTTCCCAATATTATTTCTTCGACCAGTTTTGAAGAGTAGTAACCGGTGACACAGAAAACACGCGTTTGAAGTCCAGGCATAAAACAAAATTCTTACATGGACATTTAGCAAACTGCTTTGTACCAGTAAGCCTCAAATTCCTCATGTGAAAAGGCGTAAAGTTTTTCCAGTTTCAAGATGCTTACATAACACAGTGGTAGAAGTGTGACTGTAGTGCAAGGGGTGCGTCTCTGCATGTGCGTTACACAAATACACACTCCAAGTCAAGACACTCCAGTATTAAGACTGCACTGCTGCATAACATAAT
>VYZV01018146.1:1887-26841 GCA_013401275.1 Pandion haliaetus
AATAGGAAGCACTGCCAAATTATATAGCTATAAAAGTGAAACGAGAATCCAAACTAAGGTCAGGATGTCCGTGTCTAATTATAACAAATTCTGCACAGGATTGGATGACACAAATGCTGTTTTCACAGTCAAAGGCATTGCCTGTCCTGTTTCTGCCAGATAAATCACTCTTGTATTTCCGCTCTTCAAGACTGAAGCATAAAACTGAGCTCAGTGTTATGTCTTGCAGGTACTGTATCTCCAATGCCAAACTTTTATTACTCAGCTTATTAGACATGGCTTAAATTGTACGCCAACTTCAAATTTATTCACAATTTTCCTTGACGTTATCTGGAAGACTTGGTCCAATCCATATTATGTCTTACCTTTCGGCTGTTAACATTGATAGCATCTCTTTTTATTGGACTCTTGATGCCCACTGATGTTTTATGCATAATGATGCTCAAGTTTAATTGAGCTGTAAGCTTCAGTTTAATTATGAGCCTTCATGATACCTTCAGCACTTTTTCTTCTCTGATTACTGTAACTGGTTCTCTCTAACCCCTTTAAAATCCTTAATCTATTAAACCACTTGTAGACAAGTCATTTTTAGGAGAAAGTCTAATTAGACTATTGCAATTATCTTAATGCATCCTCAGTATTTAGGAAAAAAAAACAACAACCTGAGTGAAATGCACTTTGTGGAATATTCCAAACACTCACATTTAATGATCTGATTCACTGCCTGTGTCTTGTGCTTGAAATGAATTTATAGTGAGGAAAGAAAAGTGACACTCAAAGAAGTCATCTCTTTGGGTAAGCTTCTGTTCATTACATTTCCCACAGATTTTATAGCTGTGACTTTAAGATTTACTGTGTAATTCTGCTTCTTTCAGTGCATGAAATTCTGCTTCTTTCAGTTGCAAAGTCAAAGGAAGAAGTAAAAAATGGAAAAAATCATGGCAGATACATAAATTGCATTTCTTTTACACAATTCGTTTACATGTGTCTCTAATGTAATTTCAGAAAAACCCCAACCATGAAGTATTCAATAGACCAGCTTCACCAAAAGCCTGGTGGTTTTTCATGCAGTTGGAATGATGGAAGCTGAAATTATCCATATTTCAATAAAATAATGAAGGAAACTAAGTCTGGACTCATATTTACTGTTTTTGTAAAACCAGATGTATCTCAAAAAAAGGCACATTTGATCCAGTCCATTCTTTCAAGTATGAATTCGTTCAATGCTATTTATACTTATAATTTTACATATTATATGCATAACCCCTTCCTACTGACTATGAATAATTAGTACACACATAAAATATTTTTCCTCACAGTTTTGAGCAGGATGCTCGGTGTCATTTGACTATCATACACTGTGAAGTGCTAATGGTAAGAAGTATACTAATATTGGGATCCATAAATGTTTTGTGGGATTAAGTTACTGCATTTACAATAAAAACCATCCAAAAAGAGACAGGGAGCACTGGAGGGATGATTTTTCCTGAGATGACTCCAGGTGAACTGAAGGTAGCAGCTTCTTTACTGCAGAGTATATCACTCAGCAAAAAAAAATCGTAAGTGTACAGACAATATTTCATCAATTTTGAATTATCTATTGAAAAATAACACTTTATAATAAATTTCTTACAAAAAAAGAAAATAAGTAAATTATGTAGAAAGCACTATCCTCTAAGTCATTTTGGATTGAAATCCTGTGGACTGTTACTGAAACTGAGATTCCTAGTTAGCTGACATAGTTTAAAATGCTTCCTGAAAGTCTGAATGTAAGTATCAAAATAAGCCAATTACATATTATTCAAAAAACCCAAAGAAGAGATATCTGACCTTGAAATTCTTCTGGTAAATCGTTTTTTAAATTTTTTTTCTCCTTTTAAAAATACCTAAGGAATTTTGTAAATTTTATAGCTATGCATCTAGTAATTAAACCCTAAAATAAAAAAGATGTCACACTAAGGAAAAAAACCACAACAGCCTAACTAATGTGTGTGTGCGAGAGAGGGAGAGAAGGGAGCTGTATATTGTCTGGTTTTGTTCAGTCAGACTTGACAATCAAAGCCTAAGCTCTCTATTTTTCTATGTCTTAATGTTGTTTGTGTTAATAATGCACTCTGATTTATATTGGCATATGCATTGTGAACGTGGAAAACTAAAAATAAATTCATTTTAAAAATTAGAAGGGCAAGGTTCAGCATTAATGCTGACTTTTCTTTCTTTAGTTCCAATTTCCTTACTTCTCATTGTATAAGCATAACCTTAATGTTACACAAGTTGCATGCATGAAATAGTACTTTATTTAGTATATTGCTTTCCTCTTCAGGAATCGTCACTTGTTCCCTAATTTATATACTTGTTTTCTGCAACAGGGATCTTGATGGGTTTGGGTTTTTTTTTTCCATTTCTTCACTTGATGGCCATGTAATTATCTGCCTGTTTGGTTAAATTCCTGATTTTGGGATCAAATAAATTTCTTGCATATAAATGAACATATCAAGTACAAGGAACATATCAATTCCAAATCAGTGATTTGTCTTCTTGTGTTATAGGGTACTTTCTCTAAAGGCATCACTTTACATTACGCACTTCACCAAGTGCAAGACTGAGCTTGCAGTTCTTGAGATTGCTAAAATTTTCTGCTATGCCTATCCGAATAGCATGATTTGCTGAAACAATCCTTACAGAGGACAATTGTGGTTGCCTAAGAAAATGCAGTATACAAAGTTTACAGCTTGTCAGCAAGCCATGAATATCTTTTTTTTCTTTATTACAGAAAAGGGCTGATACATTTTCTTGTCTCTTTCTGCTCCTGCTTGCTTTTTTCATTTAAGCTTTTTGCAACTTCAAGACTGTAATTCGAAGTACTGGCCAAATGTGCCCAGAGTGTATTCATATTTTTGTAAGAAACCTATTTAAAATATTTAAAATCTATATGACCCTTCCTAAACAGCAATCTCATTTTATACCAGGGAAAGAGATGTAATTTCTCATTTACAAAAGAAACGGTCCCCGTTTGTCTTTATTCCTTCAAAGCAGTATATATGACTTTCCATAATATATTTATAGTGTTTGTATTGTAACACAATTTTTCAGGCAGGAGGCTTTTTTTTGTTTCTTCCAGATCCATGACACAAAGCACTAAATCTTACCACGGGGCGACGCAGAGCGAGTTTCGGTAACGCTCAGACTGTGCCCAGACCAAGAGGAGAGCAAATGATGGTGGGCTGACAATTCTCAAAAGCAGAAGCACTTTTCTGCCAAAAACATTCACAGCTGCCTTCTCATTTCCTGGGAAAGTCAAGGTGTTCCCCTGGACCTACTTTACAGATTTGCGATTATGCAAGTATTCTGGTCCTCCTTTGTAATGTATGCAGATCAATTCAGTCTTGTTAGTATTACCCCATCCTCATTCCTGCAGTCTCATGCCAGCCTCATCTGCGAGGGTCGGCAGCTCTTAGCAGCTAAATATGCCAGCATTCACAGCTGCTCTCACTTTGCGCGGCTCTCTCTGCAGTGGGGCAGTCCTTGTTTAGTGCTGTCTGCTGCTCGCTGGATGCCTATGCCCGTGCATACCAAATGCCGGGCAAGGAGGGACATCAGCAGTTGTCTTTCTTTCTACATGCTCCTTGCTCTTTGGGACACCAAAGAATTTGCCTTACTCACTGGTACCGCTACTAATCCTGACAAAATCTAACTAATAAGCCGCCCTCACTGTCCTGGTAATGCTATTGCACTCTCCATTAATGCTGTTCACCAAAATTTACACCTTTACCGCTTTTGCATTGACTGTACTCCAAAATCCAGCCCTGGAGTAGCCAATGTAATCTGCAGCCATTCTGGGTTTTAGTACTTAAAGCAGCAGCTCAGACAACGCGTAAAGAGGAGCTACAGTCTGAATATTGCAAAAAAAAAAAAAAGCAGTACCCAGGTACTGAAATGTTATCATAGCTCAAACTAACCCCTTGCAGGCTGCCAAATGATTCTCAGGCCTTTTTGTCTGGCCCAGGTCTTACCTTGCTGTATAGGGAGTCCACTTCCACCATTATTCCATCCTTGGAAGAAGCAGGCAGGAAAACATGCATTATCTTCTGCCCGTCTCTATTTGCCACTTCAATGTCACAAACCTGGGAAGGGTTTGAAAAAGTGTTTCTGAAATTTTTTGAAGATATGTCTTTTTGGGGAGAGACTTACTAAGATAAATCCTTCTTACTTATCCCTGGTAAAGTGCCTCAACCAGAAGGAAAATACAAAGTTCAGTCACTATTACAGAAAATGACATAAGAAGCTCCAAATTTTGGCAAATGCAAATACACGCACTCAAATCCAGAGCAGAAACACAACACCGTTCTTTAATAATTAATCACAGGAACAATTCATATGGATTTCCTTCACTCAAGGTCTTTAAATCAATTCACAATATTTTTCTAAGAGGTTATGCTCTAGTTCAGCAGAATATATGTGCATGATGTAGAAATGGCTGAGATCTACCATGTCTATGCCACAGAAAATCAGCCTAGATATTTTCAAAAGTCTATTGTGCTCTTACAGGTATGCTATCCCGTGTGTAAGAAAATACTTTACTCTTAGAAGCTATATTGAGCAAAAGGAAAATGTTCCCATCTATACATAGTGTATATTGGGGAAAAGATTTAAAAACTATATTTGCAGTTGACCATAGCTTCTCAAAGTGTTTTAGAGGAGGTCAGGTCACACCACCAACATGAGCGATGGTTGGTATACCTGGAAAGTGTGCATTTTCCCAAACATTCTTATATCTCCATCAATATTTTGCCAAAAATCTGGGGTTTGACTAGGAACATAAATCTCTAAGAATGAAATCAAGTACCAATAATTCATAATTTTGATGGAATATGAGTCACTGTATCTAATACCTGGAGAAAAATAAGATCAATAACTGGTTCACTGTGTGCTTAGCTGGCTTGCTGCTCAAACCAACATTTATTACAAATTATTTTTCTTCTGGACAATGGCTGAATCTGTTGTGTCTACTCTTTACACTTTCAACGTATGAGGAAGTGGAACACAGTTCTCATTTGGCCAACACCAAAAACTGAGATTCAGTTACCAAAACCAGGGCTTTTCTTCTTGCTTGATTCAATATTTTTGTAATAAACTCTTTTATGCTTCAGTAACGAGTCCTAGTGAACTGTTGGAGCATTTATGTCAAATGATCACTGCTAATGGCACCAAAGACCAATAAGGCAAATTATTTAAATACCAAAAACTGAAACACTAACGTGTTCCAGTGAACATTTATTGGTGAAACACAGTATCAGAGAGTCAACAGGAGAGAGAACAGTCTACCTACGACTGCTCTGCATGACGCTCTACATCTCTATATCTGCATCCATACAGATGGTAGGAAACACAGACATGGGTCACATCAACAAAGAACAGAACTGAATTCCACCTTCTAAAATTTTGGCGGAACTTGACCGTTATATTTTCTTCTCAGCTGGAAGTATTATGCACACTCACAAGCTGGGGATGATTGCAACCATATTTCCCTACCTCCAACTCTACAGTACCCTCCAGCAATCTGCTTTCTACTTGCTGTGCCCCAGAGCAGCTCTTCTTGTGAGAACATTTCTCGTGGTTTGTATGAAGCACAGACTTTTAAATTTGGTAGGTATGGAAGTTGTACTAGATCAAAGTATAATTAAATACTATTTCTCTGTTTCAGTATCAAAACTGTGAAAACTGGTAATTTGGCAAAAAATGATACACTTGTATATTTTAGGGTCACTAGGGACTATTACCACACCCTTGCTAACATGCTAATGGTGTAGCCAAATGCATTTTATTCAAGACTAGATTTTTCTATGCAATATACACTTCATAATTTCCCAAGAAAACTTTTACTTAAAAACTCATAGGGAAAATATATTTCATGGGGAAAAGGCTGCTGAATTTAAGTAGCATGGCAAAATACCATGTTTTGACTGGCATTCTACAGTTATTAAGACACTATTTTTCATAACTTTTAATAATGTGTTTCACTTCTGGTTTATACAATAAATCGCTCAATCACTTGATACTGAAATCACCCTCAAAATTTATTTCCTTCCATTAGGCCTACGAACCAGTTTGTTATTTATAGGATAAACATTATTATTGTTGGGTTTTCCATGGATGTTGACTACTCGCTACTGACTAATTGACTGACTTTGGAAAAACAAGATTGCTAAGACTTATTTTAAGACACTATATCAAGAAATTCATAGACTTTCTAAAGAAACAGTGAGAAAACATCCAAATTAGTGGGTTTCACTTAAGAACTCATTTCAGGTCATTTGATGTTGTTTCTTTTTTTTTTTTCATGGATTCAAAAATATTTAAAAAAGCCTAAATTTGATAATTCTTTCTGCCCATGTATATGAACGACCTCTGACAAAGGTTCCCTGGAGATCTTCAGTGTCTATCCTGCAGCCCAGGATCTTGTGACATGCCCAAGTCCTCTTGGTCCGCTAGTCAATGAAAGACACTTCTGCTTCTCTTACTGTTTTACTGTCCTCTCCTGGCAGTCAGAATCTCCTCGGTGTATACCTTCTGCCTCATCAGAAAAAGTTCGGTTTCAGAGATCCTTCACTGAAGGATGCACCCAACCGTTAAAGTGAGCTTTCCTTTGAAAAGCTCACATCATGTAACAGCTCCAAACCCTCATTTCAGCTGCACGAGCCAAATGGAAAAGAAAGGCAGAAGGTTTTTTTCCAAGGAAAATCAGGATATCTCTCTGACACACAGCAAGATATTGAGACATATGCCTGACCTCCCAGAGGAATCCAGAAACTATGTCATGGTCCCACTTAGAGTAAATGCTCTGTCTCTGCATAATTAGTCTTGTATCGGGGAGGGGGGGGGAGCTATTTCAGACCCATACTTTTATTTTTAGAACATGTAGAGTTAGGTGTGTCATACATCCATAATGACTGTAAGGATGACTGTACTTACAATAAATTCATTGCAAAGAATGGATGCAATAAGGGAAACTGATCCCACAGAACCAGAGGCAAGAAAAAGAAATTACAAGAAAATTAAACATCACTGTTAGAGAGGGGGAAAAAAAAAGAAAGAAAATAAAAGATTACAAAAGCCTTGTAGAATTATATTATTTCTCTTTTCCTGTTGGAAATACCTCTTTTGCTAGTGTCTAAGCATTTTCATATTAGTTTTGTATGGGTAGAGCTCAATCATTTGTTAATGCCCTTCTGCAATCAAATGGTTTTTTTCCTCTTTTGTTCTTTGTTGAGAACTTCCAGTTCATAGAAAATTTCTTTCACAAATAACTAAATTTCNTATAAACTGGTATTGCTCCTGTAATTTCTCAGACTGAAGTACCTAAGCTGAGGGACTCAAAGTATCACGGATGAAAAGGTTTAGGGTACAGATCCTGAAAAACATAACTGTTAGACTACAAAGTCCAGATTACAGGTTATATATACTGTAAATAAACTGAATAGATACAAGCAAATGTACTAAATTTTACCAAATTAACATCTGAGTTAATGTAACCAGAGTTTTTAAAAAGGTTATTCATTTCACAGAGGAAAATACTGGTATTTCTTTGTGCCAGCCTCCAATAGGTATGGAACTACATTGAACTTTGTATTATAAACATTTCAGACACCAGTTAAAAACTTATGTGTTATGTGTACAACTCTTTTGAAGTCTGATTGCTGCAGTTTACATTTAGAAAATGTAAAAACACTCCTGATGTCCAAAGCTAAACCCAATCACCTGTTTTAGCAGTTACAGGCTCCAGCTTCAGAAGCTGAACTTCTAAACAAAGCTCAACTTTTGACTACCATCAGCACAAAGACACAGGAGTTTCATGACGGCAACACCAGCACACAACATTTTCTAGTCTACAATTCGGCCACCTAGGTTAACTTTTAGTCTCAGTTGCTTATACAATGGAAATTTCCACATGTACAACAAGAGGTAGAGCAGATATCAGCTGGCACACTGAGAGCACTGCTTTCTGTGCTGACCACATTTTGGTCCCATCAATGGATACTATTATGGGATTAATGTCACTAATAATTTGTAAGATCATTCAAGTTCATTGTCAGACCACCAGTTTACTCTTCACATTCCAGAATGCTAAAAATATACATAAATCTACAATATACAGGGATTTTCTTTTATTATTATTCTGTTCTACAGATCGCTATTGTAGAAACAGACTGCCAGCTAATGAAGTTCTGACCTCAGCAGCAGACTTCCAGATAAAAAAGGATTCTGTATGTGGAAATCGAAAGCTTTAGTCTCTAACATTGTATAGACTGCTCAACATTTGCCAAATTCCTTTCTAAATCAATTTACACCAATAAAGCAGATGGCTAATAATATTGAGTAGCAAGTCATTACTGTCATTCATATCACCTTATGAAAGCTATTACTTTTCTTCATGGTAAAGGAATATCTGAAAACAGCAGGATTTTCACAAATTGCACCATAAAACTATAAAGTCAACAAATTCACCCCTTATTCACTATTTTCTCCATTCCATTATCTTACTTTAGCTGCCCCATTCTAAGCAGAAAAATATCTAATATCTTTCCCTTTTCAGTAAGAAAATGATGAAGCATCTTTCCATTAGGACCATTGCAATAGCTGGTGTTTAAAGCATATTGACTCAGAAGATGAACTTTCTGGATTAGAAAACTGGTAATTTTTAAAAAGTGAAAAAAATTGAAATTCTCTGCTTTGGAAAATGACAGTTTCTGCACCAAGGTTAGTGACAGAAATCTTCAAATCATGTCTGATGCAAACAGAAAAGGGGAAAAAAAATCACATTTGGGCAAGTTTGCCTTGGTAGTTCCAACGGCACAGAGAAGCACAATGCCTAATCTTTGGCTACGCTTGAGCTTCATAAACTGCCTGAGGGACTGGCAGAAAGGGACAGAAAAAACAACAGTACGACCATTTTCACATAAGAACACAGCTGGAAGGAGAGATAATAATGATGCCCTCCTTATGCATAGCATTCCTGTGTCTGGAGCACTTGGGAGAGTTTGCTGCTTCTCTGGAGACTACCCACAAAGTCAAGCTACAGATTAAGTTGGGAAGCAGTTGTTTATTCTTCCAAATGAACTATGCACTTTTTCCTGCTACAGATGAACACATGTGGATAAAGAAAAAGGAAAGTCACAGGACAAGAATTAGAGTATGGAAGAGGAAGTCAAGTTTTGCATCCTAATGATGAGGGCACTCAATGTGGGGGGACAGATAAAGGATCTTTTCTGTACTATTCTGTTATCAATGGTTTCGCTCTAGTGACTGAGCAATGGAGAAGTGGCTAAATCATACTCGGGGACGCACATCCTCAGTGCTCTGACACAATGCATATCCAGCATCGTAAACCCTAACAGGTCAAAGCTTGTTTGTCTTGCAGGAAGGCAAAAGGCTTTATGAATAACATAGCACTATTGTATTCTTTTTCTCCAGAAAATTAAAAGTACACCCGGTCTGTCAGGTTTACTTGAGTTGTCTTTCATGCACTATTCCACTTCAAAATGCTAACAGTTAGTTTCTTAAATTGAAACAGAGAAGATAAATTCCAAGATAAAACTATGGAAATAGAGAAATGCAGAGATCAGGCTCTTACTCTAGTTATCACCTGGGCAGCTCTGTGGGCCACAGCAAAAAGTGCTGAACCCATGCCCTGAGCCCTTCATTTTTGGAAACTCTCTGAGATTTTGGAGCCAGGAAAGCAACAGAAATCACATTCATCCTGGATAAATCCACTCCAGTGGTACGCAGTTGGTGCTTCTCCCAGCAGGTCCACTCCCACCACACTGCACCACTTTTTCATAGCCCAAGCTAGGGAAGCCAGGGGCTGCCACCCCTGCAGCACTAGTGTGGCATTAGATTTCTGCAAACACAAATCTACCCAAAAGTTCTTGCAGGTGAAGTGACCTTCTTAAGCAGCACTTACAAGAAATACAGAGGCCCTTGTGAAATTGCTCTTTACAGATAGGATGGAAACTATCCCTCAGTCACTAATTACTCACCTTGGATAACTGGTTCTATTTCAAGTCTCCCAGTGGATATTCTTTTGGTACCTCAGGCTACAATTGCAATTTTATTTTTTTCTGGTGACTCTACCATTCTTCATTAATCATTTGGCATCAATACAATAGAAAGACTACGTTGACCAAAACATAAGTCATTTTATCCTATTAATATAACTTCCTGGATTTCCTTAACTCATTCTTTAATTGTTGGTTGTTTGTTTCTTCTCATGTAACTACTGGTTTCCAGAGCAAAGCTGGTCACTGTATTTTGCATTGAGTAAACACAAGTTTCAAAATGCTAGAGATTTCTTAAAAAAAAAACAAACACCAAGTTTAACTTCATTTTTTTAATAAAACCCAGTTCCTTCTGATCTTCATATGATAATAAACTTTCCTAATATTTTCCATTGAAGATTAATACACTTCTCTAGAAAGTTATATCTAATTTATGTGACTTTAAGGGTCATGCTTTAATAACAATGATGAAACACGATTATTACTTCCTAATGCTGAAATTACAGTTTTTACATTGTAAATTTTTCCTGCTATGCGCCCTGTGGCACTAACATTTTTATCACTCCATGTGTTTCTAGTTTTAAAACCTTTACCCCTGCTGTTTGAAAAATATTTCTCATTTTCGTCCCCTATGGAGTACAGAAATCCCTAAAGGCAAACCATTAGTGATCTTTCTGCCTTTTCCCAAACACTTATTATGATCACCAGTGTTGCTTCCACTGCCTCATTGGCTTTTGGTAAAGTATGCAAATGAGATGTTCAAAACACACACTTTTTGCAACTGTGCAAGTTCATACTGATTTATAAAATGGGAAGGCTATTAAAGTGACTGAAAATGTCAGCAAGATTTATGCATGGGTGACAAATTGTATTGGAAATGCTCATTTTTAACATGCTGGCCTAGGTTCCTTCACTTTTTTTAAAAGTATTGTATGTGATACATTTGCTTCAAGGCCATTTGCCCCTCCCATCTCCCCATTTGTTTTAAATATAGTCTGACAGTGACTTTTTCACCAGGAAAATAAACAAAACTATTCACATTGATTGTTTTTATCATGGAAAGCAGAAATTATTTTTCTTCTTACTTGTGTTTTTCCATGAAGCTATTTAAGAGATTACTTTCACCTTTGCTTTATGATGAAACACTTGGGGACCAAACAGCTACCTTCCTGGAAAAAATGCGCACACTATATGAAACAGCACAATTCTTCAGATACTGGTATAGCCAAGTCCTGTCTTTGGGTACACACACATGAGTAACACTCCATTTGAGAATGCAGGGCTTATATTTCAAGATAGAAACAACCCTGGCACGTGTAGGACCCAGTCCATGAGAGCAATGTTCATTCTTAAGCAACAATTCCATATCCAAATATCATAAAGACCATTAAAAAAATCAACGTGCCACATACAAATATTATAGGTGTTGAATTTGCCAAACATGGATCGAGCAGACACGGAATCACATGAAAACTAGTAAGGAAACCCTATTTTATAATTTTATGATAAAGAAATATATTATGAATCAATGAAAACACTATAGTACATTTCACAATAGCAAGGAAATGGTGGAGAAATTTATGAGGGTTCATTTCAATTTCGGCACCGAAGGCAAAAGGAACCTTGTCATTGATGTTAAAGAGAAAAGGTTTAGGCCCATAATCACACATCACATTATCAACATATGTAAAGGCAGAAATGTTGTAAAGAAAGAAAATCAACAAACTATTGAATGTCTTGAAACACTCATACATAATCTCAGATGTATAATGAGAAATGCTGGTCTGATAGCAATATATTTATAATTTCTGTCAACATGCACAATATTATGCAAGGTTTTTTAAATAGTTTAAAGCATAGCGTGTTCTATGACACTAGTACTAAGGAAGGAAAGCTGTGCTTTTGTGATTACTTTCTTCTATTCCTCTGCATTCAGTTTGGTGCAAATCCCAGTCCTGGGAAAGCTTAAACCAGTGTTTGGGTTTATGCAGCAATCCCAGTGTACAAGGTTTCGTGTCACCAGTCTGCAGGATCAGCCACCTAAGCCATATGCTCGAGGTATTTAAGCACATACTGACCACAGATATCAGTATTTCAACAGTATTTAGGGGCACATAAATGCAAATGAAGCTCCTAATGATCTGGTCTTTACTTGTTTGTTTTTGTTTTTTTTTAAATTAGTACACGAGTGTACTTACACAGAGAATTCAGTACATGAAACAGCAGATCATTTGGGTACCCACAGCAACTACAGATGCAATCCTGCTTCTCCCCAAATTCAAAATGTTTTAAAATTTATTATATAACCCTTTGTATTGAAAAATTCAATACTGAGAACTTAATTCTACTTTTTATATTCAGATCAGTCAGTACCAGTACCATTATTGCTCTGATTTTCCTAATTAGTTCATTAAGTTGCATAATAATTGGTTTACTGCCACCCACTTTTTATGATGCTAGAACTGTGAAAATAAAATTGATTTAGGGCTTTATTCTGATCTATTATGCTTACTCACTCACATATCCTGGTACTTGCTGCAGGTTTTTTTCCCCTTCGTCTCTCAAAGTCTGCATATTTTTCCCTGGTTTCACTTAAAATGCAGCCCATATTCCAGTTTTATATAGGTGGGTTTCAGATGTGCATTTTACAAAAATAAACAAATAACCAAAGCATTGCCAATGGAAAACATCTGTCTCTCACCTTAGGAGGTCAAGATAAAACTCAGTGTGTGAAATACAATGTATGAATTTAAATTTATTTCCATTGTGCTAATGACATATACCAATGCCTTGACATAATAATCTGGCGTATTATAATAATGGGGTACGGTCCTAAAAGAGATGGCTTGTCGCTGAAAGATCCAGAAAAAGCATGATGCGCTATATGGAAAATAATAGGGCCACTATCTGTTGCTACCCTGAGTAGCATGGTGTACGGTAGCAGTACAGCAGAGAAGGTGGCATGTGAAACCCAGCGTGTTTCTCTCTGGAGGACAAAACTAACTACGTAGTCGTACAGAGTATCCATTCAATGCAGATGCCTTGTGCAATGAGAGAGAGAGAAAATTCAGGTCAGGAAGGTGGTTTGGATTTGGAAACAATTTGACATGAAGCCAGCTTTAATCAAGACTGAATTTAAATGGATGACTGGAAGAACACTCATTTCTTTCCAGTACATAATAAAGCCGTAGCATCCTTGTTCTGGGTAGTCACAGCCAGAACAGGGCAGCAACACCACACCAAAGGATGCAGGAAATATGCTCAGATACAACATGCAATCAGCTGTGGAGGTCACTATTTTGGAATAGAAGTGAAGTGAAATGAAGTGACCAGGTGAAGTAAATTGCTCTTCTGTCATTTCTGTTGCTTTCTCAGAAGCTACCCTGCCAAAACAGAAAAAGGAATGTTTCATCTCTTCATCCACTGTGTGAAGAATGCACAGCAAAAAGAAAAACAAAAAGAAGAAAAACTCCGCAAAGTTATATATTTGTTTATGACTTGAGGCACTTATTGGTTGGAGGCACATCTGCACGTTCCCAACATCAAAGTTTCAAAGAGAACTCCTGCCAGCTTCTCCTGTGGAAAAAACAAGTGAGGTCCATAGCTTGCAGCTCCCAGTGGCCCAGTCCAGAAGCCCAACCCCAAGTTGCAGTGGTAAAATGAATAAAACAGAATTGAAAAACAGTGAACAGAGGTTTTCATGAGTTTTTCCTGCTCTTGGACTGCTTTTTTATTTTTGGCTGTCAACTTTGCAGCTCTTGGAAACAGAAGTACACAGACGCTATGTAAATCTGATATTGCCTCCAACGGAAGCAAGGAACTGACCTCTGTGCATGTGTTTCAAAAGTTAGAAGTTTATTGAGATTGCAAACAGTTTAAAATGTTATTGGGAATGCAATATGGTGCAATATTTTCTCATGTTTACCAGATGGCTGCCTTAAACAAACGCCATTAGTTGTGCCACTAATGCTTCCAAATGAAGAGACACCGGTTTAGAGGTAGCTAAGACCTTTAAGTCCTCCCTGCCAGAAACACCTTTTTTCTCCCAGGTTCCAATACAGGATCATTGCATTAATTGCGCTGAACCATCGAGCCTTAAAACTTCTGTGCCAACCGACTGCTGCCCACCCTCAAAATTTCTCTCAGATGACAAAACACTCATCTCCTCAGAAATTTAGTTAAAAGCACTTCTGAAGACACAGTTGACTGATTCTGACTGTAACCAGTTGTTAAGGCATCTACATAACAGTGTCTTCAGACTACAATTTGAGAACCACTGTCAATCCCATTTAATACACTCATGACAACCTGAAGCACAACTTTAAAGAGAAATTCATCTACAAATACTGTGCTGCAGAACAAGTTCTGTATCTTCCATCTACGCTGACATATATTCATCTTGCTATATTGATACTACCATTTTCCGGAAAAGGGCTATCAAGTCAAGGGCCAGTTCTCACCATGTAATATTTCACTTACATTACTCTATTTTCCCTGTTCTCCCAGAATATGGCCTCATTTGATGAACACTTTTTCTTGCTGATGTAAATATTTTCAAACATTGCCATAAAAATTTCATTACAAAAGTGATTGAGATGTTTTGGGTAGTTTTACTAAAAAGAGATGATTTGCACATTTTTTTCAAATATACACTTGAAGGGAAGTGATGTGAAGTTAGTGCTATAATAAAAATGTAAATAAAATTCATTATAGTTCATAGATTTCCTGATATCATCTTTATTGACTCAATATTATTGAAATACGTAAAAATAAATACAAAATTATTTTGAGAATACATCAGTACACCTTATTTTATCATCATAAAATAATAATGGAAAATTCCTTCAGGAAAAAGATGACATTTAGAATACATGAATTTTCTTATGTTTTCCACAAGTGTGATGTTACATAAAATTAAATGTATATAATTAATGTTCCTCTGTTTAGGAGCAGCATTGCTTTATTCTTACTGCATACAATGTCTCAATGCCAAGATATAATATAGACCCATTGGAGCCAATTTCCCTGCAGTATCACAACATTTTTACGGTTTCTTGTAACTATCTAAATCGTATTATTTGAATGATGTTTGTCAATGAATCTTTTAGCTTAATTGCAAGATGTTGCATGTGCTTCACGACCTGTTTTTGAGGTCAAGTAACATTTATATCTCACTGGAGCAAATATAACTGTTAGCATTGAAATGTAGTATTCAGTGGGTTATATGCTGGAGCTGACAGACGTCAGAGATGATTTTGGATTCTCATTACATATTGTAATTTACTTTTACCATGTAACTCAGAGCTGACAAAGTGTGGCTCAGATTTAGAGATTTGGATTTTTTTGAATCCATGGGATCAGAGAGTAATGCGGAGGTTAAGGGATGTCTCTGCCCTGACCTCCTGCCCCAGCAGGGTCAGCTCTGGGGTCCGACCTGGTTGCTCAGGGCTTGATCCACTCATGCCCTGCAAACCTCCAAGGATGGAAATGGCATAACATCTCTGGCCAAGCTGGTCCCCTGCTTGACTGCCCTCATGGGGAAAATGTTCCTCCTTGTATGCAGCGTGGAACTCTACCTTTCCAACTTATGCCTGTTGTCCCTCGTCCTCTTGCCCCACACCAAGTGCTGAGTAAAGGGACATAATCACATCTCAGCGTCCTGGCCACATCCTTGCTCCTACAGCCCAGGATGCTGCTAGCTCCTGTGCTGCTCACTGCCCACCAGCACCTGGGCATTTTCCCTAGACCTGCTCACTGACCAGATAGCCTCCAGCAGAATTGTTCACAGGAATTATTCCTTCCTGGGGCAGGATTTTACATATCAACCTGTGGATTTTCCTGTAGTTCCTACTGAACCACTCCATCAGGTCCCTCTGAAAGGAAGGCCCCTGACCTGAGTGTGTCACCTGGATCCCTAGTCTGGTGTCATCTGCAGACAGATTGAAAGCGCATCCCATTGCCTTCTCCACATCACTGATTAAGATGTTGGCACAGAGTAAGTCCCAGACACCCCTGTGGGTTCTATCACTTCTCATAGACATCCACGGGTTGGGATTTAATCCACCCATTAACTCCTGCCCCCTCTGAGCCTGCTCATCCAACCAGATTTTGTTTGGTTAGTTGGTTTGGTTTGTTTCCAACTTCAGTTGAAACCACCTGAATTCCTTCCTAGTTCACATTCTTCAAACATTGCCTTGCACACTAAACTCTGCTGGGACAACAGGTTACCAAATTTTATGAAATTTCAATGAGAAAGGAAAGCTGAAGTTTTAATGTCTCCACAAACAACAGAATAGGAAGCTTCTACTGCCTGGATAAATTTAAGAGTCTGACTAGGAGTACTGTAAAGTACTCTAGTCTCTTAGTCATTCTGTGGTTTACATCATATGGGAGGTGTGGTCTTGTGAACACCAAGCGAGCACAAGTTTAGAAACTGGGGAGTTGAATTCCAGTTCTATTTTTAACATTAATTTGTCATATGTGTGGTCAAGTGAGAAACTAGTCTCTGACCAGGATTCAAGAATATAATACATAAACTTAAAAAGTTGTAGTTCCAGCTGAGAAATGCCATGACTGTACAGCACAAAGCCCTGATCCAGTAAAACATTGTTCTGCCCTGAAAACTGTTCAATGCATGACAGTGGGTCAGCACCTACTTAACAAGCTTTGTGCTGGAGCAGGTACCATCAGCCCTCCTCCAAACGCCATAAAACCAGCAGAAATTTCTCAGTTCACCAGGAGTCAATAATGAGTACACGCTGATTGAGAACAAATTGATATTGCTGGGTAACGTGGGCATGGCCACCACCAGTATTCATGGTCACGCCACTGCTCCACAGCCTCTGCTTCCCCGGTCATAACAAAACAAGTCACCAAACAGAAGTCACCACTTTGAGATTGGCAGTGAAGAATCACAATACTTCTTTTCCGAAGAATTTTAAATAAGCTCTGAATATAAAGAATTACACTCTTCCCATTGCGAAAAACTCTGTACAGCTGTGATATTTAACCCAGCCCTGTCATCAGCACTGGGTAGAACTGAAGAAGTATGACACCAAATCCAAGGATAAACATTTTGGGTTTTTTAGAGTAGATAGACAGGCATTCTTCTCTGTGCATTCCTCACTGGATCTTCAAGCCTTTGCCAACTCGATTACACAATTCTTAACTAAATATTTGCCAACTGCAGCTGCAGTATTAAGTGGTGCTGCTTGAAAATTCCTTTAGCAAAAAGAAGAAAAAAATTATTACATCACTTTTATTTCCAGCATCTTTTCTTTTTATGAAAAAAATCCTTTTAAGAGTATTAGCTGGCATGTTGAAATGAGTAAGAACTTAAAAAAATATATATATCTACCAATAATTTTATATTTATTGCACTTAATTTAACAAATTATTGCACAAACTACATAGACAGCATTTTTCCTGTGAAATTATTATACTTAAATGAACTTTTGACAATGTATTAATTACAAGGACATGACCACATTTATTCTGCTGATCCGGTAATTACATGCATTAAAAAAATATTTATTCAGAAACCATGTAGTGTACTTCAAAACAGGCTTTTACTGCCAAGTTACATTTCTTGTATACAACTGCCTTTTTGCCATTTATAAGCCTTTTTCAAACTTTTACAGAGGGCAGAAAGGGCAACAGAAATGCTTAGTAAACTCTGGGGTGACAACTTTCTATGCACACTTGAAAGGACCAGCAGTCTCCTCGCCAGACGCAGATCGCGGGCTGGGTGGAGACGTTGGGGCAACTCTGTGCAGACGTGTCCTGCCTGGGCTTTACACTGCTGTTTTATGAGAAAAAGATAAGAAATAGGTTCAATAACTTACATTCTAGCTGGCACAAAATTAATTTTTGTTCTCTAGATAAGAAAATGATGCAACCCAGCATACCTGTGAGATACTAAAATTGCACAACATTTGCCTTGCTAGATATGTAGATAGACCTGATAATAAAGTCTTCTGCCGTCATAACATGCCTAACCAGTCAACATGCACAGGTGAAATGGAAAAGCATTTCAGTGTTTGCCCTTGACACAGAGAGATACAGAGTGATAGCCAAATTGACCACCAGGTTTATTTTGCAGTTTGTGACACAGCCTTTGAGTTTCATTCAACATTAAAACCCGTGAATGACTAAAAGCTCTGAGTCACTAAAATAAGAAAGCCAAAAACTGAAAACCATAGGTCTCATCTCCAAAACTGAATCTAAGTTTTCTTTTTAGCCAGTGTACATAAGCACTCAAATTTTCAATTAGTTTCTTATTTTCTTTTAAGGCCATCTAGTTCTGTTGTATTTGATAGCCAGTGTAAAAAATTGAAATATTCTCACTTGCATCACAATCTTTCCATTAAGCAAAGGAGAACATCTTCCTAAAAGGAGAGTGTTTGTCTAAATAAAAATAATACATTTCTGTCCTTTTTTCTAAAAGGATGTCTCATAATGCCAGGAAACATATTTACGGAGTCCTCTAGTAATCATCTGTTCTTGACTATCAGCAGCAGCCAAAGGTTAGAGCCACCTGAAAAAAACACTGCATGTTGAAATAACCTAAATCTACTCTATAATTTTTCTTAACTGTTACTATACATATCCAGCTTTGGATTCTTTTTAGCATGTCATTACTTTCATTTTAAGGAAAACTTATGATACAAGTGAGGAAAGAGTAAACTTTGGAATTCTGAAGGAACAGCTGTAATTATGATAAGCATACAAGCCGAAAGAAACAATTTGTTATAAAAGAAGGGACATCACCTCCTATAAGTGGTCTCCCGTTACAAAATACAAAGGAAAGCACTGAGGGAAACAGGCACGGTGGTCCAAACATTCTGTACGGAAAAACATGGGCTTATGTTCATTCATAGTTTAGGACTCTACATTAATACAGAGGGACCTTTCCTACCCATGTGAAAAGATTTACTCATGCAACTTGGTGTGCCGAATGTTATTCTAAGGTAATTAGGACTGTTCCATTGTATTTCTGCCTTAACTATTTTAATGAATATTTTTTTCTTTGACTGACTGAGAAATCCTTTGAATTGAAGTGCAATGGATCAAACAGATAGATGGAGTTACTGTACTAAAAGCAAATGAATATTGACATAAATAATCCTCATTTACTTTCAAATACTACATTTTGATAAACTGACTGCCACAATGGCATGGTTACTTCATAATCTCTATAAACCAGTTTAGAGGAAAAAATACAGGCATTTTTGTTTTAAAATGTAGACTTATTTGATCATTTATTTTACTCATTACTACCATATAAAAACATATCTATATTCCACAAAAATAAAATCACTAAAATAGTGGGCTATTTGCTAGAGCTGACATCGAAAGAACTCTCTGGTGGAAAATACATCAAGCTGATCTTAACATTACAACCTCTTTTTCAAACCAAATTTTAATTTTTATGTTTTTCATGATTTCTGGTAATTGATTTTCATAGCTAGCTAAACTCTACTGCTGTTGTTTTATAAATAATCTTAATTTTTCTGGGTAACATTTAAAAAATGCACATAACTGCCAAACTTACTATTTGTCTCCATGCTTAATCAACAGTTTCTGAAAAAAAAATATAATTATGCAGAACATGACTGGAAGAAAGCTAAGGAAACCTCTGACCAAGGACTTGACGGGCTGATTCACATCTCCTTTTCAATACGTAGCTAACCTGCAATCCTTTCCAGCAAAAGTGCTGCCTAGTCCACGTGCACTATATTGCTGTCAGGGAAGGAAGCATTTTCCACCCATTGCCTTTGTCAGCCATAAGCATTTTTTTAGGAAACTTACTTCTTCTAGCCATTTGTCCTCAAGGCTTTCCTTGTAAAAGCATTGGCAATGAAGTAGATTATGTTGAAGACAGTAAGAGACACTAGAAGTAGAGACAGTAAAAATATTGTTCAACTCGTGGTTTCTCAGGGAACTAATTTGTTGATCAAAAACTTTCTGGTTTGCCCCAACACCAAGCTATGGTACTTCACAGTTCCACTGATACTACTATTCCCTATTTCTTCCTTGATCTTACAGCCACTCCTCAAATAGCATTGCTGATAGCATTCTGACCTTGAAGCAATATCATCCCAACACTCCACTTAAACTAACCACCTCTTCTGCACAGGAGTATCTCTGCCCAAGACCGCATGCTGCCACAAAGGCATAGCTGAGTACTCACAGGCTGAGCCGGTGAAGATATAATACAAGAGGGGTGCAGATGGGAGTTGAAAGAGGCTACTGAGAAGGGTAAAGTAAGTTCTCAGAGAGATCTTGGTGGGCAGGCTTTCAGGAAGACGTGTTTCTGAAGGAGTTCAAAGCAATGGAAAAAGCTCAGTGAGTGAAAAAATGAAGGGGTATGAGACATTTAAAAAAAATGAATGTGTTGAAAAAAAAATAAGTAGCTAAAAGAGAGGAATTAAAAAGAAATTACTGCAATGTAGTTGAAACAAGGATTATGGACAGCCCTGGCATGACTCCTGCATTATAATGGGAATTGAGGGTGAGTACAAGGAAGGAAAGAGGAGCTATGTGCTAGTAGGGATGGGGAGTAAGGTGTTTTGGTAGCTGCACTCTGGAAAGAATAAAGAAGGGGAATGGAAAGCTTAAGGGGTAAAGATTACAGTAATCAACGGAGCTAACAGCCATGACAGGCATGGTGGAGAAAGAGGAGATATAAAGAGGGAGCTGTGAGAAGACTAAGCTGGAAAATGAATATGTAGGAAAGAGAAAAGGATTAAAATCGACTTGGAAGCTGTAATCCTGGCACTAGGGAAAGAAAAGAAGAGCAACCTGCCATGATAGTTTCAGGATGGGAAAGGAAAGCATTTGAGGGAAAAAAAGACAACCTGCACCCAGTACTGCTCTGTCTGATGTTGCCTCCAGCACGGGAACCATCTAGACTTTTCTGAACGTGAGGTAACTGTACATTATTTAAGTGAAAACTGGAGCAGATTTTCTTTTCTTCTGGCTACTGTTAACTATATGAAAAGGCCAGTAAAATGTAAAGAGCATGCTTTCTCAGAGTAATTGCCATGATAGCTGACAGCAATGCTAGACTTTTTTACTATAGCTATTAAGACAGGCAGGGTAATGATCGCTCTTATGCTTCTTTAGTCATCCAAAATAACAGAGAGGCACCAATCTTGAAGTCACATTATGATACCTGCATAAGTTAGCTTAGAGTCTGGCACACAGAATTAAAGCAGAAATTCTGATTTAGTTAAAGGAAATGTTGACCCACTGCAGTGCGGCCACAATTTGGCTCTAAGCCATTTGCCTCAATTCATACTGCAAGACAGCCAGACAAATAAAGCCCAGGTGTCTTAACTCCCAATCTTCTAGTCAAAAAAAGTAGACAAAGTTTCCCTAGTAAATAAAGTTGGACTGGCACTTTCCACATAGCCTTTATCCAATGCTGGTCCCTGGTGTTAGCAATGGCACTTGTCATAGAATCACTGAATCATAGAATCCTAGAATGGTTTGGGTTGGAAGGGACCTTAAAGATCATCAAGTTCCAACCCTCCTGCCATGGGCAGGGACACCTTCCACTAGACCAGGTTGCTCAAAACCCCGTCCAACCTGGCCTTGAACACTGCCAGGGATGGAGCATCCACAGCCTCTCTGGGCAACCTGTTCCGGTGCCTCACCACCCTCACAGTGAAGAACTTCTTCTTTACATTTAATCTAAATCTACCCTCTTCCAGTTTAAATCCATTAGCCCTTGTCCTATCACTACACACCCTTGTAAAAAGCCCCTCTCCAGCTTTCTTTTAGGTTCCATTTAGGTACTGGAAGGCTGCTCTAAGGACTGCCTGGAGCCTTCTCTTCTCCAGGCTGAACAACCCCAACTCTGTCAGCCTGTCTTCATAGGAGAGGTGCTCCAGCCCTCTACTCACCTTTGTGGCCCTTCTCTGGACCCACTCAAGCAGTCCATGTCCTTCTTATGTTGGGGGCTCTAGAGCTGAATGCTATGCTCCAGATGGGGTCTCAGGAGAGTGGAGTAGAGGGGGAGAATAACCTCCCTCAAACTCCTGATGATGCTTCTTTTGATGCAGCCCAGGATACGGTTGGCTTTTTGGACTGCAAGCTTCTTGTCAGCCAACACCCCCAAGTCCTCCTCTGCAGGGCTGCTCTCAATCCATCCTCTGCCCAGCCTGTATTTCTGTTTGGGATTGCCCCGACCCATGTGCAGGACCTTTCACTCGGCCTTGTTGAAATTCATGAGGCTTGCATGGGCCCACCTCTCCAGCCTGTCAAGGTCCCTCTGGATGGCATCCCTTCCCTCCAGCATGTTGACTGCACCACAGAGCTTGGTGTCGTTGGCAAGCTTGCTGAGGGTGCCCTCAACCCCACTGTCCATGTCACCGACAAAGATGTTAAACAGCGCCTGTCCCAATAGCGACCACTGAGGAACACCACTCACCACTGGTCTCTGCTTGGACATCGAGTCGTTGACCGCAACTCTTTGAATTTGACTGTCCAGCCAATTCCTTATCCACTGCATGCTCCATCCATCAAATCCGCATCTCTCCAATTTAGAGACAAAGATGTGAGGGACAGTGTCAAATGCTTTGCACAAGTCCAAGCAGATGACTTCTGTTGCTCTTCCCTTATCCACCAATGCTGTAATCCCTTCATAGAAGGCCACCAAATTTGTCAGGCACAATTTGCCCTTGTGAAGCCATGTCAGCTGTCACTAACCATCTCCTTATTTCCCATGTGCCTTAGCATAGTTTCCAGGAGGATGCTCCATGTTCTTGCCAGGCACAGAGGTGAGACTGACTGTCCTGTAGTTCCCCGGGTCTTCCTTTTCTCCCTTTTTAAAAAGGGGCATTATGTTTCCCCTTTTCCAGTCAGTGGGAACTTCCCCGGACTGCCACGACTTCTCAAAAACGATGGATAGTGATTTAGACCCTTCATCCACCAGTTCGCTCAGAATCCACGGATGCACCCTGGACTTGTGCACCTTCAGGTTCCTTAGATGGTCTTGACCTTATCTTCTCCTACAGTGGGCAGTTCTTAATTCTCCCAGTCCCTGCCTTTGCCTTCTGCATCTTGGGTGGTGTGGCTGGAGCACTTGCCGGTGAAGACTGAGGCAAAAGTCAATCAGTACCTCAGCCTTCTCCATGTCCTAGGTAAACAGGTCTCCCATTTCCTTCCAGAGAGGGCCCACATTTTCCCTAGTCTTCCTTTTATCACCAACATACCTATAGAAGCATTTCTTGTTGCCCTTGACATCCCTGGCCAGATTTAATTCTGTCAGGGCTTTAGCTTTCCTAACCTGACCCCTGGATGCTCAGACAATTTCTCTGTATTCCTCCCAGGCTACCTGTCCTTGCTTCCACCCTCTGTAGGCTTCCTTTTTGTGTTTGAGTTTGTCCAGGAGCTCCTTGTTCATCCATGCAGGCCTCCTGGTGTTTTTGCCTGACTTCCTCTTTGTTGGGATTCATTGCTCCTGAGCTTGGAGGAGGAGATCCTTGAATATTAACCAGCTTTCTTGGGCCTCTTTTCCCTCCAGGGCTTCACCCCATGGTACTCTACCAAGAAAACCCCTGAAGAGGCCAAAGTCTGTTCTCCTGAAGTCCAGGGTAGCGAGCTTGCTGTGCACCCTCCTCGGTGCCCTAAGGATCTTGAACTCCACTATTTCATGGTCACTGCAGCCAAGAGTGCCCTTGAGCTCCACATTCCCCACCAGCCCCTCCTTGTTGGTGAGAACAAGGTCCAGCAAAGCACCTCTCCTCATTGGCTCCTCTTATCCCTTGGAGAAGGAAGTTATCATCAACACATTCCAGGAACCTCCTGGATTGCTTATGCCCTGCTGTGTTGTCCCTCCAACAGATATCAGGGTGGCTGAAGTTCCCCATGAGGACTAGGGTTTGTGAACGTGAGGCTGCTCCTACCTGTCTCTAGAGGGCCTCATCTGCTTGGTCTTCCTAGTCAGGTGACCTGTAGCAGACCTCCACAATAACATCACCTGTCCCTGTCCTCCCTTGAATCCTGACCTAGGCTCTCGGTCAGCTCCGCATCCATCCCCAGGCAGAGCTCCATTCACTCCAGCTGGTCATCAGCATAGAAGGTGACACCCCCTCTTTATTTTCCCTGCCTGTCCTTCCTAAAGAGCCTGTATCCTTCCATGCCAACATTCCAGTCATAGGACCCATCCCACCACATCTCAGTGATGCCAATAAGATCAAAGCTCTGCAGGTGTGTGCATGTCTCTTAAGTCCTCTTGTTTATGAGGGATCTGGACAGGCTGGATTGCTGGGCCAAGGCCAATTGTATGAGGTCCAACAAGGCCAAGTGCTGGGTCCTGCACTTTGGTCACAATAACCCTATGCAACACTACAAGCGTGGGGAAGAGTGGCTGGAAAGCTGCAGAGCGGAAAAGGACCTTGGGGGTGCTGGTTGACAGTCAGCTAAATATGAGCCAGCAGTGTGCCCAGGCGGCCAAGAAGGCCAACAGCATCCTGGCTTGTATCAGAAACAGGGTGGCCAGCAGGAGCAGGGGAGTGATCGTCCCCCTGTACTGGGCACTGGTGAGGCCTCACTTTGAGTACTGTGTTCAGTTTTGGGCCCCTCACTACAGGAAAGACATTGAGGTGCTGGAGCGTGTCCAGAGAAGGGCAACGAAGCTGGTGAGGGGCCTGGAGCACAAGTCTGATGAGGAGCAGCTGAGGGAACTGGGGTTGTTTAGCCTGGAGAAAAGGAGGCTGAGGGGAGACCTTCTCACTCTCTACAACTACCTGAAAGGAAGTTGTAGCGAGGTGGGTGCTGGTCTCTTCTACCAACTGACTAGTGATAGGACGAGAGGAAATGGCCTCAAGTTGCAGCAGGGGAGGTTTAGATTGGATATTAGGAAAAATTTCTTTACTGAAAGTGTTGTCAG
>VYZV01018146.1:26910-52271 GCA_013401275.1 Pandion haliaetus
CTGAGTGACTGGCTGGAGTGGCTGGAATCCCTTTGTGCTGCTCTTCAGGTGCTCTCCTGCTGACCTGTGATCCCTCTCCAGGCTCTATGCATCTATGGCTGGCACTGGCATCAGACTGGTAGGAGTGGGATGGTTTGAGGTTCCCCTCCCCCAGCAACTCTTCATCAGCTTGGCAAGGCTATGGCCAAAGATGTTCTTCCCCTACTCTGACAGATGGACCCCATCAGCCCCCCGGTAGACCAGGTTTCTCAAAGCGAGTCCCACAGTCTAAGTAGCTGAACCCCTGGCTGGGGCATCAGTCCCATAACCATTTGTTGATTCGCCAGATTTGACTGGCCCTTTCAAACCCCTTCCCTTTGAGCAGCAGGATTGATGAAAAAACTACCTGCACTCCAGAGTCCCGTACCACTGTTCCCAGGGCTCTGTAATCCTTGATACTCCACAGGCTGCTCCTGGCTGTGTCACTGGCACCCACATGAAACAACAGTGGCAGATAATAGTCAGTGGACTGTATGAGGCTTGGTAGTCTCCTGGTGACATCCCTGATATGAGCCCCTGGTAAGCAGCAGACCCCTCTAGAGAGTGTGTCAGGTCAGCAGATGGGAGCCTCCATACCTCTCAGAAGAGAGTTGCCTACTAGTATCACCCATCGCCTTTCCTTAGTTGCGCCGGTTGTTACACAGGGAGCAGATGGGGCTGCCTTACTCAGCTCCAGCGTCTCTCCTGATATGACAGGCCTTTCCTCTTCAGGCTGCAGAGCGGTGAAGCGGTTCTGCAAGGGCACCTCAGGCTTCGGGGCAAGTCTTGTCCTCCTGCAGGTCCTTGCTCTTGCAAGCTTCCATTCTTCTGCATTGTTGGCCCCCCCTCCCTTCTGTGTGTGCCAGTGGGGGAGTTTCTGGTGGTTTGGCTGTAGGCTGTGGGTCCACTGCAGACTGCCCTTGGAACCAGCTATCTAACTCCTTCTCAGCCTCCCTGATGCTACACAGCCTTCTCACCACTTCCTGCAGCTCAGTCACCCGCTGCAGGAGAACTTTCACCTCCACCAAGGACATGGTGGAAGAGCTGGAGTCATCAACCTGGTGACAGCAGCAGTTTAACACACCTCTTGGGGTGAAAAGAAGTGTAATGTATAGCTTTGGTGAATTCTTCACTGATTATATTTATTTGGGAGCTGTGTTATACCTAATCTCATTGAAACGTTTAATTTCTCATAGGGTTTCCCCAATAATACGCATACTGAATACTTAGGCTTAAAAATCCCTCATTACTGAATTTGAATATGTTAAATGAGTCATTCATCTTTGGTCTAACCCCAACTTGTTTTGTGACAACGAGAAAGTGACTTTTTGGAAATGATGGCTCTCTCTAGGTCATCTACAGGTTATCTGGGCTTGATGGAGATATTAGAGTGATGCATGATGGTCTGTGCCAGAGCATGTGACCAAAATGGTCTCTTTGGGCCTTAAATGCCATACTGACTCATGCTACTTTTTCCTAGTTTTTAAACATTTCAGCAGTAAAGTGGCTGTTATGTACTTGAAAATAACTGGTGTGGTACCTACTGATGAGGTTAGCTTTTGCTTTTCATCACTTTGCAAGAACAATAGCCATGACTGACAGACTGGACAGATTTTGTTTCTCTCACTTAAGAAGAACCAACAAAGTCAAATAGATGTATGTTTGGTTTAAGGAAAACAGGCCATTTGACAGGAAAACAATGTCATTGTGTGATTTTAAACCCTTTTACTACTATAACAACAGCAGTTTTGAATTTAGAATAACCACTGCAAGGTGGATCTAAAGTGGATGCTGCTAAAGGTTATGCAAATGTAGGAAATTATAATTCTATCTCAATGTCATTACACGTGTCTACTTAGATGCACATTTTCTGCTATGTTTAAGTTAAACAAAACACTAAATGACTATGTAGTATGACATCTCATTAATATGTTTCCATTCACATCTGTGCCTTTAGTATTAAAAAAATAGGCTGTTCTAGTGATAAGAGATTAAGTCCTTTAATTAGAAACAAATGACAAATCACTGTTAACCCCATGTGATGCTTTCTAAAACTTCCATCAAATATTCCCCTTAAAACATTATTAAGCACAAGTTCAGCAGATCTACTTCCTAGAAAGTGCTATTTAACAAAACCCAGGCAGGATGTTAATACTGAGGCCGAATTACAGGTTGCCAGTGCATTTCCTGCAAGGGGATTGACAGGGGATCATTTTGTTATGGGGCCACCTCCAGCGTGTTGTGACAACCAGTCATTACACCTCTGAGCACAGCACTCAGCTGTAGGTTTCTACAGGATGCAAATAGCTCCAAATGGGTTCAATTTAGAGATAGCAGATAATGTATCATTCACTTCTTTAAGGTAGAAGCTTTTAATTTTCAAAGAAAAAGAAAGACGAGTACATTTCGGTCTCTGGAAATAAAGATCTACTTAACAAAGCACGCCAGAAAAATTGAGAATAGAAATAACTATTATAAAAATAAAAAGCTTAACTTGCTCTTTTCACTTGTCTCAGAGACATACAAGTTGTGTTAGCCAGCATCCCTATATATTTAGGATGCCATACAATTGTTCATTTAAAATCTGTGCTTTGCAACTAGTGAGAAATAGTAGGGAGTAAGATTTCATATTTGCATAGCAACCCTTTCATCTTGAGTAATCCCAACAGATTTTGCAAAGTACCCATACATGAGATCAAAATGGAGAGCAATAGGTAATAAGGACAACTAACGCATGGCATAGGCACAGTAATAGTTACCAAAACAAAATAATTTAACTCAAAAAAACAAGGATAAGGAATGTCCAACCTGTTTAAAAATGGCCATGTTCATGAAACACAAGAAAGAATTTGCTAGTCCAACACACAAACATACTCCCAGGTACTGCAAGCTTACACATCTTTAAAAGTGCTGAATATGTAGCAAACAGAAAATACTAGGTATGTAACGGGCAACAGATTCATGAAGTTTTGATTGTAACTTATGTTCCTCTGCCATCTTATTGCTGCCAGTAAGCTCCAAACAAATACTTTAAACAGTGCTGTCGTTTCTCAAAGTCCACTGCTTTCGGAAATATTCCACAGCTAAGTCAAGAGGGCTTAAATGTCTGTGATTAACAGAGCTACTCTTTCTCCCCCACTTTCTATGTATATATATATACATACATATATCTACCTAACTATCTCTGTGTGTGATACACTTTTAAGTATATTATATGTATAATAAGGGGGGTGGGGGTGGGGTTTTTGTGGGTTTGGTTTTTTTAATGAAATATGGGTACCTCCAGAAAGACACTTCAGAACACTGTTTTCCACAACTACCTGTCCATCACAGCTTTTAGCAAGCACTACAGACCACTTCAAGAGTTTGTCTGGTTTTCGGGTTTGGGTTGGGTTGGGTTTTTTCTGATCATCCACAACACTCTGATTTAACAAAAATGGAAGTTAGCATCTGACAAAGCCAGACAAAAAACACTTGCGTACCGAAAAACACTGGCCAAAGATGCAAATGTGGGTGCCCTTCTGCAGTCTTATTGTAAATACAGTCTAAGAGGGAGGTACTTGGCTATTACATGATATATTAGAGAGCTGGAGATTTGGTATCAAGTGTATTTCTCTTTCTCTTCAAAGTAAAGGAAGGAATATGCAAATCAAAAGCCAAAGCAAATTAAAGGTACTTTGTAACTGACATTTTAATTATCTTGTTTGGATATTATTCATTTTATTTATTCTTCTAAATGCAAACAATTCTGGACCACTCTATAAATATTATCTCCATTGGAAGCCTACAGTACCTCTAATAAAAACGTACAATTGCTTGGCTACCAAATCCAATGAAACTTATTCTAAACATATTCATTATAACAATGTAGTTCTGCATAACACACAAAAGACTTTGGAAAGAGGGGACAGTTTAAAACAGGCCAGTGAAAAGACGTAATTAGAGCTGTGTGGGCTTGGCAAAACCTTCTCGACAAACAAGCTTGAGGTTACTTTTGCCAAAGCACTCCAGGCTTACTGAGGTTTCATTAGAGCAAGGAGAGCTTAATTCTGGTAAGTATCGGATGCAATAGGATGTAATCAAATATAAAATAGTAATAAAAAAGAAGCCAAATGTGAAAGAAGAAACTGAACCCTATGCAATGAGAGAGTTAAAATACAACCGGCATATTAAGTGTCTGTGTTACAAGTGGTTTCAGTTGGTGCAAGTTTGTTTGGAAAGTGGAATATCTGCAGTTGAATTAGTAGGATTATCATGAGCAATTCATTTTCTGAAAACACCGTCAGGGCCCTTGTCTGTACTTGGACTTTACCCACAAATATACAGGGAGTTTCATATCTTCTGATCATCACACAGATGCGTTTGATGAACACAGCGTGCACACAAATGCACTCTCATGACTTGCTCACATGGCAGCCATAAGCTTTTGGAGATTGTTTCATCTTCAAGGGGGAATGAACCTTTCCAAAAAGGAGCACGTAAACAACTCATCCCACTTTGATTGCTGATGGACGAGGGAGAGACCAGAGCATGTATTTGAAGTGTTTCAAAAGATTTAGAGCTTCAAAGGGAAGTGTGCAACTCTTGGTGCTCAGGCACGGCAGACAAGGACCTTCCTGTCCTCCACCAAGCTCCCTGCTTTCTGCAGGGATATTCCCACCCATGCACAAGCAACATCCTCAACACTGAGCAACATCAGTGGAAGCTGACTTGTCCTTGTAAATGCTGGCTTCCAGCAGTTATCCTTTAGAAGTGCCCCAGCCTGGATCCTATAAATCTGGTGAAAATGCACAGCTGTCCAAACCAGGATCCTTTGGCTCTCATTTGGTCTGTGAAGCTAAATCAATCCCCCCCTTCAAATGAAACACAAGGTGCCATAATTGGGTCTCCCCCTGTCCCCTGCTCTAGGTAAACAGCTGTTCCATTCTCTTGTCTTGTTCCCGCTGGTGTCCTGAGCAAAATGGTCCCTGTTAGGAAAGAAGTCTCTGCACCACCCCGCTTTGGTCTTTGCAGCAGAGCTTGCCTTGCTCTACCTGGGATGGAGAAGGACCAGCCATGGCAGTACCCTCTGCCACTTAGAAAAGGAGCATTTTCCAGCATCTGACAGAGCATAAAAGCAGCTGTAATAGCTATTGATTCCCCTCTGCCTCGCCATTATTACCAGGAGCTCAGAAATACTGGACCCAGGAAATAACTCATGAATACACCAACAGGTAAGCCCTCTGGAACACATCCATCTCTTGCAGACAAATCCTCTGTTAAATGAAACTGAATTTCATTTCTCAGAGAACAGGTTTTTACCACATCAACCATTAGCAAGAAATAATCAAAATGGTCCAACCCAGCCTGCTAAAATTAGGCTTGAAACCCTATATTCTGAATGTGAGACATGAGCTGGAAAGGTGCAGGGTGCTCACACACCTGCCCATTTTGGTGGGTGCTGTGTGCAGCCCGTGAGGGTGCTGGCCGGGGGGGTATCACACCACTTCAGTTTGGATACCTAAACATAGACCTGGGATCCTAAATTTTGCTTCATAGCCTGAAATTTTGGCTTAGGCTTCATTTGGAAATAAAACAGCTAAACCAGTTGTTAAACCACAACCTCGGGCAGCTGAAAAGAAAAAAAAAAAAAAGGCAGATTCCTGTATGATGCTATTGCATTACACCTCACTACAGGAATCAATGTGGGTTTAGCAGTTTTCTTGATTTACTCCATATTTTTGCATCGCTGGAGGAAGTCTCAGACAGCCACCGGTGCGATGTTGTGACCCGTCCCAGTCCACGGTCTTGCTGTGCCACAACAGGACCTCAGCCCTGGCATCCTGCAGACACACTGGATAGCAAATCGATAGGAAAAAAAGCCCAGTGATTTCCATCCTCCCAAACACTCCTGGGGAAAGCAGGGCTGAGGCCAACCCAGCACCACCATGGCCCGATTTGCCACAAATCTGGTCCTACATGCATGTTCCTGTGGGGCAGAGGAATTGCTTTCAACTCTTCACAGCCCACAAGGTATCAAGATATTTTGTTGTTAGGGACATGTCAGAAAGGTGCTGTATAATCACAGTAATCACTGTGGACAGCCATAATAATAATAGTAATAAGAGTATTTAGATATTTTCATCTTCAAAGCACTTTTAAAACATCTGCTAAGAGATCTCCCCAGCCACTGTTTAAAGAAGACAATAATTATAACCCTGCTGACACTCAGGGGTGGCGGAGATTTCTGTGGGGGTTAACGATGCCATTCTCATCACAGCCAGGATGCCTTGCTGCCATTTTACAGATATGAAAACCAAGGTACAACGGAAATGGGTCGTTCTCCCTATCGTACCAAGAAGCATTGTGGGGATTCACATTTCGGTGCTCTCAGACCTGCTCTATCCTCCAGCCCTCTAGGAAACACTGCACTTAGGAAAGAGTCATAATTTTGGGGGGAAAATTCAAGAATCTAGGTTTTGTGACTTTTTTTTATTTTTTTTTAATCTGAATTAGGATTTGTAATACCCCAGGATTTTATTTCCCGTGCATTCTCACCTAGGAGCCAGGAGGGACACCTAGGAGAGGAACAAAGCATCGCTACTGCCCATGACCTCTTTCCCTCTGGTCCAGGAATGCCTCCTGCTTCTGGTAGGAAATCTGCAAATGGGACCCAAAAGCAGTCGTGCCTTGCCTTTGAATGGACTTCCAAATTTATTACAACAGCTTCATACAACTCTGATCTTCCCTTTAAATTTAATTAATAGTTCAGGGTTTGCAAGCTTCTTTATTTGCCTATCCAAACCCCAGTCAGTTATTTTTAGGGAAACTTGTGCCAGTGTTCAAAATCTGGACAATCACTTTATCTGCCAGGAGTTGCAAGGATGTCTCCAAGGCAAGCCGTGCTAGTGCTAGTTAAAGGTTGACAAAATGGCTGTGGGTGCATACAGCAACATACCGAGTTACCTTGTGAGCATGTAGGTTGATTTTAGTTCTAATCATTAGGGGTTTGGACCTGAATCTTAAGCCACCTGAATCCATATTAACTGCCTCCCTGGAAGAAGAGCCTCAAATGGGTGGATTGCTCACAAACATCACCTTCCCTAGCTCTGACATGGCTCCACCACCTCCCCTGATAGTTAAGTTCCCATTCTGGCAGGCAAAATAACCTGATTTAAAAAAAAATATTAAATGTTAATAAATAAAATTGTTCAATTAACTCAGGTTCTGGTGACGCTTTTCTTTTGTAGAAGGTTGTAGTCCAAAGCCACAGCCTGATAAGAACCTGAGATCCCAGGGGGAAAACACTATTTAACCCCTAGTTCAACTTAAATGAAAGGAAACATAGAAATGTAGCTATAATTCAAGATATTGTATGGAAGTCTGTTCAAAGTTTTTTCAAAAATATAAATTACAAGAGATTATTGATTTTTAAAAAGCTTACTTCAACAATCAGCTTTCTATCTCATTCTATTTCACTCTCTCTCGTTTATTCATTTCCTTATGTAAAAGAATTTAACAAAAGGAAACTAGCATTTTAATTCAATTTCTCCTATAAAATATATAATTTTATTTTGTCATAATGGCTGCTTTTATTTCCAGAGTCAGATTTTATTTAAATTTCAGTCCATTAGGAACAAAACTTGCCATTTTCTGATAAACAAAATCAGCAGGGAAGCCTCTTCAAACTAGGAATGTATTTTCTATCAACCTTTGTTCTAGCTGGTCTAAATGACAGGTATATTCCACTTTTCCTGTGTTTAGTTTTAAAGATTCTATGGGGAGGAGGGCGAATAAAGACAGTGACATTTTTAACAACAAAACTAGCAATCAGAAAAGCAGCCCCATGACAGGCATATGGAAGAAATGGGGGAAAAAAATGAAAAAAAAAAAAAAAATCCATTCCTTTGGACCACCAAAGAGGACTAATATGAGTCATTAACAGAAAACCGTTAATTTTCCTCCCTGTGACTGTTGTTTGTAGAAGTACTCAAACCTTTGAGATTCAGTCATTTAACTGTTTCTTGGTAGGCTGGAAAATAGACTCCAAGGAATTCATTAAAAAAAAAAAAGCAGAAAAAAAACCCCAAAATAAATGTAAATGTAGAGTTTGTTAAAAAATAAAGAGTATTGCTTAAAGCTGCACTTAGTTTAGCCAAAAATCAGATGGTGAGATGACAGCTTTCACGAGCGAAAATAACATCCTGTGGTGTCATGTTCTGTTTTAGTGAAACCAGCATCGCCAAAGTCAGCATTCAACCCGATGTGCTGAAATTTAGATCCCTGGCCCAATCTGACAACAGGTTTTCCCTCAGAACTACCTTTCAGCTTGGTGTTTTTCTTGGAAAGAGGTGCTAATCTCGAGCATGAGGGTAAAGTAAGCAGCCACAGTAAATGCACATAAAGCCCTCCAACACACCGTATAGAGATTTGGAGCTAAAATTAAAATGTTTATTGGGACCATGGGGTCTCCCGTTCAAGCATGGGGCCATGCAGCCCCTTCTGGGGATTTGTAAGATTTTTTTTCTTAATTTTCAACTTTGGCACACATCCCACAACACGGCACAGAGGTGACCCTCTGACCGCCTGAAAAACAGCAAACGCTGTAGAGCTGTAAGAGCGTCACCATTTCTTGTAATGCCCAGACTGGAGGGGAAGACATTACCGAGACCTTTGCTGGAGAGCAAAAGTACAACCCCACGGAGGGAAAGAGCTGTCCAGAGGATGCTCTGCATCAGGGTCCAGCATCCCCCTTCCATAGTCACAAGTCATTTCAGAGCAATGACTCGACTGATGCTGGGCAGTTGCATGACAAGGACTGAGAGGAGCAACGGCACGCGGCTGTTTTCGTCAGCACTTCCCACCGTTGCTTGATGACTGCAGTTTTAAAAACCCTTAATCCACATGGTGGGAAAGCAAATAAATTAGGCATGATTTGAGGAAATCTAAGACATTGGGTGATGCATTCAGGCCCTTCCTTCTGCAAACCTGAGCAGCTTAGGGCAGCAGCATCTGATGATTTGAAGTAGAAGACTGCCGCAGGAACTAAGGAGGGCAGCAGCGAGTGGGTATTTCGGTGCATCTAGCTCTAAAATGTTTCCTGACCTGCGAACAGCACTCCTCCTGGGCAATATTAACAATCAAAATTATAGATTGAGCCTGTGGGCAGTAAGCCTGTTTCTTTCAGGTTTAGTGCAACCGGTATAGCACCTCTGCAGGTCATTACTCCACGTTTTCACTACGGTAAGGGAGAAAGCATCTGGATTTATCTAGACTGTACTCAGCATCTGGAGTGTAACTCCCTGAAATCCAAGCCCTGGTAGTCAGTGCGGGAGGGAGGGACCCTAGCAGTTCAGTGTCTGACTGCATGAGGCTTTTTTCGGTCGCTGCTGGAATGTTTTCTGCGATCTCTTTTCTAACGCTGGCCGTTCTGGTTGAAAAAGTCCAGAGTCTTCTAATCTTGTTTGTTTGTTTGTTTTTTACTAATTCTGACATGAGGATTCACAGGATATTCCAAAAAGGGAGAAAAACTAAGGGTTATTTCAGTCCTAAGAGACTTAAAGGATTATTTCCTTGTAAAATATGAATGACAGTTTTCCTGTAATGTTTCTCCTACATAACGCACACGTTAATCCTTAATTTCCTTTGCCAGATGCAGTGTAATCCTTCTCCTGCAGACACCACACCACTGCTGTTGAGAAAACAGGAGGAAGAGAAGTTCATCCATTCATACGTGGTAAAATGCAGCTTCACCATCCAACTTTTTGGGTTATCCTTGAAGGCAGTCATGCAGCCCTAATACAGAAAGATGCAACTCTCTACCTTCACAGTTCAGTCCTTTGAAAATAGCTACATTGCTTTTGGTACCTGATTTCAACCAAACTCCTTCTTTAAATCAGGAGATGAGTCAGCCAAAGAGCTGTTATTGCATCACCCACTGCAACAAACTGGAACAAAATCTATGTCAATATAGAGAAGGGGGTTTCCATGAATGTGTCACAATCCACCTGTTTAGCAGTTGCTTTTTGTCGCTTGTTAATGATTTTCCATGCAAAAAGACCATGCTATTAATCTGATGCAGGTTCAGTAAATCAGTTTGTAAGCAACGTCTCTAAAGTCTTTAAGTAGAAAAGCAAATCTGACACGTTTAGAAACAAAAAAAAAAAAAAGAAAAAGAAAAGAAAAGGGATCTTGATGGGTTTGTAGAAAGGACAGAGAAATGGCTGGTAAACCACACAAAAGTCCATTTTGTGGTTCTATAAGAGTAGCTCCTACGCAAGGAGTTAATGCACCCAGCACCAGCCTGTTGCTGGAAATTTAGAGAAGAGAAACATCAGTTTCACAACTGCATATGGGAAAAAGAAACATGTTCGTCTACATATTTCCCACGAAGATCAAAACATCTTATACGTGCAGTGCAATACCTTGTATATTTTATATGCATAAATGCATTCTCTCTTTTTCTAAAGACACCTTACAGAAAAGAATAAAAGTGCCCTGTCTCCTGACTCTCCCTTTGTATATACAGTGGAAATTTTTCTACTTCATTTTATAGTTCTTGGGGGATTTCCTGTGTCTTTGTTTCTTTCCTATTTGATCACTGTAGGGAGAAAAGTGTAAAGATCTCCACAGAAATAAGCCTATCCAGCTCCTTCATTTATCCTCTGCTGAAGTCAGAGGGAAATTTTCTGAGCAGCACAAAGCATGGGGCAATTTGCTGCAGCCCCTTCCCCACAGCGGGTGCATCCCTTCGCAATCCCAGAGGCCGACACATTTTTGCCCTGTTATGGGTGGTTATTGTGCCCGTGGCAATTGGCCTGGGTTTCATTGCATTCTCACCGTATATGTCTTTCAGTGGTGATCATCCCTTTCACATACACTGTGAAGGACTTAAATCTCATCTGCTTTTCCTAAACATTTTCAGAGAGATTCAACAGCCCAGTTTCAAAGTTCTGCTTTCTCCTGCTCCATCTTCTTTTTCCCCTCCTATATCTTTCTGTATTAAGTGATCTGCAAACACCGAGTGCTAACAGAGCCAAGAAAGTCCATACTGCAAAGTATTTTAAAGTCATCCAGGTATTTGCATCCACTCAGGTAAGGAATTAATCAAGCAGCAACGTAAATTGGGCCGCAAGTGCTAAGTCCAGCAGTACCCATCCCATTTCTCCAACTATAGCACCCCAGAAGCTGCAGAAAGAAACTCCAGAAGAAGTTTGATTTAATCAGGGTCTTTGCAAATGGTTCCTGATGGAATCCCTAAAGCCTCAGTGTCCCCACAGGAGGGGGAGAGACCCAGAAGTGACACTGAGCTTTAGATTTTAAAGCATGCGATTATTTAAGTCATGCAGAAGAGTTGCAAGAGAGGTGCAGGAGCAGTGCAGCACCAAACCCTGCAGGGAGCAAGCACTCAGCATCTCCCTCTCCCCCCAAACATGGGTCAGGCACACATCCCACGGACACCCTCAGATCTGGGGGCAAAGTCAGGGAGATCTGGACTGAAAATTGTTAGACTTTGTGCATTCAACAGCTGAAGGGTATAGTCAACAAATAATGTACATTTGTTCACACAGTCAGTCTACCCAGTCATCCAAGAGATCCTGGTGATATCTGTATTCCCACTCCATCTTTACAAAATATACTCAAGCAATACATATTGCAAGATAGTGGTCTCGAGTAATTAAAGTGTAAACGGAAATGCTAAGACACTGTATTGTCTAAAGCATGAAATTCAACAGTTCTCTAAGATTAATGTCCTGTTCCTGTAACTTGGTTGTTCTTGGCTTAAGTATTCAACATAATGCTACTCATTACGGAGAGCAGTGACATCTATATCCAAGGGGGAAATATGGTTCAAGTCAGCTTTCGTGTTTAAATATTAGTAGTAAATTCAAATTCAATTTCACATGATCAGTGTATGTGACACTAACTACATCAAGGTAGACTTGGGGATTTCTCAACTCTATATTGAAGAGAATTACATGACTGAAAACTAATTAGGGAAGCACATAAAGTGAATTTATTTAGTATTCTCTTGTATGTAGTTAACTTAAAGTAATGTATCAAATTTCCTACAGAAAAATGTGGCTATATAACACTGAACAAAATGCATCAGAAATCAGATCAGGCAAATTATCTTTTTTTTTTTTTTTCCTTTCAAAACTGAAAATGTTTAAGCTGTAATGAAAAAATTATAATAGTAGGGATTTTTCCTCTGGAGGAGTGCTTTGGTACCGTGTCTCACCCGGGGAATAAGAACCAGCTGCAATGCAAATAAGAAAAAGCAGTCAAATGTTATTTGTCTCTCCTGACCAAATAGCACCTGAATTTTGCTTCCTGAAGCTCCCAGGTGCATTTCTGCGACAGCAGTGCCCTATGCGCACCGGGGGGCAAAGCCTGGCGGCCGCTGTGCAAGCAGAAACCCTGCACCAGCACCCTGCACAGAGCAGGATTGCTCTACAACAGCATTCAAGATGAACGTGTGCGTCATGCTAAAAACCACTCTTAAATCTTTTATCCCAGCCCTTGCACAGACCTTTCCTCCTGTCTACATCAGGTTTGAAGATGAACCCAGCTCCCCCCACCTCTCCTTCTCCCCTCCGTGGCACGGCAGTCACGGTTGGGCTCTCTGTCTTCTCCATCTTCCTCCGGTCCCTCTGCGGCAGGCAGGTTACCTGCCAGCGAGTCGGAGACGAGCACCGCATCCCGAATGCATGGCACTAGTGACAAAATGCTACCTACAAATGCATAATAAATGTTTTATAATGCTTTTGCTGCGTGTTATAAATGATAAATAGATGACAATAGATGTCTTATAAAGTATTTATATCCTATTGTTGTTATTGTTGCTCTGCAGTTTTGAACAAAGCATTAAAGCAAATGCAGGTCTAAGTGTTGCTGATGATATGTATTAACAAATTTTATGATAAATGGACAAACCTTTGAGGGTCACTGACACCTTGACAAGCACTACATAGGCATTTTTGCCTGTAATATTTTTGCTCCATTTTTACCACCCAACTGAAGTAATTGCATTGTAACAACAATAACAAAATATTTTATTAACTGGGAATAAACTAATAAACCCAACTCTCCTGAAGGTGATGGCACTGAAATAAGAGGGTGATGTACCAGCAATGGCAAAGGGATTCATCCCATTCACTGCCTGCAATACTGACCTAAAGAGCAGAACAGAGGACCACATTATGTCCAAAAAGTTTTTGCACGGAAAAAGGGTAGTTCCTTTAGCTTAAGCCTCAGTTTGTCGTTGCTCTTCCCAAGGCAAAGCACTTTTTCCACCCTATCGCAAATTATACCTATAATAGAAACTTTGTTAAACTTTGCTTATTGACACATTCCAGCAGCATTTGTGGTTAAAAGCTGCCTGTTATATACAAGGACATAGGAAATGGAATATTGCATATGTTTTTTTGCGGGAAAATTCCTACATGCAGCCATTGACCCCTGGATCAAGACAATGTTGCTCCGAATTTTTGTTCTGCTTATAGGTTCAACAACAACATTCAGGTTCATACATTGATCACGTCAGATGAACCAGACCATATCTGCACCTGTCTGCAAATCTGCTTTAAAACAAGTAAGCAAAAACCCAGACTTATCTCCTCATTCTGTAACCATAGCTGGGAGTATAAAAGGAAATCTCAGCAAAAGCTGATGGGAAGCGTGCTCCGGGAGTGCCCATTTCTTTCCCTGACTCAGAGGGCAGTTGGGTGATTAGCTCGGCTGTAGAAGTCTGAGTTGCAAACACCAGAAGTCAGATAAGGCAAATCCTATCCTGGGGGATAATCTATTTTTTACTTAGGCATGCTCAAGGAAGACTAAAGTGATGAGTAAACAGATTTTTGAGGACACAGTTTTAAGCTGTGTTGACTGTGGAGTGGGGAGACTATCCTCTTGCATCAGGAGATGAATTTACCCATGGTTGGGAAGTCAAACTGCTCTCCCTGCCAGCCTGGGAGCATGCTGCAGGGCCTTTGTGCCCCAGAAGCTGGGTTTACTTACTCAAGTAGCACATTTCTTGAAAGACAGAAGGCTAAAGTTTGCAAAATAAAATAAAATAACTTTCCAGTTTCTAACATGCACTTCTGGTAAGTGCAATGCTGCTAATTGCTCAGGATTTTCCAAAATGGGACACTACCAGTCTTAGAAGCCCACTCCATCGGTACAAGAGGCAGCAATACAACTATTAGATTCAATAAAAATAGCAAAACCTAAATTTAAATACAAAAACAATGGCCAAAAATAGATGGTGAAGGGAACAGGGAACTTAGAAAAGAAAAACAAAACAAAACCAAACCCTGTTTTAAATACAATCATTTAGCAATTATCTCAAAGGTCATCTCAATATCTAAGTGCTTGTCTGGTAATTTAAATGTGTGTGTGTGTGCGCGCGCACTATATAAACACAAAAATGAATGGACTTTATTTGCTTTCTAGCACTGGAAATGTACATGAGGTATTTTCTTCTCTCCCTCACAAATTAATTTTCCTGGGATTAATAGGTGCAAAATAATATTCAATCATTATTTTTCCTTAAGCATGCAAAAATTTGGCAAGGGTTTTTTATTTTAAGTTCATAGTCTGTGTCATGTATACGAAATTGCAAAACAAATTTTCTGCCATGAGTTTCTCTGCTTTCTTTTTTAAACACTGTTGCCAGATGCTAAAAATTATGGTCAATCCATAGCCTTTAGGATGTGGGTCTCAGCCACTAGTGATGGTTTCCTACACAGAGTGACAGGAGAGGGGAAAGCAAGAGACAGAGGGAAAGTGCCCTGCACCCTACTCTTCCAGCTCTGCTGTGAAGGCCCTTTTGCCTTCTGCAAAACCAGTTTATATTAAAAATAATTGTTTCAAAATGCTTTCAGAGAGGTGTTTTGAATGCTGCCTGATTCAGCATTGTGTTTGTTGGTAGAACCAACAGGTTTAAGGGTAGAAGACCGTCCCCAGTTTCAAAATAGTCCATCCCCATTCCACGTAACCAAAGGACAGAGTGGGGTATGATGTTGGACCACATATATTCAGGGCAAAGGCTAATAAAAATTAAAAAAACACACCCACAAAAACAAACCCGAAATATCTGCACTCATTTCTAATTATTATATTTGATTGTTTGTGGCTTGAATATTTACCTGGCTCAAGCACTACTCATTTTTATGTAATTGTTCACCCAGTAATTCTTCCCTTACCTTAACTCTTGAGATAAGAAACAAAAGGCTGGTTGGCCTGGAAAATGTGATCCGTATAAAAACGATAATAACTGAGAAGGTTTAACCTAAAGGGAAGAATAAGCAGTGATAAGTTTGTACATAGACGGTTGGTAGCTGCAAAGGAATTGCTCGGTGTGTCCACTTCAAAGAGAATAACTAGTAACAGGCTTGAACTGCTGAGAAGGCAATTTTGATTAGACATTAGCAAAAAGAGCCTATACAGATTGTGGAAACTCCATCACTGAAGATTTAAAGAGCAAGTTAGACAAGTATCTGTCATGAATGATTTAGGTAGAGTTGATCCTGCCTCCCAGCTATATTTCCTATAATATCTATGCTCTTCCCTCTCTATTTGTATTGCTAATTCATGCCTTGTTTTTACCTCGACTAAAGTGAGAATATTTTTGTATTCTTACTTAACATGTAAATGAAACACATTCAGTATTCCTGGTTTTCATATTGTTTTCTGAAACTTTAGGCATCTAAGAATTCTCTAAGTATTTTAAAACAGGTACAGTCTTCAGTAAAGCAAAATAGTAGTTTCTCTTTATGTATATATTTCATTTAGCAAATAGCACACACATTAAAATAAACATTTTCCAATGTGACACACAAAAGACAAATTAAAAACTGGATAAAACCTAAATGGAATGAGTAAATGACACATGCTAAAAGCACTAAAACACTAAAATACAAAATCAAACTGGCATCAGACATCTCAATGCTGAAGAGTAGACTTGGCCTCCTCCAATTTTTCAGATGATGCTGTGGAAAAAAAGAAAAAGAAAAAAAAAATCTTTCTAAGGAACATTCCCCCTGACCTAATTTAAACTGAAGATTAAAGTGAAGATGCAAAGATGTAGATGAAGTAGTTTTGGCCAAAGGACAAACAACTATTCATTTCCATACAGATTACACGTGAATTTATCTACAGAATCTATTGCTTTTCATCAGAGATGGTTAAACCAGTCTCAGAAATAAGAGACAAGTGAAACTGCAGTGCAAACTGAAAACTACCCAGAAAATTTTCCTGAGTTTTGAAATAGTTTGAATGACGTTCTTGGGGCATTTCCAGAAATAGAAGTGCCCAGTACTCAAGTACAGCAAAGAAAGCAAATATTCCTGCTGCAGCAAAACCAAAAATAGTCATGGAGCTTTCAAAACCTTCTATCATCATTTCTTTAACCTTGTCCCTCTTGCCTGTGTGAATTCTCAGATTGCGTTCCTCCGATCCACCCAAAGTGTTGGCATCAAGCACAATTAATGGCACTTTAATGATGCAGTCATAGACACACAGACCTCCTTCAGCTGGAACTACTTCAAATCAAGCTCTCCATCCTCCCTTTCTAGGCTTTTCAAAGCCTGTCTCACTTTCAGATTTTTTTCTGCTTGCCTAACACATTCCATTTTGCAGTCAGTGCTGAATATTGTTTCCTTCCTAGTTTTTTCCACCCATATAAAAACAATAATAATTTTTAAAAATTGGCTTTTGTCTATACAGGCCATTACATTTAGATTTCCTCTGTTATTTCTATACACCATATAATCTGTCTCCTTCTTCACACCTATCCCATCCTTTCTCAAACTAGCTTGCTACTGCAAATGCTCCAATCTATTGGAACATAAGCAATAAATTGAGACAATGTATTTCTACTTTTTGTAACATGGCCTACAATAGAAGTTACACATCGGAAGTGACTATTAAAAAATCAGAATCTGATGTATAAATAAGAAAACATGTCTCAGGGTTTTTGGTTTTTTTTTTAATTCCTCTTTCTGCTGTTACTCCCAACTACAGCATTTGCTTCAGGAACTGCTTGTTGGAGCCTACTACCCATGGTATTTAAAATTACATAGATTAAGCTGAAGTTTAGAAAAAGTTAAGCTGATAATTTGGTCTCTAATCACCTAACACAAAAATCCCAGTGTTTCGTAATGACATCATATGTAATCGAAAGGCAAAATGGAATGCCATATATCTGTTTTGCACCATTTCCCTTTGCCTTATTAATCAGAACATATCTCTGTATCTCACTTTTTCTACTCTGTGTAGATAATTCAATATATGTAGTCCCTTTTATATTACATGATTTCTCTCAACTTCAGGTTGTTACTATTCTGTCAGCTCATCAATAAATTCAGCATAAAATTGGTTTTCCTTATTTGTTATACTATTTTAGATGTGTGATTGGGTCATAACTAATTCCAAGAACCCACAAGAAATTTCAGTTACAGTGCAATGGTACTTCAATCATAAACACTAAAGACAAACATTTTTATTACATTCTCCTCTTTTTGCTCAAAATTTTTAAGGATCAAAATGTTTCTCATGAGCAAAATCTACTTCATACTTATGTACAGAACTTATTACACCGTTGGCTGTTGCTATTGCTTTACTTCAACCTCTCATAATAATGACTACTGCAGCCAGATCATGTAGGCATAGTATTTGTCCTGAACATTTCTACGAAACAAAAGACCCTGATGTCAGCCCATCCCAGAGAGTGTTTAGGGTATCTGGGCTGGCCATCCAGACACTTTCTTACAGCTCTCGTCCGAATGCTGTTTGTGCCTAAACCCCTTACAGCATCTGTAGAGACTCACATCCTTTCTTGTAGATGGGGGCTGACTGTTAGCATGCAAAAATACCCAATATGTGGTTTCTAAATGAAACTGCTGTTCCAGTCTGAAAAATACACTTATTTTTCATAAATCTGTTTCTGTTGAATGTATACCCACCTCGCCCCCCAACCATGAATAGGAATATTCCTCCCAGCATAAACTCTTTGGGGTACAAACTGCGCCTGCATCTATAATTGAAATTACCTAGCACGCTGTAGCATTCCCCAAAACAAAATAATAATATGCAGACTGCAGAATGTGCTTCTCCAGCATAAAGCATCTGGTTTCACAGTTCATTAGAAGTTTCTTTTTCTCTTATGGCTTCGTGGATAACTTTATACATACTATTTAGAGCCAACAGTAAATTGGCATTTCCAAAGTCACAGTTTGAACACTTTTCAAAAGCTACGGCAGACACACGTCATATTGGCTTTATCAACTTATGCCCCGCTCTCCTTATTCTCCTGATAGAGTTTCCTACATACAAGAAACTGATGTTTTCATTAAACTTGTGTGGTTTGCTTTTCACTCTACCTTTTTAACCATTTCTTTTATATCCTCCATTCCAGGCTGTTCAGCTTTCTGTGCTGGGCAATGCTATTTATGCAGACGACTGAGCTATGCATTCCTGGAGTTTCATGAGTTCAGGCTTGCCTTCCCTCCTTTATTTAGGAATAAATAATGTAGGGAATTCCTAAACTTGGGGATAGATCTGACCTACCCCTTAGCTCTTCAGGTGTACTATATTTCCCCCAGTCTTGCTGCTTTGAGCAGAAGGTCTCTCTTATTGTTAATCACGTTTTAGGAATCCCCTGTTAGCAGCTTGCTCTCTGCAAACACAACCGCTGCCTTGCAAATGCAGACCTCGGGGCTCAACAGGTTTTCAGTAGTGATCACAGGGGTGATGTGCTATCTCCCAGTTACCCACTCACTCATGTAACATGGCATTAATTATTTGGTGGGAGGCAGGGAAGGTGTTAATTCCAGGCTGGCAGTTCACGCTCACTGTAAGCCTCATACTCGCCGCACTGCCTCCCTCTCCACAGTCTCATATTTGACTCTGGTAGAGCTAGAACTGATCTGAATTCTTCAAACAAATTCAAACCAGCCTTTGCAAACATGCGGGTTTTAAACAAGGCTTTAACACAAAACAGCTTGAAGCGTAAAAACTCACCCGGCAGGCTGCCAGGGCGCCCGGGCTCTTCAGCCAGCTGAGGAGAGAGATGCCGAGGACCTGGACCAGCTTGGAATTAGCGCAGAGTCCCCGAGCATCCCTCATCGGCAGCTCCAGAGCAGCGGCCACGCTGCTGCCCCCGGCCAGAGCCTCTCGCCACCCTACAAAACTGAGACGGGTAAATTCTTGCTCCGTAAGAAACCTTCAGAGCCCAATTTTGTCTTGGTTTTGTAGGACTGTCACCTTCCCCACTAGTTTGTCAGTGTTTCCTGATGGAGCACAGTGTCAGCTTTGAAGCTTTATCTGATAACAAAGATCTTTCTTGCAAAATACTCTAGATTATTATATAAATTACTATTCCCTTTCTTTATTTATCACTCCTCTAATCCTTGTGTGATCCGCAAGCTTTAAGAGGAAAGGTTTTTTTACAGATCATTACTCATATCGTGGAAATGCGTTAGGCTAGGCCAAGATCCCTATGACACGCTGCTGAAAACATCCCAATTACTTTTTGCAATTAGTTTACCAGTTTTAAATCTGTTTAATATGGGCTACACTAATTTTTTATATCCTAATTTCTTGTATTGAAATGTCATGTGATACTAAGTCAAGTATAGGATTTTAAGTATATTATGACAGCTCAGTAAGCTTGATCAGTCCCTTAGCTCAGATCTTTGCTCCCAAAGACTGAAATCTTGGAGCTAGCTGGCTGTCAAACTTTTCCTTATATCTGTAATTTTTACCATGGCCAGTGCCAAGACTCATCCTTATTTGAAAGCAGTTCAACCAGTGTCATATACAAATCACATGAGGGATGATTAAATAAAATAAGTTAGGATTTATCAAAATTCAAGTGTAGGGTGGGCTGCTGGTTTGGGTTTTTTTCTTTTTCATTGTTTTTGTCTTGTTTGGGTTTTTTTAAATGCACTATCCCAGCAGAAAGTATTCCCTCTTGGGAAAAGACCCTTCTTCAAGAAGATATTTTTAGTTTTCTTATGACAAAACCACTTCCAGTTTCAAAGGAGTCCACCTTTGAAAACAGGTGTCATCAAGCTAATAACTATTTCTGATTTAGTCAAGGGGTAGGAAGGTCTCTTCCAGGCAGATTTTTAAACGCAATTAGACAGCTAAAGATAGGATTTCTCTCTCCTAGGACTCTCTAAAGGGTTTAGACGTTTAATTTATTTCAACAAATCTCTAACTAGCAGGAAAGCCTTTTTGTTGTGATTTTTTGGTTTGTCTATCACCAGATCATAGCAGCTCACAATTAAGACCACAGGAGGGATGAGCTGGGAACCTCAGACCAGGCAGCTTTTCATAACCACATCTTCTTATTTTTTTTCTTCCTTGTATTATTAATTACATATTAAACCTGTCCTTACTTATCCAAGTACCAAGGATCACATGATGCTTTAACACCACCAGAGATGCTGTAGCCTGAAAGTCTGACCATCTGACAGCACATGATGGCAAGCATCAGCTACGGGAAGGAATGGCTCCATGGCAGGGTCAACAAATTTATATGGGAACAGGCTGTTAAAATTTACATTTTTCTGTGTATTTAAATCGCTTTGCTTGAATGAATGACTTCTAGCTTCCATTGTTCGAGAGCTGCACGTTAGTTTTGGTGGTGGTGTGTTTGTGGAGCTGCAAAAGCACAGGAACATCACAGGAACACGCAGATCCATTAATTCTATTTATGCATATTTTTATATACATGTGTGTGTATGTGCAAATATGACAGCTTTCTATACCAGTTTCCACTGTTGTTCTATTTTTTCCCTATTTTTCTATGAGTGTAGTTTGCTCAACTAAGAAAGAAAAAAATAAAATCACATGATTTAACTAAGAAAGGTAGATATTTTCACCAACAGCCTGTGTGCCTGGGGGTACTGCACTAACACTAATACATGTTTCCAACAGGCAGTAAGTGGCCGCATTCACTCCAGGTTCAGTATTTCCATGGTTCTCTTCATCTTGCACAGTCCCTGTGTGTGGTTTGTGGTACAGAGTCAGTTCTAGTGCCTCTAAGTGCTCAGCCAAGGATATATCATTATACTTGCAGCAATTAGATTTGACTTTAGATCAGCAAAATGGAGATTTCTCCCAATCCCATCTACGATATGCTTGGAGAAAATAGGTTTGCTTTCCAATCTCAGCCTCCCTTATGCTCCATTATTACACAAAATGGGCACCAGAAGCTACGCATAACTATAAAATGATTATGATTTATCTGGGTATTTTGTTCCTTTAATATATTATGCCAGTTGTCCTAATTTAACTAAGTAATTCTTTTAATTTAACTTTGGGGTTAATCTTGCTTTAAGAACACTTTTTTCTGAACAGTAAGACCACACTCAGTTGATGCATTTTCTTTCTTCTTTAGACCTGAATGTAACCTTTTTAAAAAAAACAACAAAAGTTTCTAGTATATCATGTGATCAATAGATACAAGTACCTTCATTTTTTAAATTAGTCTAAGGCTATTTTCCTTTTACTGTTGTATAAACAGGGAATTGAAGGGTAAAATAGTTAAAACTTAATGCTATAGTGCTAATGTGGCTTTTAAATCACGTCAGCAGCAATCACTGCATTATAATTAACAATTTATTGAACCAGCAATAAAATGAACATCACATTACTTCTTAAAGCAGCAGAATAAAATGGCTAATAAATAGCATAAGCCAGACAAATTGCAGAGTAATAGAAATTTTCTTAAGATTTATAGTGTGCAGAAAGATGGATGTGCTATTAGTAGGAGCTCCAATACTTGACAAAATTCTTTTGCAAAGACATAGTTACCATGCATGTCAGAGTTCACAAGTCTAAGTGGTTTATCCAAATTTCAACTCACTGCTATTACAGTGGAAAATACTCATTACAAGGTTTTGTAACTGCAAGCAATGTGTACATTTGCCAACATTCAAACTGCTACTGCCAAAAAGATACTAAAATATTTTATAAACTGTCAAATAACAAGTCTGCTAGCTTAATCTGAGTCTATTTTATACTTCACAGGCGGTAAAAACTCCTGGGCCTGATCCTGAGGTCTTCACTCAGGCAAACTTTCCTTGGCTTCAAGATTTAAAAGTTACCAGGAGTTTCTGCCTATGAGAACAGCTGGATTGGGACCGACGTTACGAGGAAAATTCATTAGGGAAGAAACACAGATTCAGTGAAGCTGAATAAAATAGCTCAACTAAATACCTCATCTCTATCAGGGCTGAGGTTACTGACAACGAAACCGTATTGAGTTTTAAATGTTCCTGCTGTTAAGTTGTGTTGTGATTCGTCATGTCAAAGTGTCTCTCTTATGTTCTTATTTCAACATAACAGATGCATGTTTACATGCCATGTCACAACATGNTTTTTTTCTTTTTTTTTTTTTTTTTCCTTTGGAAAAAAAATTACAAAAAACCCACTCTGCTTTTCACTGAAATGTGCGGCAAGGGAACTTGCTATGCAGATTTTGTGAGCAGACAGTACATTTAGTCACTCTAAGGAAAGGAAAGGACTTTCAGTCTTCAGTTTTGAATTGAAATCTATCCATCAACTAACTCATGTTCAAATTTCAGATTTATTTTACATACAAATTTTAACATGAAATCTGGAGTTAGCCTCTGAGGTAATTAGCTGCTAAGACAATAGATGCTGATAAACACATGCATGTCTTTAACAATGCATTACTCTCTGAACCTCGAAGATAAATCACAATTAACGTACCAGTTAAAGGTGTTGTCAATTACATGACGAGATTACTATTTTGCCATTTTCCAAAAAAGCAGTTCTCCTAATGAAGGTGCATTTCCAAGAGAGTATTGTATGGAGGAGCATCTTCCACCTATTCTGTCAGAGACCATGGGGTGAAGTTGAGAGCACACCATGAACACGCATCCACGCCCACAGGAGGAAATTACTGGCTACAATCACTCTACAGTCCTGGTGCCCCTGTATACTGGATACACCAAAACAATAATAACAAATCTGGACCAACACAGCTGTCTGCTTAAATGGGTTAGCACCGGTCTAGCTGCACTGAAGTCATTATTTACACTAAGTGAGACTCGGGAGTTTGGTCTCCACAGACCAAGCAGGATTTTACTAAGCCTCCATTCACCAGAGCCGTGAACAGAAGGAGGTATTTTTGCCTTTATTAATTAACTCCTGTAACAGGGAGCCCCCAAAGAAACAACAGCAATTGCCTCCTTGAGACCTGTACACTTTTCTCTGCCCGCCCATCCCTGCTAAGCATGTTCAACAACCACATTTCTAGTTCATCCCACACCCAGATCTTTGGAGCACCAGGTTTTGGAGGTGGTTGCAACACATCGCTTGAACAGCAGCAACCACATCTCTCACCTGAAGATCCAGAGAAACACAAATGAATCTGAAAATGCCAAAGATGTAGATGCAGCCTCAGGTACCAACAGGACTAATGCTCATTAAACTGATACCAAACGTGCTGGGGTTTAGATCATGTGACAAAATGCCACAACATGTAATTCAGTATGTCACGTTAATATTTGCAATTTCTGCAGTGTAGTGGGGTAGGGTTCTTCATTAAAAAGAGAAGAATCCATTGCCAACCCCAGCTGAAAGTTCACATGTTGTAGAGTGCTTCATTAACCCAGAAAATCAGAGAAGGTACGGAGAGGCATAACCCCCTTTGGCAGTAGACAGGAATAAGCCAAAGCCATAGGGATGGTTTTTTCCCTAACATTAGTTCAGCTGTAATTCATTGCTGGCAGCAGCTCTTTTCGTTTGTGCAAAGATACAAATTCTTCTATATCAGCTAAAAGAGCTACCAAAGCATTCAATAATCTATTGAACATTAAAACAATGCTTGATTAAGAAAGTATTTAAGTTGTAAGCCTTTCTCTTATTTATATTTAAAGGATTTGTGATCAAGGTACATTTCATGACACAATGAAACAGGGAATAATAATGGTAAAATGAATTAAAGATATTTCAAAAGAAGGTCTGTTCTAATATTTTGAGGGTAAGTGTTATAAAGAACTACTGAGAAATTTGGGCAAGTCTTTTATTCCATGTCCAATCCACCCTCTCTAGTAGAATAGGTGTGTATTTGAATAAGACTCTAAACTTTGGATGATTGTCCAACTTGAATTCAAGAAACTGTGGCTGTGTACCACAAAAATAAATACTAACATTTAGCGTGAAAGGAAGGGAGGAGTGATACACGGAATCCAAAAAAAAGTTAAAAATAAGAAATACATCATAAAAAATTAAAAATCCCATACTTCCATCATATGCAATCAGTGTCTGTGTTTTACATTATGCTGAAGATATGGCTTGGTAGACCAAAGCTACTTTTTGCTGCATAGGTCTTAAAAGGAACAAATAATACCAAGAAAACACGTCTGATGCAGTTTTGCTAAAGATAGGCACCTTCAGGTCCGTCAAGTTAGCTGGAAAGTCACTCATATGAAAACAGATCTCTCTGAAATTCAGCTACTGCCTACCTTTAGCTGTACCAAACACAGCAAAACGTCGAGGTATCTCGACACGGGAAATGTAGATCAGCATGGAAATTAATTAATTCCTTACATCAGCTGAACCACACCAAGTTCTGCATTGTACTCAGCTTGCTTTAGGTTTTAGTGAACTACTCACAACAGCTCAGCCTTCTCTGAACTTAGAAATATTTTAAAGCTTTTAGATCTGGAGGGGTATCATTTGTATATGTGTATACACACAGACTTGCACGCTTATTTTTTGGAGATATATATAGATAAAGAAAAACTGCTAGTACGTGAAGTGGAAATACTAATTGACACAGATAACTGCATCTCATCTCTGATCTGTGTACATTCTCATCACTATCACAGCTCTTTCACCAGCTGTGCTGCCGATACCCAACTAAATCCATAGGTAGTGCCCTGTTTATGCCTTTAAGTTGGGGAGAAAACTGAAAAAGAAATACATATAGTCTATAAATATGTGCAGATACCCACAGCATTATAGATTACATCTAAAGAACATTGTCAGGTTCTCATTTTAACAGGTCTAAGTGGCAGGTGAGAAGGAAGGGGACGGTAATGACCTGCTCTATAAAGAACAAGATGCCTCTGTTCACCTCTGAAGTTACGTCTGGGATTGTGAGGTGCTCCTGCCCTTGTACGGCAAGGAGCAAAGCAAAGGACACTGGGGAAGTTGTTTTTCCTGATTACCTCTGCAACTACAAAGGGGAACTAAGAACTCTGGGTCCATAAAAGTGATCCAAAAGAGAGAAGGGGACAAATGTTGCTGCAAGATGACAACCACCTGATCGCAGGTGGGTGTAAGCCTTCTACACAAACTATGGATGAACCTGGAACACT
>VYZV01018146.1:53155-76196 GCA_013401275.1 Pandion haliaetus
AAAAGGTATGGTAAAGCACTATATTTTAGATCATAGCTAGGGAGCCAAAAGAAATGAAGCAAAATGAGAGTTTTGTGTGAGCTTATACTAAAGAGTTTTGTTATCCTGTGATATGTTCAATAAAACTCTAACTGTATAAACTAATAACAACAATTCCAGTGTCACAACTGGCTTATAACAAGATTAAAGTTTTTACAGCCGTGGCCCTTAGCGGCTGACATCCACGCACAGAGCTGTCTCTTTGGCCATCACAGTATTTATTTTTCAAGCTATTGTAGATGGTCATGGGGTGCTGTGTGGTAAAACCAAAGGAAATATAGAACTTTTGTGTCTGGTTTTTACATCACTCATTGTTACTACAACTGCATGGACTGGCATCGCAAGCCTCAAGAAACAGCACGCGTTTTCCAAAGACCCCAAACTCCTCTGTGACCAATGGGACTTTGTTGGTTAGCTCTAGAAAGCACAGTTGATGCAAAATAAATTCCATAAAAGCAGAACACCTTGTAATTTTGCTTACAGAGAGCATTTTTGCTGCATATTAGCGTATCCAGAAAGACCTCTTAGACTACAGACTCTCAAGCTAAACAACTGTACAGCCCATCATTTCTCCAAAGCATAGCATAACAAATATCAAAGATATCATGGAATTGTCTTACAAAGTACATAGATCATAAAGACACACCAAAGGAGTACACTGGGGAGATGAAGGTATAAACCTTAACTGAAGGTTTTCTAATACCCACTGTGGTAACACAACCAGTATAATGCTAAAAACCCCATGTTGAACATTTCTTATTTTGGGTTCTAAAGAGTTACAATTTCTTACCCAGTAAAGTCAAAGGCTCTACCAAAGCTGCAACTTCTAGTGAAACAAAGTCGGAGACTAGGATCTCCAAATTCAGCATAGACATGCTTAATTTGCTATGACTTAGCTTTCTGTTTGAAACAGCACACTGTACCCTGACAAGTATCTCCTGAAGGGGCATACAGAGGACATTTTATCACAAAAAGAGCTATTGGATAAGTGCCTTATAAAGTCTAAGGCTCCTGTTGATCTTACTCCAGATGAAAATAAATAACTGGGGGAGTGGGGGATGTGGAGAGAGAGGAACCAGCAAAAACGTTTATTAAAGAAGTTTGTGTTAAGAAAGCAAATTTTTATAAGATATGTGTTCACTGAGACTTCGAAAGAGGGAAGGGATATTTTAAGATGATCAAGTGATAGATTGTCTTAGTAAGAAGTTTTATTAAATCTTATTTAATCTGCCCAAATAATTTTAAAAACTTAACTAACTTAAACTCACTTTTTTTTAGTTTAGACAAGTCAGCTATTTCTGATGTTATCAAATTTTCCTTATGCTGCCATCTTGTGCCCCTGAATCTCAGCTTACTCTAAAATAAAAAAAAAAAGGGGGGGAGGAAAAAAAAGGAAAAATAAAACCCCCATCATATATATTTCTGGCCCTCATAGCACTAAAAATACGCTTCGAAATATAAGCAGGACATACAGGGTAGAAAAAAAGTTTGCCAGTGCTCACAGATAGGTTGAAATAACAGTTCAGATACTTATGAACCAACTCAATGTTAGGTGAAGGGGATGTTAATCTAAAGTAGCATCACGCTTTTGTTGTCATCTTGCAATATTTTCATTTTTTTATGCTTTTTTTGCTAATGATCTTCAGTCTGACAGAACCACAGAAAAGAACAGTGCACCATGGGGGGTCAGCGGGAGATGCCCCATCTCAAGTCAACACAAGCAAAGTTCACAGGTGAAGTTCAGCAATGCCCTGCTCTTACATAACTGCTTTTCTTTGCATTTCAGTGTTTATCCATAGCCAGCTAGATTCAAAAGTTGTTTCAACTATGTGTTTCCCTTCACACTTACCTTGGCTTTCCAACTCCTAACCTATTAATTATACCAACATCACTTTTGTATCACAAAAAGCTTCACCCACCATCATATTTTAGTAAGTCATATCAGCTCTTCCACTACTGCCTTATCCATTTTTCCAAAAGGAAACTATTCAACTTCAACTACTGAAAAACAAAATTGCATCACTGAATTCACCTAATGCATTTAAATAGTGGTTATAGTAATAGTTAATAGAGCTATTGAGTTACTTTGAATACTTTTCATATTTCATGGATAAGAATTTGTCTGACCAAGGCCCCCACGGCTTTGCACAAGGACTAGTGCTCCATTATGTTGTGCGCCATGGAAATACAACGTAAAATACAGTCCCTATTTACAAAAGAGGGATATGCAGAGCTGGTTGCGAGCCAGTAAACTATACTCAGCCATCAGTAGTACACGTGCAACTGACTTAACCTTTATTACATTTCCCTAGCCATTTCAGAAGGGTAGGAAAAGAACTGTTTTAAGGAAGGATTTGAAGGAAGATACTGAGATAACATTGTGAAAGTTAAGGGATGACAGGGGACACACAGTGTTAGTTAATTTATTATGTGCAGAAACAACATCAGGCTTTGTGTTCCCATGCTTTAGATCAAAAAAAACCAAGCTGTCCTGTTTTGAGGACAGTAACAACGTGACCACAGTGCTATAACATAGCATTAATAATCAGTCTGACTAGTTGTAGTACTGTAAGTAAAAGGAAAGATGGCTCCACAGCATTATTGCCTCTTCCTCCTTCTACCTGTCTCCTACAATATTACCCTTTCTTTCCCTGTCCTGGCAGACATGATATAAAATCTATAACTCTTATGAAAGAAACCTTTTTTTTTTTTTTTTTTTTTAGCTAAACTACAGCAGTTTAATCTTGCCCTCTGCATTCCATCAGTGTGCCAAAAATTCGAGACATCTTCCTTTTTCCTGCTTAAGTTCCCCCTTTAAAGAACAGGCACACACATGCTCCTTGCTGTCCACCTTGCGTAACTTCTTCACTCCAAAAAACTAAAAATCTCCCAAATCCCCCATGCTCAGAACCTCTACCAGATGATTCTTGAAAGCCCACAAGGGTGGATAACATCTGAGAATGACCACCACGCACCTGATGCCACCATCCAGGTACTGACAACACGTGCAGAATGGCAGGGCGGCAGCCCTGGAGGAGCACCGCTAAGTCGTCGGCTGGTGGTTACACCTTGAACAGTCAGCTGCTGTGATTTTTGCTCAGCAGTGCAGCCAGCTGGACACCCACCTGGCAGGCCACCCACCCCGGCTAGCTTTAATGTACTGGTTTCCCATCTCTAAGTTACCACAAAGCTGGCCTATGTGTTTTGGCTGTGTTCATAACAGTTGTGCAGAATATGAAGCCCATACTTAGCCCTTGCTATGTAAAGGGTGTACAAGCTTCCGCAACCCTTTCCTGTGCTCCTGATTAATGCCAGCAAATAAAGATGATTTTTCTAGCAGTGCATATATTTGCATATCATGTGTAATGTCTATCAGGAGATACTCTTTAAGAAAAACTAAGCAAAGAAAAAGATGTTACAAGATTCCTTCATTTCCAAAGGAAATTTGGAAAGAAATGCACGAAGTGGACACAGAGCTACAAAGTTTTCCCAGACCCATTGACACTACAAAGAAACTGGAAAAAATAACATTCTTCCCTCTACTCCTATCTCTGACCTTCATAGTACAGACTTTTGGTACAGAATAAAGTTAAATCAAATGAGTTAAGAAAGAAAATCTTTTGTAGATGGTACAGGTGCCTCAAGCACTACCCTCCTGAAACAGATTTTACTCTGCTGTAAATTTACAACTTTTGCACTTGCTTGAAGAGCCAGAAAGCTGACAGAAATAGCTTGGTATTTACTAGCATAAACCAGTTTACTAGGAATATAAAGAATATGTATTGGTTCTGGGCCCCAGTTATTGTACAATAATATCAGACTGCTAAATCTAATCCATAGTTCACACCCGAGAAGCGTAAGGCAAGACGTCTTGTTCTAGCCAAGCATGAATAAAGTCACTGGGGAAACATATCCAAACCAACAGAACTTCAAATCATTTTCCCAATTGCCTATACGCACATATGACACAAAAGGGAAAAAAAAATTGTCTTGGATTGGCAATATTATTACTTATATTAATTTAAACTATTGAACAGCATATCTAGTGTCAAAAGCATGAAATGTGGTGTTTACTTCTCATAGGATTTCACAGGAGGTTATACTGGAAAAGTGACTTGCAAGGCATGGTGAGCTTTCATTTAGTCAACTTCAGTTCAGATAACTACATCAGGAAAGTATTATGCACACTGAAATGGACTACAACACATGTTAAAAAAAAGAATTTGGCAAAATTATTCACTGTACATAAGAGGAACCCGGATCTCATAAGTGACAAAAGGAATGGCAAACACCCACTCCCATTCAGCACTGCAGGTGCAGGACATCCTTAAAAAAGAAAAAAAATTACCAAAAAAATTGCAATGTTATCCTCATTTATGACCCTGCTTATACCTACCTCTGTGGGTACATAAAAGAGGACATATCATTAAATCCAACCCAGACAGCATCCTAATCCCATGCCTTAATGCAGACAAAACACCGTGGGTAAACTGGCTAACTTAAAAGCAATAGCATAAATGCCTCCCTGACAGGACTAGGTTAGCTCAGCAGGCGAAACCAGTACTGCTTCAGGTGGTGGTAGTGGTGGTGGTGCCTTTTCAGTGCCTGAATAAAGGATGGCAGGAAAAAAAAAAACCTGGTGTAAACAATAAAGAGATGGGGGATCAGAAAGCCACTGTTTCAGAAATTTTTGTTAATGATATTTGACAATAGAGGCCAGATGTTGCTTACCCTTATCAAAGAATCCAGGCCAGTTGCTACATCTTGGATTCAGGATTTTTATCTATTTAATTAACTGTCTGCATTACTTTCTGTTTATTGGGTATACTACATTGAAAGTTGAAGTTTTTAAAGAAAGGAAGCATCAGCTCTTGGAGATGGACAATTCCTGCAATTGTTTCATCCTTACAGCCAATATAAAGGTCAGCAAGCTGGGAACCACCAGCTAAGCCATTCCTTTGCACTTGTTCACAGTGTTCCCGTGCAAGGGACAGCTTTATGGAAGCAAAGGAAGTAGTAGATGTGTGTTCCTCAAAGGCAGAGATGAGTAATTCCCTTCCTATGGCCTTCACCTCACCACAGGGAAACAGAAGGGTTTTTTTTTTCTTTTAAGAAGTATAGAAAACCATGAGGGAGAAGTCATTCAGCAGTAATCCATCGAGCACAGGGGGCTTCCAGGTGAACAGCAGAGCCCTCCTCAAACCACCTTCAAATGAAACGACTTTTCATGTGCAACCAGAAGGGTTATATCACATGCAAAAGTCACCATTTCTTCAGATGGATGGAGCCATGGAGCATGAGCAGCATGGAAATTTGGGGATAATTACAGGACCTTCTGAACCACAGCCAAACCTAGACACCCGGCACGTTGGCAGGCACGGGTGTGCGCACCAGGGATGGGTCCTGCATGAGGCTGGCCTCTGAGCTAGGAAGATAAACATCCTGAGTCAGCTGCCACTAAAGAAAGATGGGACTCCACTGATTTAAGTGGACATTGGGCTGGAAAATACGGCACTACGTGTCCAAACGCTGCTTTGGCGCAGTCCGGAAAGGCTTCAGGGTCTGCAGTACAGGCACCTCCTCCGGCTCCTCTTACAGAGCTGCAGCATCCAACAAGGCCATCCATCCTGCAATGCATTTGGGAACAAACTTATTCTTCGGGAGGGTACCTGTGAGCATTTTAATTCTGTTAAGACCAAACTAATGCTAAACAAGGATAATAGTCACAAAAAAGCTCCCCCTCCCAAAAGAGTCCTAGAAATCCTAATTTACTGACTGGTAGCTAGTTTCACTAAATAGAAATACAGTAATTTAATAATCTTAGCATAGCAGTTTTCAGTAAGGAAAATTAACTAATTCATTATCACTTATAATTTGCTGAGGCATAGCTGCCATATTTGTAAAATCAGCAGGTTCAGAAAAAAGCAAGTTTTTAATGAATGTTCTTTTTTTTCCTTCCTAGATACATAAATGATACAATTACTTAGCTCCCTCTAGTGCCAATTTCTAAAATAAATTTCCCACTAATGACTGTATTCACCAATGTAATCATAGGAGCAAATTAAAAATTCACTTGGCAATAATTAACTAGTGAACTCTCAAAGGATTTAGTAAATTGCCATGAACTAAAGCAGAATCCAACTAGTGTCACAATTACAAAGAAAGGTCAAATGTAGGCTTTTTGCAATAACAAAAATATGACATCAATGTTCAGACATTGTGTAGTTTGAACAATCGAGGCACACATGCCAATAAAGAACAGCAGTCAGGGAGCAGTGATAGCAAATGCAGTAGCTCTATCATTCCTCTGACATTTCCAGTGCCATTATTAAAGTTGCATTCATTTTTTTGTCATTTGCAGTCTTCATTTCTAAGGGTCTGTAATTTGGCTTTTGAAAGATACTCCAGGCTGAAATAGTACACAAACCTAAAAATATTCTTTAATCTTAAATACTAAAAAACCTCTCTTTGTTCTGGGTTTTAAAAATCGGCACAAAACAGTATCATATGCAGTTGTCCTGTTTTTAGACTCTTCCCTTGGCATGTTCTTTTGGCTAGAGATGCTGAGCTAGGTCAAACTTTGGAATAACACCATAAAAGTACTCTAAAATAATTAATAAAAATAATAATAGACACTGGTAGTAATAATAACACACAGACATGCAGTACATCCAGAGGAATGCTTGTGCTCATCCAGATGTTGCAGGAAAGAGGCACCACAGGTGCAGGAAGGGTCCTTAACTTGTATTACTGGTATGGCTCCTATGAGTTACACTATAAATAAAAATAACCATAAACACAGCCATATGAAACAGTTTACTCGTAAGAATATTTGGGGTTTTCTTATAACTGTGGTGTGCTTGTTCTATGCCCCTTTTCTAGATTTCTTTCCTTTGCTATCTTCATACAACACACTTCAAGACAAAACCAATATTCTCTGTGCAGAACATATGCTGCAATTAGCTTTTACTTGGAGTTTTAATATAGTAGCCGTTCTGCAAATACAGGTCTATAAAGTAGCCCATGCTTAACTTGGAAGAGATGTCACAGCCTACCAGAAAACAAGTGTGGATGCTACAGTCAAAGTTCTTTTTTAACATATATTGAGATAAAACTAAGGACTGAGGTGGGTTGAGCTTCCATCAGCATGAGTTCACCATGCCCCATTGCTCAGAGACACCAGATTAAACATCAGCCTGGGTCAGGCGTTTGATTTATGGTACAGAATCATCTAGAAAGCAACTGATTTCCAAGAAAATTCATCTTTCTCTTTGGGGTTACAAAGAATATAAATCCAACAGCTCTTTACAAGGCCTGTTAGACACCATATGCAGCGGCACTGCAAAAGAAGGATTTCCAATACAAATACAATATTTCTTTTACTTCCCATTTTTCTTAATCCCTCCTTGGATTTGCTTATGAAACACCTGCTCAACATACCACAGCAATGACAGTAACCAACTGATAGAGCTGTGATAGCCCACATAAACCATCCAGAGATGCTGCGTTTCCTTGGGAGGCTCAGAAGTGCATTAGAGGCACAACAGTGGGCTTCTGGGCATCCCCACCACCCCGCCAACAGCTGTGGGAAGGTCAGCGTCATCTCAGCAACACAGATCCCATCAAAATGGTCAACTTTGGTGAAAACCATCTCATTAAAACCTTTCCCATCCAGCACTTCCTACCACACTGTCCTGTACCCTTTTCCAGGCTGTTCCAGCTGCATTTCTCTGCTGTTTGGGGTAGAGCAGCCCATGTGAAAGTAGTTGTGACTGCTTATGAAAGGACAACTAGCTTTCTGCAAATGCCAGCCTTAGGGTGTTCTGTAGAAACTGAACTAAACATATATATTTAAAAAAAAACCAAACCTAAGTTCTTGTTAAGGATGTGAAGGAAAGGGTAGTCCACCACCTCCAAGTGATGTGATCCAGACTTCAGTCACCCTTTCCGCAGGAAAGCTGAGTCTCAATTCCAGGCTGAGGTGGCCTAACTTCAACTTCCAAATATTACTGTCTGCAAAGTCAAAAACCGAACAAAACCTCCAAAGAGCAGCCAGTATCTTTCCATTCCAAAGCAGCTCAGCAGGCACTCAGCTCACCTCAGAACTGTCAACAACATGAAGGCTGACCTCCTTAAACCTCATGTTGTAAGGCTCATTTTCAAACAAAACTGCTCGTATTTGTAGTCATCCTGAGAACTCTTGTCAGCAAGTTCATGTTCCTCCTTGAAGTGCAGACACTGGAAATAAAGAGCAGCCGTGAAGCCCTCTTACAACAGCTCACTACCTCTGGGTGATAGCCCCCTTTTGTAACTCAGGGATTGCATTAAGCTTCTCGTGAGGGCTCATGTGAACCCGCTGGCTGAGGACGTCCCCAGGAGGCCTGAAGGTCCCTGTGTCACTGAGCCAGGGCAATGCCCCAGACTGCCGCCTTGACTTGTGGACATAGTTCGTTGCCCTCGGCTTTACTGAAAAACATTTCAAACACCTTGTCCAAGAGATCTTACAAAAATAACCCTAGGAGCTCATAGAGTTCTTCACCTGCTTCCTTTAAGATTCTTGAATAGAAGTCACCTGGTAATATGAAAATATTCCATTTAAACAGATGTTGTCTTATAAAGAGGAGATTTTCATATTTCATGCGTGCCTGTCTTTCTTTTTATTTTCTAGCATTTCTTTTAATGAAACGGGTAATAGCAATTGATTTTAATATTCCAGTCACCCAACCTATCCCACAAAATGTCAGTCGTTCTATCAATGCCATACAACAGCATCTCCACCTCTTCTGTTACTGCCTTTTCATTGAGAGGAGATCTAAATAGGGAGACACCTAAATTAGCTGTATGACATAAGTTATAGTCTACATTGAGATCCTCCAGCTTGACCATAAGCATCCCATATGTGTTTCTGTTCCCTTAAAAAAAAAAGCCTAAATTAATATTACTGTGGTTTAAGAACATATCTTTATTACCTGTAGAGCAAAAGAAGAATCTGAAACATTCATATAGAGATAGACATTACAAGCTGCAGGCAACCAGTAGTGTGTTACAGTCCCTCAAGACTAAAACACATTGTTTGCTCTGTGCAAAGGACTAACAAAAAACCCACCAAAATTACATCAAATAAAGTGAGGAGCACATGTATTAATTTCCTGCAAACATACACAGCCAAAATATTTTAAAAGCAATGTGATCATCTGGAAATTTTTAAGCCATGTTAAGAAAAGAAGAGAAAAGAAGAGAAAAGAAGAGAAAAGGAAAGAAAAGAAAAGGAAAAGGAAAGAAAAGGAAAGAAAAGAAAAGAAAAGAAAAGAAAAGAAAAGAAAAGAAAAGAAAAGAAAAGAAAAGAAAAGAAAAGAAAAGAAAAAAAGAAGAAGGAAGAAGGAAAAAGAAAAGAAAAGAAAAGGAAAAGTTAGGAAAAAGTATAATGCATGGCAAAACATGAAAATTCAACTTGGTAAATTTTTGGATAAATTCCATTTTCCTAAAAACTCACAGAAATCTTTTTTCAGTCTTCAGAGAAAGATCTCATACAAAACTGGTCCCAATTGAACTATAACTTACACAAAAATTTAAATTTTGCATTTCAGAGCCAAAACTTAGGTTTCTATATCTATTTTTATTATCAGAATTATCTAGTTGGGATTTTTTCAGAACCACCAAGAACCCCACCTGTGCCTGCAGCATCAACTAACAGTACCCCAGAAATCAAGTTATTTTCAAATGTACCCAGCTACTAGTCACAATTTTCTGTTATCATTTTTTGCTATGCAAATCTGTATTTTACTGAAGATAAGGACTGATCAGACAGTATCACTTTCCTGTAAAACTTATTTCTCATTCAAAAAAACCCTTTAAAAAATTTTAAAAGTTTCTTTTTTATCTACTTTTGCATTAGAGTTTTTCAATTTGGGTAAATAGTATTTTAATTACAACGGAAATTTTCTACTCAGAGTGATTAAAACCGAACAACTATCATTAAGATTTTTCTAACCTGTCCAGATTTTTTGGCAAATTCTTCTGAATAAAACTGCATTTGTCCAACCTTCTTCAATAAAAATGGAACTGTTTAACTCCAGGTACTCAGTTTTGAAGGCTGCGTGCTTTATGCACGTTCTGCATGTTTTCTTGCATATGGGTGCAACAGGATTAAGTACTTTCTTTAATGAGTTACAAAAATATTTACCGAGAGCTTTCCTTAAAATAATTTTAAACTCATGTTATGTCCATTACTTTTGCCTTCATTCTTTTTGAAACCTTTTATTAATCATCTTTATCTTTTCCTTGCTTGTATTCTTACTTTTTCACATCTAGCCAACATTCTGCTATTCATGAATCAAAATCTTTGCATATTTTCTGTTGACTTTTAGTTCAATTTTGTTTCATATTTCCATTTTCTAGTGTCTTACAGGCTTTTATCCATACCTTCCCATTCACTTCTCAAACTTTTTTTTTCTTTCATATATTTCCTTTTCTCACAGATGCTGATGCTCAGGTTAAGTTTAATTTGTCTCTTACCATCTTTTTGGGGAAGAAAGCAAGGGTGAAGTGAAGGCAGCATGTATGTTAGGAGTAAAGGCATTAGTCATAATTCAGGCAGCATCAGAAGTTTCAGTTGTTTGGCACTACTTCAAGAGGTTTTTTCCACAGTGGTTCTCGCAGTCACTAAGAAAATGTAAAAAAAAAAAAAAATCACATATAACCTCCGTGACTTCATCAAACCTCTCCACTGGCTTTTGAAAAGACAATTCCTCTAATCTTCCCTTTTGCAAATTCTTGCAAGCAGCAGCAGCTGCGTGATCAGGTCCATTTCCCTATAAGCCTATAGCCAGCTCCTCATTTTTTCCTAAGCAAGCCATATTGGCCTTAAACAACAAAATTATATCCCACACATATACTCAGAGTGGTCTGAAACTCTTTCATTTATATTTTCTTTGTCATCTAAAATGCAGAACAGCCTGTGGGTACTACTGACTCTATTCACATATTTCAATGGTTCCTTTCTCTGGACCATGTTCCTATTTAAAAAAACAAAAACAAAACCAAAAAGCCCCCCAAACAGTGGCATTTGGTAATAAAATACTGATAAAGCCTACACACCAATATCACAGTAGTATTCTCCATGAGCTAAACTGATGAACATAATTCTATTAAAAAGGAAGGTGCATTATAGATAAATTGTACAGCAGTAATTTCTAAAATGCATGATACTTTTTCCAATGCTGCCACAGCACCTGCTGCTAAGTATAAAGATGATTAGCCACAAACTAACCCACTACAGAATTATTATCAGTATATATTTGCGCGATGAAGAACTAATGGGAATTATGCAGATTGCATTTCCCTTCCCGCTGAAGGCAACCAACCTTCACCATCAATAGCAAAATGAAAACAGAACTCAGCTGTGGAAGAACAACGCAGGTTTGATTTTATTTCCAAATATGTATTGTTGATTATTTCAAGACTTTAAGACACATGTTTCTTTTTCACATAATTATATGACAAGCAGTCCAGTATCATTTTTAAAGGCATACAAAATTTTCCGTGCATTTTAATGGCTTTAAATACGTAATAACTCTACTGCTGTATGTAGAAACGGGTAAACACACATCAAAGCAGCTTTTAAGAATTATAACATAATCAGTAGTTAGTGCAAATCAGTAGCGATTGGCTTCCCTAATCTGATTAGAAGTGCTGCTTTAACTGCTCTGCCTCCAGTCAGAGGGTGAAAGCCGGTTCCCCGTCCCACTCCTCTTGCTCATGCCCCGTCCCCGGGTCGGGTCGGGACAGGCTTCCCGGGGGTGTGCGGGGACCCTCCGCCTGCCTCCGAACCCGCAGGCCTACATCCAAGTCCAGGCAGGGTCTCCCGCCGGAGTCACCGCCACAAAGGGCCTCCGAGGCTGCCAGGCCTTGGGGGCCGCTGTCGTTCAAAGAAATAAAGAGCTGTTGATTTAATAGACCTCTGTCTGTACTTTGTTTGACTTGAGTACATCACCTTAAAAACAAACAGCTAGGAGGGCTATAAAATTGGGAGTTGGTAGTCTACGGGCAGAAAGAAAAACAGGACTACCTAGAAAAGCGTCTGCATTTTTCTGAGGCAGCGTCTTCAGGCGGGGGGGAAGTGGCTGCAGGAATTAATTTGCTGTGCTTTGATTTCTTGTTTCTTTAAACTTTTGCCAAAGGTGATGGGAATGCCAGATGCACATTTTTTGGTATACTTTAAAATCCAAATAAACACAAATAACGTATGCTTGGGTTTGGTGTTTCCTTTTCTTTTTTTTTTTTCCCCTGTGGAAAAAGCATTCTGTAGAAATGTAGGTATTTCTGGTCTGTCATAAGAGCAGCCACAATGAGGATTCAGTAAATCTTTCTTAAAGAATCACTTACCGAGGGATTGCAAGACGAAGAAACATTTTTATGCACATGAAGAGATGTGCAATCAGTGGCTTTCTTTTGTACTGTAATGGACGCTTCAAAAAATATATTTACTTGAGTACCGGTATTTAACGTTTCAGACTGGAAAAACAAACAGGAATGATCAAAACCAAACAGAGTTAAATTCTCACATGATCAGCTCCGTTGCATAGGTCCTCTATGGTTCGCTTGAATCAACTAAATACTCAAAATAACTTCTCACATTCTAAAACACTTCGTGACAGTAGTCTGCAATTTTACATTCATTGTATGGGAAAAATGAGATTATTTAAATATAGGCTTAAAGAAAACTGACCAGGATACCTTAAGGTGAATTTTTGTAAAGCAGAATATTTAGAAACAACAGAGAATAATTTACTGAATTATAGTTCATTGGTTCATTATATCTGCGTGTACAATTTAAGTTTCTTAAATGCATGGAATATTCTTCAGCATAGCCTGAAGTGTTCAAGGGTTTAGATCACTAGAAGTTTCTCCGCACATGCTGTAAATATGGACTGCTTACTGGAAAGGAAATCAAATGTGTATCTGATTAATTGATGTAGTCACATATTAAAAACTTTTGCTTCTTATCCCATTAAAAGTAACACTAATGAGCAATGGCTGTGACCTTCAAGTGGAAAGCCACATGTGCTTCAACCCCTCAATATTTACCACCCAAATTTAATCTTTATAATGGACACCTTAAAAGGAATCTGATAGAAAATTCTAAGAGCGGCTCCAAAACTAAAACACTTAAGGAAGATTTTGATTAATGCCTCGTGATTAATCAATTGATTAATATAGTTTTCAATACAGATGTTAGGACACTGTCTACTTTAATCAACCATCCTGAAAATGGTGAAGACAAATGATCTATTTTTTTGTCGATTTAAAGAAGAAAGCCTATTTTAGCAGTTATGTAAATTATAAGACAAGCCTTCCTTACAATGCCCAGATTTTCCCTTTTATAAAAACCTTACACATTAGAACTGTTAATTAGGTAAGTGTCATCCTTTTGGGCAAGAACTTGGTATAAACCTTAAAAAAGTCACACATTCAGCCAAATGAGTGCACTTTTTTAAAGAAATTGTTTTAGAATTGCACTATAATCCATATTTAAAGTCCCTCTCCCTGATATTTTTTTATTCTGAGACTGTTTCTAATTTGTGATTATGCTTTCTACCATACTAAAACTGAAATCTTTATTCCAGTCAAAAATAATCACCCCGTAATTACTGTGACAAACTGCCCAAGCTGTATCATTGTGGCCATTTCGACTAATGATATTGTATTAGAATGCCTAGCAATAGACTTCAAATGGAAAATATAATTATGTGCATTAGTTTGTCTAAGCATTTATAAGATCACATATCCATCAGTTATCAGGTCTCATAAAAAAAGCCATATATCACTGTCACTGCTAGTTTTGTTATTGGAAATGTGGGCTGTTATGAACTCAGCTTAAGATGTGTGTCTTAAATTTCACTTATCTTGTTGTCCAGTAAATCCATGTAAGCTAAACTCCTATAAAATGAGCAGAATTTTCAGATGATGGCACGGGAACAAATTATTTGAGAGTCTCACCAAATATAAACTAAATGTTTAAGGTACTATTTCAAGCTGAAGGCCTTAATCTTGAAGATATGTTTAAGTTTACACACTGGACTACTTACTGTGCATAAAGTAAAGTGGTTCCACACATCTTCTCTGAACTGAATCTATATGTTCCCCTGTTTTGCAAAGCTAAGGCAACATCTGAGCAACCTCTTCACATTCCGAGAAAATGACCCAGCTTCACCTTGTCAAAATTGCAGTTCTGCGACTGCCTTAATTTCTCTCATGCTCTTTCTCCATATGCTTTGCTTTTCTGTGGAAAACCTAAACTGAATATTTTGCATTTCAGAAGTAAATGCCACTTTGATTTATGATCCCCAATATCCAAAAGCTCTATGGAAGAGCTACCAACACCCCAAAACAAAATAAGTAGAGTCAAAACAGAAGAAGAAAGGTGTGCCTGTCTACTGAGTTACTGGCACTTGATTTGTCTTTTAAACCAGGCCAGAGGAGAAGCAACCCTTTTGCTGTTAAGAGTTGTCACGGTGATAGCAATGGCACCTGAAAATGCCTGGTGCATGTCAAGGAGGATACATCTCCCAACCTCTGATGTCATCTTATTGCACGACAAGGATAAGTTACTCCACCAGCTACTATTGCATAACAATGATGAGTTACTCTTAGAAAATAGAACATTTTTCTTCCACTTTTTGGGTCATCTGAGATGCATATCTGTGGTTTTAACACCACACTTAAATAATATCGCTTGCTGTGTTTTGGTGCCAGTATAAATTTAAGCCATCCAAACAAGATTGTATATTTGAACTGACAAAGAATAAATTATTTGCATCTGGCATAACTGATGGTTGTGTCAAAGCCCTGGCATATAATTCTTAATCTTATAGATGCCTGTTTACTTGTGCATAAGATAGCTGTGCTGAGACTCTTCCCAGAACAATTATCAAGTTATTGCTATGGGCTAGCCTGCAACTTCCAGGGGAAGCCACCTATAAATGCAGCCATCCCGGAGCAGTCTGAGAGGGATATTTTGAATTACAGATCACTGCTCTGCTTTTTCCTCTGTGCTGCCAGTAAAATGGGACTGGGAGCGTGCCGGGCGGGCACAGAGCCGCAGGTATGTCTCTGGCTTCCATGTGCATCCCAGCACAAGGACCCCCAAACATCACGTAATCGGAGGAGAAATGTTATTCACGCTCCTCCACAGCTGAAAAGGTTCTGTGATAATCTTAGCCTGTGTAGTACAATATATTTTTTTAAATGAAAAATGTCTTTCAATGGGCAAGGAGGGTTTTTATGTTTGGTTTTAATTAATATTGATTTTACATGTTTAGAAAGAAAATACACCAATTCAGACCTGGGAAATGTTTAAGATATGTTGTTTTTCTAGGAGAATTTTCATTGATTTTTATTAATCCTGTAGTTTGCAATGGCTGGGGTTTATCTGCTATTGTGTATTTTATATTAGGATGATAAAATAATCTATTGTATTTGATATTCAAATATGTAACTGAAGATGTGAACTACGAATCCTCAGTGGAACCGCCCTTGCATCTACCTGTGTTACCCCAATAAAGGGCCAGGGCCCTATTTTGAAAGATCAATAGGCTATGAAATTTCTGCCTCCTTATTAGCAGAATTAATTTTAAAGTGGCAATCTACATCCTAGAAAATTTGTTTCATATTAAGAAGTCCAGATGTTTTTGGTCTCTCTGTCTGACATTCCCACCATCAGAATAAATTGTATTTCCAGACTAATGTAATAGATAAGAGATATGAATAAATCTCATACAGTTCAGTTGATAAAATTAACATGCTGATGATATTTTAATGTTTCCATATAATCAAGGGGGCATGGATCATGCCTCCACCAGTTCCAATGTAATTCTCGTCTTTTAATCTTTTCCCAAGAAAAAAAAAAATAGAGCATTAGAGAGGATTATACAGTAAACAGTATGTGCTCCAGTCTTGAAGCAAGTTGTTTGCGATACGGTTGAATGGCTTTGCCCAAAGGTATTGCAGCAAAGCAACTAATATACTGGAGACTTGGGGTCAGAACCAGTATTCCTGCAGTGCCAGTGTGTCACTTACACATTGTAGCTTCTGGTGGAGAAGCTCCACTGATCTGGAGAATAGTATTAACATATCAGAACCACTCATCATCCATATGACCTTATATAGAGGACATAAAATCGTACTTGTCTTACGCATAGGAAATCTAACTGACTTTAAACCCAAGGCAGTCAGAATTTGGCCCAAAAATGCATATGTGGGTTTGCTGGAGCAGGGCATGGGTATAAAGTGACTTGAAATAAAATTATATTTGATGAGCAAAGACAAACTGAAGACAAAGAAATCAAAGGGAAAGCAGACAACAAAAAAGAAAAGAAAAAAAAGTCTAAGTCTTGAACCTAAGAAGTATTCCTATTTAGCAGAAATTATTGGTATGTGGTGGAATTCATCAGGCAGAAGTCTCAAATGTAGTTGAAGGGGTTTAAAGACCCAATTCCCACTACATTTTGATGCTGCTTGGGTATCTAACTGACTTACATGGCTTTAGACTCCTGGCTTTAGTCTTTAATGTGAGAAACATCAGAACTCATCCCTTCAAATATTTGCAAGGGAAACATTAATCAGTTCCAGGACTAAATGGTACACTTTGAGATTGATAATGCTTAATCTACATTACTTTTTCTACCCCTGTGATCTTTTTGAAGTATAGAAGAACCCATTGTTTTTCAAGCTAAAAATGGACGCAATTAAGTGTGAATATCATTATATAATGTTGACAGAAAAGGAGCATGTGATCCTGTACTACAGTGCAGATCAACATCATGAGTGCAATATTCAGAATGGAACAACCTTAAATTTGCATGTTGAATCCTCGTCTTGCCTTCTAAAGGCATTTTTATGCTAAGTCCTAATGTATGTTTGAATTTTCACATGAAAAGAATATTGCTATCCTGTTTACCATCGCTTTTATGAAGAATCTTAACATTCCTTTAAAACTGACAATTAGCTGGTGACATTCTGAGGCCTAAAAATTCACATGCAAATAATCTGAAGAGAAGTAATGAAGGTGAAGTTAATGAAGATCAGCTGCCAACTGTGTGCCCAAACCCTACACCGGGCAATGCTGACAGGAGAAAGAAGCAGGCTCAAATAGCCAGAGGTTCCTCTGGAAACTAATCTCAATGTCTTATCCAGAAAGAACGCGTTCCCTGGAAAACCTGTAGAACATTAATAGGCAATATGCAAAAAGCACACACATACTGAGACTACAAACACAGCAAAGAAACCGTGTTAGGAGAAAAGGAACCCATCAGAAGTGGATCTTAGTGAATGAAAGCAAAACTCTCTCCGTGGTAATTTCATCAGCATCTCTTCAGCCCTTTTCCCAACATACCCATATAATTCTCTATGGGAAAGTCTCCTTACCGTGCCAGTTTCTCTATGGTTGGGTGTCCAGTGCTAGTGGATGGTAGCCCTGGGCCCCTGAGATGCTCTGAGTGGTCCCAAGTCGCTCAAGAGCTGGAACCATGTTTATGATTCCTGCCCTGGTCATGAGGCTTTTATCTTTATGCAGAGGTAAGGACCAGCTAACACAGCTCATTTGCTTTCTTCTTGGGAAAACAGCTCTGTAGCAGCTTCCCTCAAATATCTCCCAGCATTTCCCATGCAAAACCTTCAGTACGTGGCTCTCTACCACGACAGATAGGTGAACTTTAGGCAGAAACATTTCTCCTTGAGCCAAAACATTACTGCAGGATAGAAGCCCTATCTCACCTACCTCCATTTCAACCAGGCAATCAATTTTGACATGGGATTGACTTATAAAGCTGGCAACTGCATTGACCTGGAAGAATCATGGACAGCAAGTTCATGCAGGTGTGTTCTTTCTGCTGCCACCAGCTCCATCACCATCAGGAGACCGCCAAAGGATGCTCCTCCTGGCAGATGCAGGACACTGACCTTCTCCATGTAAGGAATATCAAGTGTCGGATTTTATTTCATGAAAAAATTACCAGTCCATTCCCTATTAGAGCAAATAATCTTTGAAGAAGAGGCAATATTGTCTTTACCTAAATGCGCGTGCACACACGTACATACATATATAAAAAAAAAAGAAAATTTCTCACACCAGGAATGAAAGTACCTGGAGGTCATCCACTATTGCTGGGGAAACAACTGGCACCTCAGTTTGAAACCTACCACAGAAAAAAAACAGTGGTTAGCATGTAAGAAGCAAACAAAAAAAATCTTGTGTGTATACATAGCTAATTTTTTTATAGCTGCGTGCACTAATAAGAATCGTTAATAGATTCGTCTAGGAGGGGAACTTAAAACAAATTAAATACTTTGCTATGTGAAAAGGGATAAGCTTTGAGTGAAACACCTTTTCCTATTAGCCTGAAATGACTGACGCCATGTGCTAGAGACACAAAGGAATAAGAGATATATAAACTTCTACAGAACACATCCTGCTACCTTTTTAATTCACCTGCATATGAAGATCAGCAATCACAATATATTCATATAATCTTCTACTGTGAGCACCTGTACACAACTTCCTTTGGCATTGTTAAAAATAGTGATATTATATAAAGACGCTGTTGTAATTAAGAGCATTTTTAAAAACTATTTTAGCAAAACAACAAAAGAGAGACCATTCCGGCTGAAAAATATGGAAATTTTATTCCAAAGTAATTCCTGTACCTTTGCAAGTGGTCTGTGAGTTTAGCAAAAACCTGCTCAGGAGGAAGGGAAAGGCAGATCTGCCAGCGAAATGGTAATGCTGAAGACTCGCAGCTCAGTCTTGGGCAATACGAGACCCACAGACAATCCACATAGCAATTGTTTCAAACCATCTCAAAATATTTCCACATGAGAATGCTGAAAATGTTCTTGGGGGTGTAGGAGGATGAGAAAGAGGATGCACAGGTTTGCAGCTAGGTTTATATTCTACAAATTCTTAAAAATTATTTCTATTTTCCTACTGGTGACCGGTGCACTTGCACTTTCATGCTCCCATCCAGCATTTCCTGACCTTGGAGAGATGGACCGGAATCGTGCAATTTCCATCAGACCACAGGTTTTGCTGTGCACAGCGCATCGGGACCGCGTACGCAGCACTACCAAACACACGTGTAAGGTGCTGCAGAGACAGAAAGCTCAACCTTTTGCCTCATAAGTCATCTCTTTCGAAGTGATCTAAGAACACTACACTCTTTGAGCAGCACAGCACATTTTAGACACTACAGAACCACTCTGAGCTGTCAGCATATTTCCAACAGATTGATGACATTGAAGACCTCCAGTGTAGAGGGTAATGTTAAGGATCTGCAGTTACTCAGCTAAAGTTGAGATGAGGGATGCCTTCTTTCTAGTCTTGGTTATTGAATTTGAAAACCCTCATAGGTTTTGCTGTCAGACTTGTTGCTTAAAACAGACTATTATAGGAATGAGTTAAAAAGGAATGACTGGGAAAAGTTTAAAGGAAAATGAAGATATATCTTTATCTTTTTCAGGTTAATGCAGTGACAAAAAAATAGTTTCACAGTAAAGTAAAAAAATAATCATTGTGTTAGATTCTTGTCCTTAGAATAGTTTTTTTTTTACAGCCAAAAGCTCCTTGATGTAGAAGTAAGCTCAGGGCCAACACATTTTAGTATACAAAAGCTTACCATAAGCAGAGGCTCACCATGACCTGAAATGCAACTTACTTATTGTATTTCACTGATTTTAATCTATTTCACAATGAATAGCCTTCAACACCAGATAAAAAAACTAAAGATAGAAAGTAAACTGTAAATAAATGCCAAGTCAAAGAAACATTAGAAACCAGAGCAATAACAAATATTTAAAGATTGTCTAACGTGTTACATTTGAAAGGTAAAGAACTATAGCTCTATCACTGTAATTCTTTCTCATTTTCTGCATAAAACCATTTATATTACTGAAGATATCATACTAACCATCTGCCTTCCCAATCCCTCACATTCCTTCACATACCCACCTACAACTCCATGAACTAATCACCCTGTAAAGCTGGCCTTCACTTTTCAAGGTATCTTCGTGTAATCAGCACTCTCTGCAGCGTCTGCTAGAGTTTAATGAGTACAAAATGGCAAAAATGTGAATTGGAACATATGAGAAATACTAGAATAGATAACAAAGTCATTGCTTATGTGGCAAAGCTGGCTGTACATCTGGAAGTTTGGGAGCAATGTAGTTCTAAAAAATAATATAATACTGAATACTTATATCTCTCTAGAGAGTGGTTTCATTGCACTAGAAAACTACATATTTGTTAAATATAAATAACAAGTACATTTTTTATTAAGCATCAGGAAGATAGCCAAAATAGTCTAGTATAGCTGGAAAGGAAGGCTTCACACTAAAAGGAATAGCTTGAAAACTGTTTCTTCTATTGAACTTTCATCTGTGACCTAAAATTGAGGGTTGTCATATCATTCTGACATTGCCAGCTGGGAGGTCCATGGGAAAAGCAGGACTTTATGAATCTTCTGGAGAATTAGTGCTTAAATTTCTCCTCCAGAGGCATTTGCCTTTGCAAAAGAAGGCTGCCTTTCTTTCCTTCCAACCCCTTGGAGATATTTTATTTCTTCACCCTTAATCAGGCTTCCAGTACCTTTTATGAAATCACCAGCAGCATTTTGGATAGTTCCAGCAGGGGCATTAATTATCTGCAAAATGGGCTCATAAATTCCAGAAGTGCTATATTGCTCTGACATCCCTCTTCCCCTCTCGAGCCCTATCTGGAGGACAGCCCACCCCTGCCTACTGCCAGTCAGCAGGCATGCTTCTGGCAGGCGGCTGATGTGGGCAGTTCCCACGGATTACCCAAGACACTGTGTAGAGATTTTACTTCTTCAGTGAACCATTGGTGTAAAACTTTACATGTAAAACAAAAGGAAAAGCTGTTCACACGGTTTTTTCCACTGATCTTCATATGACAATGCAATATTTAATGAATCAATCAATGTAAAGTCTCTAAGCAGGAGGGTTCTAAGCTTACTGTCGTACGTAGGCATTTAATTTTGATTTACTGAGGTAGTTATTGCTTATTAATCAGATAACATTATGAAAGCTGAGAACATGTATGTCAGTTTTATGTTAATTACTTAGTGTAGTAAGAGATACTAAATAGCACTAGAAGCTGCTTACACATCCCTTGAATAAATTTAATTACAAGGAAAGAAGTTCAGGAGCACATTCTTCTATATGCGTAACCATTCATAAGAAAAAACAAATTGTAACAAATAGTAAGGTCTTCAGAAAAAAAAATGGCTTCTAGAATTCACATAAGTTGTAGATGTATGATAAAAGTGTACACAGAACAAATTTCAAGTGATTTTTTTTTTTTCTTTTGTCAGCAAATTCATCAGGTATGTACAGGAGAATGGGAAGTTAGCTTTTTTCAGAATTATCCAGATGTTATGACTGTGACTTAAGAACAGTTTAGTTGTAAAGCTGGACATCCCATGTGAAGGCAGGATCACATTATGAATTTCTAATTCCCAATAACTTTTAGTGGCCTACAATATCTCTATATATTTTCACTTTCTTTTTAAATGTTTCTCTAAAATATTCATTGGACACAGCTCACCAATGGAAAAACCCAATATTGTCAGTGTTTAACCTGCCTTTTACTATGCTAATCACCCCACACTGCTTCTGCAGCAGGGAAGCAGTCTGAGACTCATGGATTTATTCCCAGCAGTGCGAAGTGCACTTGCTCGCTGTAGCCACATTAGCTTGCCTCGCTTTGCCCAGCACTCTGGTTTATGTTCCCTCTCCAACATGGGCTAAATATTTAGTAATGGGTAATATTTTTGCAAATGGCCTTTGGAAATTTGGCTTGTGTAAGAATTTTATTACTTAGAAGGTAATCACATATTTTCACTTAGACATCATGTTTAGAGTGTTTACTGCAGCTGAATGTTAATCCCAAAGACTGATTTCAATGACTTTCCTGGTGATATCCTAATGCAGCCAGGTAATGGCTTTGTGAAGGGGCAGTCCTCCTTCACCATCTCCTCACCAGCTAGCCCGTTGTTTGGTGAGAAAGTCAGCACCTCTCAACGCACACACGTCCTGGAGAATGTAAAAACAAGTGATAGTCTGTGTCATATGGTGACAAATACAGTTCAAAGTACCATTATTGCTCGTTCTCATGGTGATAATTAATCCCATCATCATTATCATAATGAAAAACTATGTTCAGAAAATGCTGATTGAAAAACTCCAACATAAAAAATACAAGTCATTCACTGCCCTATCAACCTAACTGATTCTCAACCTGGTTCTTACATTTGCTGTTGATTAGCACACAGTCTTCCAAATAATTTCTATACCCCAATCCAAACTTTTCTAGTGTTCTTATGTTTCACTTCATGATTTTTTAAAATGTTCCACTCTAGCATGAAGTGCTAGGATTGCACTTTTGTTCATTAATTTATGATGGATCTTTAATCAGAATCTTTTCCTGATTTTTCTCCTCTCCCAGTGATGTGGTGACAGAAAGAGCAAGAAATTGAGAGAGATAAAAAGAGTGAGTGAGAAAGAGAGAAAGGAAGAAGAGAAGAGAAGAGAAGAGAAGAGAAGAGAAGAGAAGAGAAGAGAAGAGAAGAGAAGAGAAGAGAAGAGAAGAGAGGAGAGAAGAGAAGAGAAGAGAAGAGANAGAGAAAAGAAGAGAAGAGAAGAGAAGAAAAGAGAAGAGAAGAGAAGAGAAGAGAAGAGAAGAGAAGAGAAGAGAAGAGAAGAGAAGAGAAGAGAAGAGAAGGCGGCAAATAAAAGCAAATAAAAGCAAAGCAAGTAAAAGCATAGAAAAGCAAAGCAGAGAGAAATGAAAAAATGAGCTAGGAAGTGCCACAACTATAAAAAAAACATTATTTTAGGAAGTGAAACAGTGTAATGCCATGGACTGGCTCAGTGTTTCCAGCCCTTCCCCTTCTGTGATGGTCTGACAAATTATAGCCAATGTCTCAAACAT
>VYZV01018146.1:76362-128118 GCA_013401275.1 Pandion haliaetus
GGAACGTGAACTGCGCATGTCGGGACCACCGACTAACACACTATAAAAGAAGGAAGAATGAGTTCTCAGTGCGTGCCCTCCGGAACTGGACCTCTACGCTGGCTGGACCAACGCTGGACCCAGGACTGGTGGAACCCTTTTCTTCTTTCTTTCTTTCTCTCTCTCTCTCTCTCTCTCTCTTTCTTCTCTCTTTTCCACAATCCCTATGCCTCATCCTTTTAAACATAAACCATTGACCAAGTCTGGGACTAGGAGTGGATCCAGCCACCCCCAGGCTCCTCTTTGAGAAGGAGTCCAGAAAGCAAGGGGATCTTCTCTGAACCTCCTGACTCAACGGGAGGGATCTCCTTCTGACACAGTTTCATGTTCCTTTTCCACTTCTTTTTCTACACCTCCCTTCTGTTTTCAAACAGTGGCTTAATCACATGATGCAAGGCTCATATTGATAAGTTCACTTGTACTTGGGCAAGGTTAGCTAGGTTGAATAAATGTTGATTGCTATTTGAACTCCCCTGGTGGTGTTTCATCTTAATTCTGAGAAAGGAAATCCACAAACCTGAGTTGCTCCACCCTTGGGATGCGACACCTACCCACCAGGCAGAAGTTCAGAGTCTGCCCACGGCTGCCAAGCATCCCTCGAACACAAGCCAGCTGGGCCTTCGGTGCCTGACAACATCCCTTGCAGAGTCCCCTGTGCCGGCCTGGAGTCAGATGCGGCTCAGGGACACGCTGGGGTGGGACATGGGCTGGGGGGCTTTGGGACGGAGCTGCCAAGCACATGTCAGTGCTTAGATGCCTCCATAATCTCCATGCATCCTCCAGGCTCAGCTGTGCAGAGGGCTGCAAAAGCAATTAAAAGCACTCCGGCTCTTTACTGCACTTTCGAATTGCAATACAGACTCTCATTTCAACTTTTCATACATCTCCCTGTATTAGCAGTCTGAGCCTAATAAATAATCCAAGCCTATCACTTACAGAATACTCTTCAGCCAGGCTGATAACGCAAATCTAAACTACATTAGACAAGCATTACATTTTTATAGGCCTCAATTTTTTCTCCAGTTTTAAGCTCACAATTAGACTGTGTAAACACAAAATGAGGTGTCTGAAATCACAGGACGTTATACGCCACTGGGTATATGGCCCTATTTATATTTGGCCATATGTTCACACAAAAATCTATGTAATACTATACAGTGCTACTTTTTCAAATCCTGAACATCAAGAGTGTTTCTGAAATATGTGCTGCATATAGAATATATCTATATTCTATGGCAATATATCTATATGGAATGACATGATACTGGTTGAAATTAAAGGGTTGCACTGTAACCAAAGGTAGGTCAGTTGATCAGAGTGGCTTCTTCTAACATTTTATCTGTTTTGAATATATGAATACACCCACGTCATGGCTGTATACATATGCACAATCATTATGTGACAAATTAAAAAGGGTCACTTAATAAGCTTAAGTCATCATAAATCATATAATAAACATCTGAATGAGAAAATTTAATAAATGATATGTTTCCACAACAATTTCATCCCCTTCCATTAAATCCATATCCCCCTAGGACTTGTTCTAATATTCTCAATTCCCAAGTACACATCATCTATTCAAAGAAAAAAAAAAAGCACAACTCACTCTGCCAGGATATGTTTCTTCCTCTCACTTTCTGGTCTGGCATTTTCTCTTCTGTGGCCAGAATTCAGCCTCCAGCCCATGGCTATTTTGCATGGAAAATGGTTTCCTGCTCCATGAAAACTTTCTTCATTTTAAAAATGTTTCTAATCTGCATCAGCAAGAAACCAAGTGACGGGTGAATAGGATAGTCACAGGGAAAGACCTCCTTGTAGATTGTTACTATGCCTTCTTAAGGCCAACAGCTTGGATTTACAGTTCCTGCATCCTATATGGACATCTTATGCACTGTATTTTTGGTCAGCAAATCAGGCTGAGATTTTCCTTTGGTGTGAGCTGAAACTCCAGCTTAAACCCAATAAGCTTCTCCTATAATAACTGATGCACATATTGCAAAAAGAAGTTTCTTTTACTGCAAATAATTTTGTTGCAGCAAGCTCTGTCTTTGCTAGAAAGAAACCTTTTCCTAGCTTACAGTTTTCTAGAACATGTTTCCCAGTAAATTTTCCTTTAGAAAGAAAATGAATGTTTCTCTAACATAGAGAACACACTGGGATTTAGACCATCTTCTTCCCAGCACTCCAATGTGACTTTGGACAAAACGCTTTTAATCCCATGTTGCCTAGGTGTCAGAATTGATCTTATTTAACAGTTTTGATAATTAATTTGACAGAGAATGCTAGTATACCAATTACATTTTTTTTCATTACATGAATTTGGAAGGTATTGCCAACCCACAGGAATATCGGACTACAGGTAAATTAAATGATCTGGGGACTGCAACGACAGCAGTAGGATAACATTTAGCAATACAAAACTGCAAGTTCAGGAATTTAGGGGTGAATAATCAGTGGTTTTGCTGACAGTTTGAACTTCCTGCCTGGAAATGGAAGAGGAAAGCTAAGATTTCACAATATGCTGACTATAAGCCACCGAGGCAATGCACCCATGAACATATAGGGTAGGTACATGGTAGGATAGGGAAGAAATAGCGTTCTCATTACAAATAGGAAAATATTCATACTGTTGTACAAGGCCATGTTGGGATTAGCTGGTGCTTCAGATTGTTCACACACAGGAGGAAAAGCCATCAAAACATGGAAAAGGGATACTCAAGAGAAAGTCCAACCTCTCTTTAGTGATGAGAATGAAACAAAAAGTGCTTTATTTAGGCCAGCAAAATAAATGAAGGCTGGGGTTAAAACTATTTTAAATCATTAGACAATGGTGGTGCAAATATGAATAGGCATTCACTGGCTACAGATAAATTTGGACTATTAGAAGAATATGTCTAAATGACATCTTCAGACAGGAGAGGGGTTCTCCCACAGTAACAGCGGAGGCAAACAAATAACTTGACTTTAATTTAGAGTGGTTACTTGATGAACCTAATTCCATCGTATGCTTGCCTGGAAAAGCTGGGGACTCAATTTCACAGCCCATGCTGTCACTTCAAATATGTTGAGTATTTCTAGTCTATTCAGTGACATTGGAGCCAAGAGCTTGACATCCTTAGAGTCGCTTGAAAATCCCAGGAAGAAACAAAAGATGCAACTGCAGGATTTGAGTGTATCGGTTTTATTAGCAATTGTTTGAATTGGATCTGTCACTCAGGAGAGACGTCTACATTCCATATGTATCCTCATAAGTGCTATTACAGCGCCCCACATCTCTATATAGATGCATCATAGATAGTACATGCCTTCACCCGTATAGGTTACAGATATGCACATGCTCACTATTCAAGAATGGACATCAAAATGATGTGTAAATGTATGTTTGAGATTCATAATGTTATTACCACATTAAACAATAAACGTGTGTAAAATATCATGTTTCTCTATTTCCACTAGTTCAAAATACAAGTTACAGAGTCCCTCCATTTTGCTCTCCAGCCAAACAGCATAGAGAAACCAGGATTTTAAACTAATTTTTCTTATACTAAATCCTTCCATCTTTTGCAACTAACTCATCTGATTTCCATGATCATAAAGAACTGTATAATATTAAATTATAACAACAGCAATCAAAGGCATGGGGAGCAAGAGGATTCTCGATTGCAGCCCATGCATCACTCAATATCACCACAGAAGAAGAGATTGAAAAGCACATCAATTCACATAACTTCCTCCCAGTGCCCATTGTCTTTTTCAGTTCCTAATGATGCTGAAGTGTCTCCATGATTAAAATTTAAAGGTTTCCCAGTAACCAAGTAATTTGCCCAAAACTCCTTATCTAGCACTCACCATGAAGACTCTGATTTTAATATACCATTAATCAAGCTCCAGCCAAGTTTACTACTGATACTTTCAATTACAGAGGAACTAACTTCATTCTTCTCAGTGTGTCAGTGAGAGACCACTTCCTTGATTAGCCACAGACCCTAAAACCAGATGGATAACAGGGCTGGGTTTGATGCACTTTACTGAAGGAACTATTTGTTGCGAATTACAAATCGGTAAACAGAATTGGAGCTCTCTGCTGCAGGATATACTTCAGCCAAATTTTGAGCCATACATACGCTATTTTAATAAAAAACTGATTTCAAGTTTTACAGTGTAATAATAGTATGTGGTTTGATTGAATGTAAATTAATGCAATGGTGACTCTAACAGTTCTAAATATCAGCATATTTCACAACACAAACATTTACACAAATGTGCATGATGCGTGCTTAATTTAAGCATATGAATGGATCCACAGTCTTCAATAGGACATCTCATGCTCTAAGTGATGCACGTGCATAAGTGATTGCAGGATCAGTTATCAGAAAATGATCCCCAGTACAATTTATAAGAATTCCAACAGATTGCAAATAGCTATGATTTGTCACACAACATCTGGTCTCTTCTCTCCGCAATCAAATGGACAAATGGAAATAACAATACAGACTGTGAAATCGCAGCTTGTAAAAAACAATTAGAGGGAAAGGGACCCATACCTTACCCTGCCAGAGTGATGGAATTTGCACAGGACTGTCTGGCTCAGCTAACAAAGAGTCAGCATTTGTTTGAGCTTGAGTGTGATTTCCACAAAACAAAGATTGAATTCTGAAGTTATTTCCCCAGCTACAGTCAACACTTCAGGAAAGTCTCTGGCAAAACAGGATTGGAGGTCCTGTTAGTGCCCCAGCAAGCTCCAAAAGCTTTACCTGTTCTGCAGGACCCACCTGCTGCGCGGCAGCAACAACAGCACACCGGCATCGTGTCGAGATGGGTGAGGAGGAGAAGTGGCTAGAAAAAATTGTGAGATTTCACTTAAATATAGCAGTAAGATCATTCCAATGCACTTGGTTCTGAATGCAACTGACCGTTAGGTAACAGTGGGTTTTTTTTTTCTTCAACTGGAGGACATTACAGCACTTCCAGTTACACTGCAAAATTGCAAGAACTATCCCAGCAGAAGGGACAGGTAACAATTAACTTGGCCATGATGCCATGGTCATATCTTAAAAGCCACCTGAGAGTTACATTTAGGAATAGCCATCACAAAGCTCAGATTTGTGAGAGAGTGTATCTCTACAATAACAGCAAATGAGCTACATTTTCATTCACAGCATTATTCAAAGTCTCCGGATGGCACCGTCTGCTGGTAAGCTTGATTATCTGGCTTACCTGACTAAAAAATAAGTTTCATATTTAAGAAAAGAGCAACAATACAGTTCTTTGAAACATCTGAGTTCACCTAGCCTTCACATATGAGTTGGCACTCTCAACATTAGTTAAGTAAAAGTTTTAGCTCCTGCGCGTGTTGTGAGGTACCTGAAGACAAACTCCAGCATCTCTTTAGGACAACACTGCAGTGTATATGTGGAAGCCTGTTCTACTAAGAGGAGAGACGTTTGGGTAAGAAAACAGACTTCCTTTAGAATGATGTCCAAACAAACTAAAGATTCGGGTGTTTTTTCAGATGATGAGCAAATCTGTTCCTTTGGAGTGCCCGACCTCACCATGGACCTCCTCCCAAGTGAAACCCATCACAGCTTTGCAAGCAGCAAAGACAAGGCAATGTTTAGGCAAGAAACTTCACTTTTTTGGTATTCATCCAAAACAAAGTTCCAAAATTTCTACTGCTTACTCTTCTTTTAGACTTTTTTTCTGCAACAATATAAAGTGGAATAGATAAGGCACAAAAAAAAAAAACCAAACCCAACCCATTACAATTTTTCCTGAAGTTGTACTTTATCCCAAACATAGTAATACCTTTTTGTAAGATTTACAATGTTAACCAATTCTTTTCTGTAACTAGCAATTTTTTGGCAGATCCCTTTTGCATGATTCATGAAGGACCAGTAAAAGGCTAATTGTTCAAATTAATTTGCGTAAATGACTAAGCAAGAGATAACAAAATTACATCTGCACTTGTTTGGCAAAGATTCAATAGCAGCGGCCCTGTACTGCCAGCTGCTTCCAGACAACACTCTTGCAGAAATTAAAAGCTACAAATATTAATTAATACACTTTTTTGGTACGTTAATTTGCACTGAAAGGTTCCGGAGTACAAAACTGCTGAGAAGATGAACCATGATAATTAGAATTAATGGGATGGATGCATGTTTTTTGCAGCTGAAGTTTTAAAAACCCATGAATGGAACTGGGAACTTGGAACTGACATTCTCATAAATCTCTATGATAATGCCGCTATTAGTATTAGAAGGATTAAGTACTGTGGCTCCAGCGTTATCCATCACATGACACGTTGTATCCCATCTGTCACTGCAGCAGCTAAGACATGATAGCTGTCCTTGAGGAAGCCGTATGAAAAGCTTTGGGAATTCAAGGAATTGTGGTGCTGAGTGTCGGGCTACAAAATGAATAGCTCAAACCTCTGACTCTCAAACAGAAATAATGGCCGGTGCTCTGTACTTGTCAGCTTAGTGCTTTAACAAATACTCTGACTATGGTATCTGTATTTAAGTTAAGTTAAGCAGTCTGAATTATAGATAAATCAGGCAGGGAAAAAGAACAGTCAAATGTCACAGATTTTTATCTTTAACTCATTTCTGTCTTTGTAGGTTGGATGTCTCTGGAACTGTTTTTACTGATGTTCACCCCATTAATTTTGCATATTTTAGGGCAGCGAGCACCACTGGAGCACTACTCGGTGCGTTGAAATAACAATGAATTTTTACAGGAAATCACTAATGAGACCATTTACCTACTTCACAAGGTTATCTGCACATTATCATGATACAAATCCCCTTCTACATGGAAGTGCTGTCGTGAGAAAATGAAATTTTAGATGCGCTTTATCTTGAAATTTTGCCTGTCAAATTAACTTCACATTTTCTCTTAGAGCTTTTCAGAGTTTCAAAAAATTATTGCATTTTTAAATTATATAAATACTTTACAGGGACATAGGTGCAGCAAGACTATGCTACCTATTTTACAAATTAATTTTTCAATGCTAAAAAAAGTCATAGGAAAGGAACTTTCAAGCTTTTGAAGGTAAGATATTCTTAAATAGCACTTTTATTTCTATTTTTAATAATACCTGTGTACACATGCAATCTAATCAGTGTGAAAGGCTGAACCAGAAAGCAGGTCTAAGAAAGACCAGACACTGGAAAGGCAGGAGAGACTGTCTTGGGGTGGAGCAGCTTCCTCACCCTGTTCACGTAAAAAGCCACACCGTGGTGTTCAAAGCAGGCAAAGCCCCCTCAAAAAACAAGCCTGCACTAAGTAACCTATGCCAGAGAGTAGGCTGCCAGGCTCTACCCAGAATGTATTGCCCCTGGGTAGTTTGGTAGAAAAAAAAATCAAAATAATCCTTTCGCAATTTCTCAGACTCCCAGATCGTTACTTTACCTACCAAGGCTGACCATGAATCCCTCTGTCCTTTTACGGGACAATCACAGCTGAATCTAATCCATTCAGCTAAAAATTTTGCGGAATAACAATAATATTTTTTTTCTAGTGAAGTTTGTAAAATAATGTCAGCAAAGGCAGATGAGCAGCAAGGTAATTTTATCTCCATTTTCTAGCATAACATTTTCACAGGCTACCCATGTTATTATTCCTTTATTCTGAACTACTGGATCATTTTCCTCTTCTACACTGAAATAAGTCTGCTTCTATTCGGCTTTTATTCATCTGCATGAGCTACAAAAAAACCAAAACCAACTTGTTATGTCCCATTTCTGATGACATCATTGAACAAAATAAAAAAATTCTTCTTGACCCTGATCCTCAGCATCTGGGTTGTTAATATTGTGCAGTCAGACTGCTCACAATCTCACAGCACACAAAGTCAACGCAAATCTTTCCATCTCTGGGCACTGGATCAAACTGAGAGCACAGCAGCAAGGGCTGGTGCTGACTGCTCCTTTCTTGCTCCCCAAACACAGATTTTTCAGTGCCCCACCCAGCAAAAAAGCCTGAAAAATCACAAAGTATACGCGTCTTTCAGCGCTTATCTGTAGAATAGTAATAAAAATAGATTATAATTTATTAATTATTGTGAATTATAGTATGTGAATACTTTTTCCTCACCAATGGTGTTAGATTTACAGTCCAAAATATTCACCCAGCCGGGCGGGTAGCAACCATCGAGCCTCAGAAGCTAGTATCTTTTCTCTTTCTGCACGCTGAAGACAGAAGTGTTTACCCCTACACAGAGATGCAAGACAGAACTGCTCTGTTGGCATACAGCTGCCACACGGAGTAAACTATTCAGAGAGGTTTTGAGTCAAGTAAAATCAGTGATTAAAGAGAAAACTGAATAAGCTCGTGAAGCACAACACGATAGATAACATAGAAGAAAATAGGAGCACGGCTAAAACAGAGAACACCACAAAATCAGTTCCTAACCACCTAAATTGTTAAATGTAACAGAAATTGCAGGGGAAAAAAAGACAAAATCAACAGCATTTTGCATTTCTGTAGCAGCTTCCATACGAAAAATCCAAAGCACTTTCTTGATGCTTCTATGTGTTATGATCTTTAAAATCCCAGCGGGTTAACCATTACCAGAACAGTTTTGTGGACTGGAAAATGGAGCAGAAAGGGGAAAAACAGCTTGCCCAGAGCACAGGAAAACCCAAAGCTGCAAAGGAAGGCAGTGCCCCAGCTGGGGCTCCGGTGCTGCCTGGGATGCTGGTCTCAGCGCTGGTCCAAAACGCTCCTGGGGTGGCACCCACTGGGACCTGGGCACAGGTTTTTTTTCTTCATATGACAGCATGTGCAGTTGGAGAGCCTGCCAAAGATCATCCTGAGCAATAAGGAGTTTGGTGCCCGGGGAATTTGTCTGAAATATAATTATCACCTCTATGCTGTCTCATTAAAGCTAAGAGCAATTGCGGTGGCTATTTGATACCAGTTCTTCTAATGTGGGCTTTGCTCTCTTCCTCTCTGGCTTTAATCAGCATATTGGACCTGCTAAACTTTACAAAATAGGCATATGTTTTTGGCAAAAGTTTTGGCTTTTTTGATTATTCTGGTTTTTCTGACTTGCCTCTGCATCATAAAATAAATTCCTAGCCATTTCTGATGCTAAACTCATACTGAGAGCAACTTGAAGATGAGGAGCTTAATTATTAATTAAGTGAACTTCCTTTAGGCTGTAATAATAGACCAGCCTTACTAAAAAGAGTACTTACAGTCACCTTTATGGGCCTTTACTGAAACCATTTTTCTCCCCTCGAGACAATCCTTTCTTCTTCCATCTCATCAGTCTTATGTCCCAGTACAGGGCACCAAACTTGTCACTATCAGTCTTGGCCCGCTTGATGCAGAAGCTGGAAGTTTGTTAAAATGTCACAGAATGGTACTAATCTGTACATTTGCAACAGCAAAAAGAAATGCAATGCAGATTTTAAATACGAGACTGCCTGCGACTCAGATAGTTCCCATCTTCTTCCAATAGCATCCTTTACACTAAACTTCTCAGGAAGACTTGGGGAAAATTAGATGTTTCCAGAGAGCTATTGGTAGACAGTAGACAGCTGTCACCCAAAACTAGGGGAATTTGTGCCACAGGGCAGGTAAGAGTTAGGTTACGGTGGTCAGTGAGAACAGTATACCTAACTATGCTCACTCACATCAGTGTCCACAAATGCTACTGAGATTCTGTACGGGTGGAGGAACCAATTTTGTGGAAGAAGTTGATGGCTGATGGGTCTCTTTTCAGTAGATTCCTACAGAGTTGCAGAACATGGGCATTAAGGAAAGGAGGTTTTCTACAAAATGTAAAAAATAACCATATTGTGGGCACTGTGGGTCTATCATGTTTGGTTTATATAGTTTAATTTCAAGAAAACTATTCTTAAGACACAAACTGAAAAATCTGGCTCTTGGTGACAAAGAGATTTACTAAGTGCTAGGTGTTGTCTCCCCAACATCGCCCCTCACCAGACAGCAACTGAGTAACTCCCAAGTAACTCCTTTATTTCGGATCTTGGCACTACCAGCTCGTAATTCTTGCAGACTGACAAGGAAAAACCATCTATTTCTGAGATCTCCAAGCTGGCCTTGTCTGGGATGCTCTACAACACTTTTCTGTATGGGCTGGTTGCCTGTGGGAACACATCTGCCTTGGACTGGTCAGAGCCCTCCAAGTTCACATTGACCACTACAGAGAAGTCAAAAGTGAAAAGAAGTTGTGTTCCAGCAAAATAAAGAGTTACATTCTCAATAACAAATAAAAGATTCATCAGGCACAAGCAAAAAAAAAAAACCAAAACAAAAAAGGCTTAAATAGAACACCACAATATCCTTGGCACCAGTCTCACTTCCCAGCAGTCTCTTGACGAGTCTCAGAAGCCACTCCTGGTGGCAAAAGGATGGTGTTAACTCAAGACTGAATTCAGACATGGAGAATTCAGATATGGAGAACAGGAAGCATCTTCGAAGAGCACATTTATATTCTTCCAAATGAAGGCCTTAGTTGTGCTTTCCCCTCGACTGAACAGGTTGGCCTCTGCGGGAGCACTAAACGAGCACGTGCACGTTTTTTTGAGGACAATTTCCCCATGGACATGGTAGTGAACCCTCCCAAGGCTGGTTTTCTTTACTCACGTTATTTTATTTTCCCCTTAGGAAGTCCAGTGAATTACAATATAACACCCTGCAAAGATACAGCACAGTCATGTTTCCCCCCATTTCTGTTACACAGCAGGGCCTGTTTTCTGCTGGTCTACCAGGATTTTATGGAGAACCCTGGTGACTCTTTAATATGACCTGTTTGTTATCGCTGTCCCTGAGCCACAGACTGTAAATAGTAGCAGGTGGTACCTGCAGTATATAGCACACTGTTACACAAAGCATTTGCAAATACTCATACAAAGTCTGGTTTTGGCATTCAAGCAAAGGCTTAAGGATGGAATTTTTAGTCTTTCGTCACTTTTTAGTGCAAACATCTCTGTATCTAATATGTTGCTCCTAATTTCCTCAGTAGCTATTCAAAGTCCAACCCTACAACCTCACCTAGCAATAAATGAGTGTTCAGGGTTAATGGTCTTAACCAGCACTATGCCTGTCAGTACTTGCACTCCTTCCACAATCATAATTTGCATAGGCATTTCTTTTTGTTTTATTTTCTTTTCCACTATTCCCTCTAAATGTCTCTGCCACGCTTTGCATATTTTGGTTGCTACCATAATGAAAACAGGAGGAAAAAAAATCCCAGACAAGCAGCTGTACTTAATGAAGTCCTCCATTTCTACACAGAACAGATGTAACGTGTGTATCAGAAGGGCTGCCTTGATCCGAGCAGCTTACACCACATCAGCCCTGTTCTGCAGGACCATGCCAGAGGGTGGCGAGGAAGAAATGATTTATATTTGTGCATCAGACATCCTAATTCCCTCATGCACAGTTTCAATAGGAAGAGACACCAAGAGCTTTAGAAATGTGTGGCTAATTATACATCTCATCAAATGCTCAACACTTATACTCACGATGAGCACAAAGCACTTGTCTACTCCGCCACCTATCCCCTTCCCGGGTTGTCCTTTTTAATGGTCTCTTATGTAAAAAGAGTTGGCCGCTTAAATATTTGAAGTCTGCCAGTTTAAAAGATTTAAAGTATTTTAAAAATGCAAAATAGATTTTTTTGTGCCCTTATCATTCAAGAAAACCTTCACTGATACTTTTTTTTAATTTAAAAAAATCCCTTTGGGCTATGAATGCCAAGTTTTAGCCCAGAGGGAATTTTTATTGCAGATATAAACCCCTGGAAATCAGAGTATGTATACATATACTACAGAGCCTGATAAACCCTTGACTGTGACACTGCTACTGAGGGCTGCTATAATATCTGATGACAAAACTGACAGATTACTTCTGATGAGAATGTGGAACCCTTTTTGTTTTTAACTTGACCCTGAAGACATGTCATAACATTTGTAATATCTGCAATAAAGTGTCAACTATACTGCTGTAAGACTGCTGGAGCTTGGAGTTAAGCATTCAGTTTAGTGCTCCTACAGCTTTCAATTTAAAATAAAAAAGACTCTTAATTTCCTTTTGGACAGTCCAAACCTAGTATAACTACACTAATTTGTCTTGGCAAATATGAAGCAGTAGTGGGGAACATGACTACTGGAAAAGAAATCCAGAGCAACAGACAAAACAGAATAAAATAAGCCTATCAATCGTCTCTACATAAATTCCAGATTTACAGTTCAGTAGAAATAATCTTAAGAAGGGATTGCAATAAAGCGAGTGTCAACGACCACCTCAGTAGCAGGGCTAACTTGATTTCAGTTGGCAGAGAACTAAAATTTTACTCTAACCTCCAAGCTACACAAGGTTCATGAAGTATTTTAAGACTGTTTCAAGAGGGATAAAAATGTCAATAAAGTCTCCCATTCCCTGTAGTCAGATGCGCTGCTTTGGAGCCCGGTCATTCAATTAGGGAAACGGATCCTCCTGGGCTGGTCTCACCAACCCCGTTATCTCCCACGCATCGTTTATGTCCTGCTGTTGAACCACGTTAGTCATGATGACCATAAAAAGCCTAATCTTGCCATTGATACAACGCCTGCTCTTTGACTTGGAGATGATATTTCTAAAGATGCTCCACGCAGACTGGAACAGAGAAGCCCCACTTCTCTGATAAACTTGTCCTAAAATTAATAGCTTGATATAAAAGTAAGCACCAGGCACAAGTCCGTGAAAGACAATATTTTGCTGCCACTAACAAGGGTTGATGTCTTTGTCTAAGTGTACAATATAGTAAAACGAAGCTTTATTTCCCAAGAGATGAAATACTTCATTTATTTGTGCAACTTCCTCAGACTTTATATTCTTGTGTGTTTCAGGACTTCAGTAGTTGCCGCCTTGTAATATTTCAGCTTTTAAGCTGTTTTCTTGCCTCACTGAACTCACATAAGATACATCTGAAAGCTTTAGTACAAATTTACTTCGAATAAAGTCTTCAATTCATTTTCATGGCACCAAAAAGACAGCTTTAATAACTGCAATGACAAATAAACTGGAAATCATTCCAGGCCTTTTCACTTAACTGACAAGTAGAACGCTCTCATAATGAGCCGCAGGTTTTACGTTTTCTCTTTGACCATAATAGCTTCATTTAAGAGCGTCAGACCCTGACACTTCATCATTTATCTACATTATTTCTCATCTTCTTTCAAATAAATTATGGAATACTAGACTGAGCACATAAAAACAAAGTGACTTGTTATCTGTAAACAGCAAGATAAATTGTCCAGAAGTTCCTCATTTAGTTCCTTTTAAATTTAAGGGCAAGTTATTGGTTGTACCTATTTTTTTTTTCCTATCCCAATTTTTTGCATTTTTTTACAGCCATCTTATTCTGTTGCCAGTGGCCTTTGTGCAGCCATCCAAAGCCTGATGATAGTGCAGAAGGCATAAAATAATTCCATTATCCCAAGGTTGGACAGGGTAGTACAGAAAAGAAAAAATATTGAAAAAATCAAATAAACAACTTACATGGATATTTCTCTCCGTCTGTAAAATTCCTCGTCCATTAATACATCTTGTCATACTAGCAAATGTGACACATCCAAAGTAATGAACAGTGGGTCTGTAACTGTCCTCGCCTTTAGAAAGATAGCTCTGATATTTACCATTACCAAAGCCCCTTTTCCCTTGTGAAACACATTAATTCTTGTCTTAGAGCAGTGTTGAACACTTGGAGTTTACATTTATTTTATTTTAAAATCATATTGTCTGAAACACAATTAGCAACACTGCATTTACATTTTAATTACTAGTGACAGATGAAATTAAGAGAGGTTCAGTTTAATAATACCACGCATTTCCACCGCACCTCCCCCTGTGAAAAATCACTGAGTGTGTCTACCCAACCTCCCAGAGTACTAGACCCCCTGGACCCCGAGCCAAGTCCTGAACCAAAATCTGTAAAGCCACACCAGTGGCAAACAGCCGTCAGCACGTTTAACCCAGCCAAGAGAGGGATTCTTTGGGAGACCAGTTAGACTATTCCTGTTTTAGAGATGGGGAAACAGAGACGCAGCAGGTCTGTAGTAGGATTTTGAGGGCTAAATCCAATAACCTCAGTTTCAACTATAGATTTTAAGCCCTACATCTCAGGACAAAGTAAAAACCAGAAAAGCAAAAAGTAGGTAGAAGTGTTTTCAGAATTGTCCTTCTTTTTACTTTGAAGGATTTCTTTATAAAGTACAACAAAACTACGATGTCAATGGATTGCCTGTGTATTCCTCATCCCAAGAGAAACTTTCTCTCACCACTGTCCTTGAGAAAACAAGGACCTGAGAAGAGCCTGAAAAACTCAAACCACCCAAGTGAGCCAGCTTGGTTTGAACTTTGTCTTTTGGTAGCAATTTTAGACGGAGTTCTCATCAACCAGCACGCTGCACCGTCAGCCAGGTTGAGACATGGAGACATTTCCTGGTGTAGAGCACATGGTCCCAAGCTTTGCGTGTTGCTTGGGTTTGGTAGCAAACTGGACAGGGGAATCACAAGTTTTATTAACAGGCTGGTGAACAATCCATGCTTAAGTCGCTTCGAGTCCACGGTGCAGAAGGGCACCTGCACATAACTGCCGCTCTCACCTTGGACCCACGGAAGTCCATGAATCCTCATGCCCAACCCCACAGTCATAACCAGCTTTGCAGAAGAAAACAGTATGGTTGAGAAGGACTTCTCCAAGGATTCCTCAGCAGATTGAAGGCCAGACCTTGACCTGTTTGATTTTCCAGGCAATTTTTCTTTCAAGCTCTTCCCTCCCCTCTATTCTCCAAGCTCCTGGTGCTGGCACTGTGGGCACACAGCCATCTTGCAATTCAATCATGTTATCTGTATAGTGCAGGCAACAATCAAATAAAGACAAAAATAAGAGTTTAAGCTGAGGTTCCCATCAGTTGCAATTCCATATACATAACATTTTAATTATATCTCATCTCCAGTGTAATAGTTAGAGATGCCATTTGATACAGCTTCTTTTTTTTTTATTTGAAAAATTAAATCTAACTAAATTAGCAAAAATAAAGTAGTAAAAGTTAATTGGGAATTATCTACTCCAAAATAACTCTTACTGGTAAATGCTTTGTGTGGTTATAAAAGGCTGATAAATATAATTGTATTTATGTAATGAGTATCATGTTTAATTTACTGTACTTGGTTGTTATACACCATTTTATGCAGGCCTCATAAGTGAGCTTCATATTATTGCTTGTATCGCTTTTAAAAAAAAAAAAAAACAATCAGATGGAGCACACAGGAAAAGTCCAACAGATTTTGAATAAGGTAGCGATTAGCAATTTGTCCAGAGAAATATTCAGGATGATCTGCATCTGTGTGACCTAAAAATACGAGTGTTTAGCAACACTCTGTACACTGATGGTTCATGCCTAAGTGGCTTGACACAACGAGCGCCGCGGTCTGGCACATGTAGCCTATGGTTTAAGAACTGTGATGTTAATCTCCGAGCTCACCGTCAGATGGGCAATTACAGCCGAGTGCATGACAATGGAGTAATGCTTGCTCCTGGCAGGGCTGTGCTCTGGAAAAGGGTGAAATTTCTTTTTTTTTGCACTTAGTCTTCCGTTAATACAATTTTGGTCAGATGTTTTCACATTCCAGAAAGCACAAGTCAGCCTAGCCGCTGACTTCGTGGGTTTCTCAGTTTGCTCTGGTTTAGGAAGGGACTTGAGACTATGCCACTTTTCTGTTACTGTTATTAAAAATTATGCACAAAAAAAGCCTTGGCATAACCCACCCGGTAAAGATCCTTAAAAGCGAGGGGCACTATGTCCGACACTGGAGATCTGTACATAATCCATGCATGTGCATACCATTTACAACGCAGAAAATATCCAAAAGGAAGGTAAGATTTCTCTTTTCTAAAATTTTTCTTCTCCAGGGTTATTTTGAAGTGTGTGTCATCAGATACAATACAAACCAGCTGCATGACCCCAAGCAATCAGTGGGAAAATAGCACTCTAAACCGAGAAAAAATACACATAGGACTGTGGTTTGTCTGAAGAGAAAATTCACATGCAAGTAACAGGACACATTCTACCTTAAATATCTATGTTCAGCTCCCTCTGAAGTTCATGGTAGGAATGTCTTTGCTCTACAGCTTTGTTCAAAGTCTTATCCTTAAGTCACTGTTGGGGGACTGAATCAGGTATGTGTATTTATCTGCCCAGTCCCAGAGTTTGCCAAATAAATTCAGATTTCAATATATAAAAATATTTATCAAATCTAAGTCATGATGTGTCCCTCTGGTTTTGGGGAGTAACTATGTTCATTGGTCCTATAAACTTAATACTTTTGCATCATTTTGGTGTTGGCCTTTAATTTTGAAAATTACCTTCTCTTTAACCCACTAAGTACTGGAAACTCTGTGCATATACAGGATAATGGTTTTTAGTTCACAGAAGTGTTTAAAGGGATAGGCAGCTTTCTTAATCTAAGTCACCATTCATAAGACAAGTGAAGAGTTTGGCTTAAATTTGAGCCCTCCTGTTTGCATGTTCTTGAAGGAGCAACCGTCATTTTCAACTCATCCATCTTGTAGACAGAACAAGGATTTTCTCTGCAGGAAACATAAAAAAGTAAAACCAGATCTGTAGCAAAAACCTATGTGTTGCCATCCAAATCCTTCTAGGCCGACAAAGACCAGTATAGAAATACAGAACCCGTAGTAGATTTATCAGTGCTCCTCATCATGAGGGTGGGAAAACCATAAAGTTAATTCTTTCTTACCTTACTGAGACTTAAAAAAACAAAGTTATACAAAATGCTATTATCTCTGAAAAGATAAATCTGAAGTCCAGGCCCTGAACACTACTGAGAAAATCAGCCTCAATCTCAATACTCTTAGGACCATCCTTAAAGTAGACAAATAAATATGTCAATATCTGCTGATTTTTAACACAATTTTAAGAGGATTCCATGATTTTTCTAATTTCTAGATAAAGATCTTTGAATGTAGGGTGTTGGCAACACTACGAGGCCATGAAAATCCCTAGTTCCCACTATTGGTATGCAACATATGTAGTAGATTAAATTTCTTCATTCTGCTAGCACCTATGTTAAGAATCTGTTCATGTCTTATCCTGCCCTCCAGCCATCACATGCCACAGGACACCACATCTTGCACTCTCCTCTTGATCATCATTTATACTGCAGAAACTCACGACGTCCTCTATCTGGACAAATTTTTGCCAGTATCCTTGCTCCCATTCAAAGAAAAAAAAAATTCTCAAAAATTCATATTATAAAAATAATTAATACTGGCCTTTCAGATTTCCTTTTAAACCACTGGAGTTCACAAGACAGCTAGAAATCTGAGATTCTCATGTAATTACAGCACTGGGGTCTGAAGACCAGCTCCCAAAATGAATACTGAAAAATCCAAAGAACGTGGATTTTGAAGCTCTGGCAATGCTGCATTGCTTTTAGGCGAAGAATCCGACCAAAAAAACCTTCTTCGGAGCAAACTGATTGGCAGCAAGTTGGCAGCGATGACTTGTTGACTTTGGAATACCAGAAAATCACCATATACTTTTAATTAAAGAAAGGGCATGTTTCTCTCCAACTCCCCCATACCCACTCCAGCTTGGCCTGGTTTCTGTTATTTCTGTTGTGGATACATAGCTGCAGGATTTATTGTATCAGATTAAAAGTAAAGGCTATTAATGTCGGATTCCATAGGGATTTTTTGTTAAGGCTTCTTAGTTTTCGTTTATTTATAAATTATCATCCTGAGGCTTGTAAAAAGGGCCTTCCTCCCCCTTCTTATTCTAGTGACGTTGTAATTTATATTGCTGGTATTTCTATAGGAGTCGTCAATGAAGAATTACAGTTTGTTTCATTATAACAGGCGCTAAATGAGGGCTGTGCCTCTATATGTAAGCTATTAACAGATTTTATACTATTAGAGTGCTAAAAATTAATATAACCTGCACCAAAACCTAAAAAAAAAACCCCACAGTTAAGTCATTTAACTTCTATGGACCACAAACGTGATCAGGCAGCTTGCACATTTCTCTGCCCACCCCAGGGTAAGGAGCAGAAGCCACTCTTTGACAAGCCCACATTTCCAAAGGGATGTAACTGTAGGGAGCAAACACGTCCACCTGCCTTAGCTGTTGTCCTACCAAGAAATCCAAAAGGTTGCTAAATGTTTTTTATTGTAGTGAGGGAAAGAGGTACTTGATTATTGGCTATCACCCTCTTAGCTGACCCATTTAATGTTTTAAAGCATTAGTCCTGTTTTGGTAAACCTTCTGAACATGTAATCGTGAGCAAGGTACTATGTCTCACTAAGCATCCCCATGGCTTAATTTTATTCTGCCAAGTTTCTGCTTGAGCTTTGGACAGTTATTTAGCAGTGACTAGAAACCTGGCGCTTGTCACTGCCAACCACGGCCCAACAGAGGGGTTATACTGAGATTTCTAACAGCACTAGCTGAAAGATATGTAAAGCATTCTTCAGCTCATCTTCTTCTGCTCTCATCTGAGGTGACCTACTCAGATCTCTTCAGTCTTTCATACATTTTTACCTTCAACTATAAGTCTCTTAACAGAAAGATACAAAGTCAGGTACTCCTGCGTAGATCATAATATACATAACTATACTAAACCCCACAAGATGGTCTTATAATCTCATTTGCACCAAATATTACTTTTCCTATAGCTTAGGTTCAGAAAAATAGTGTGCTTATGCTCGCTTGACTTTCTGCATCAGCAGACTTGAGATATTTCATGGCGTAAAATTACTATTTGATACAAACATAGAAGATAATAATTAACCAAGAGCCAAAATTCAATGGACAGAAAACACTTAGGAAAACAGAGAGGACAGGTTTTGCCCCAGACAGTATGTTCTGTCTTCCAGTTCAGTGCACCAGCACAAGCTTGTAACATCACCCAGCTTTGAGGGTACCAGCGAAGGCCAGTGAACACCGCATAATCATCAAGTGTATCGTAATTACAGAAACATCTGTTCCATATGTTGTTGATGCATTGTGCATCACCATTTTTCACAATAGCCTGCAAAAGTTTGCATTTCTTATCTACAGCAGATTGATGATTATTATTCTTAGTATTTCAAGTAAAATTAATTCTCATTAAAGGTACTAGATGACAGCCATAAAGACTGAGAGCCTTCATTTATTACCAGCCAAATAATATTATAATGGCATCAGCAGTGCAGGGTTTTCTCAATGTTGTACCAACACACATACTCACAGTATTACGGAAGCCCCTGGAGTGGGAAATTTTAATACACACGGTTGGACCACCCAGAGGAGCCCTGAAACGGGCACACCAATACTCAGCCTCACTCAAGACAGCTAAAGTACTGGTGTGGGTTCGGTCATGTGGTAACTAATGTGGCAGACAGAAATGAACATACAGATTACCCGAGTTCTAAAGTAAAACCAGTGGTTTAAGAGAAAATCATGTCGTTATAAGGTCTTTAGAATCATTTGGAAACACAGCACTTGCAATAAAATACACCAAACCTATTCTCACACGAAAAAATACTGATCTGTTTCTTTTCGACACAGTCATAGGTGCCTTAGACATTGGAATAAGGCAGTGAAAACTAAACCAATTAAGTTGTGATGAGCTTGAGAAGGTATGCAGGCATTAGTTTCTTTTTCCCTTTTATAGCTGTCACATTTCTCCTGCTTCTTGTGTTTTTAAACTGTAAAGGATCCCTGTGTTTCCCCGAGACAAAGGATGGGCTCTAAAACTCTGCCTTCTGAAGTGATGAGTTAAAGAACACTGCAGGAGTACTTGCCAAATCATACCACCATTATTAATTCAGGCATGATGAAAGTGTTCATTTTAGCTATAATCATGTAATTCATCAAAATACTACTAGAGCATATCATTCTGAACTATTACACTGATATAGCACCTTATTGCACCTTCACCGAAAGCAGGAAATGTATTTTTTGATGCTTATCTACTGAAAAGCAATTCAGTTTGGGATTTTGGAAGCACTATCTTATGTTACAATAAAAAGGAAATTTCAAACATATTTTCTTGTACTTGTATGATGTTGTTATTATGTACTTGGGTGATTATCTCCAACGATGAAGTTTAAAAATGGTAGAGCACTGAAACAGTGTATTTATCCAGTGCTGACAGAAGGAAAGATTGGGTTATGAATATACAATATTATATGAAGTTTAAATGTAGATTTTGGTCTCTCTGCCCACTTTAAAAATAGCTTTAGAGGCCAAAATCTGTCTGCTGCAAGAACCTTTCAAAAAAAGGTTCTTTGGAGTTCTTTCAATGACAAGCAATACTTGTAAAAAAACGGAATCCCGTGATAAATCTCAGGATGTTAAAAGGAATAGCAGCATCCTGGGCTCCAACAGAACTGAAGATCCTCATCTCATCGTCTCGCGCCGTGATTGCCCTCTCGCTCTGCCTATCTGTCTCTTGCTCAGCACACACTTTTGTGAGCAAGTTGAAATTACGGGGGGGGGAAGATAGAAAGAAATGTGAAATTAAATAAAGCCCCGCTAAGTACAGGCCTCGTTGATTCTTTTCATGAATTAGCTGAGGCGCCTTTGGCACAGAGCTGGCTGGTGCTGCAGCTGTGCAGACTGCTGAGTGACGCACCTAGATAATTTCCAAAGAACAAAAAGTCGTTAATTGTCCACATCAGGAAAGCTTCATTATTACAAACAGAAAAGCAAAAAGTTATCCATTCTCACTCTCAGGCAAAAGCAAAGAAAACAAGATTAATGAATGCTAAACGCATAAAGGGCTACATTTAGAAGAGCTGGCAATGAGCTCCAGTACCCCTTTTTTTCTCTCCCCCTCAGCCCTGGAGTGGGCATCCTCTGACGTGAATAAAAAGCAGAATTTGGGGACTAGAGGTGGGTAACTAAGCATGCAACAGATACACGTGCACCTGAGCGAAGATGCCAGACGGGTCCCTTTTCCCCTACACAAACTAGGTGTCAGCCTCCCAAAGTTGGGCTAAGAAGGTCAATCGGGATTTAGAAAAGCATCTTTTCATCTGGAGCAAAATACCCATAGCAAAGGAATAAAACGTAAATTCACGACTAACAGGAAGGCCGTAAGCTGAAGGCATACAATTCCACAACACGACAACAAGGTGAAGGACCAGGGCTTGGATGACAGCAGAGGAGGAGAAAGAAATCATTTCTGAATTGCCCCTGTCTCTTCCACTAATACAATAAAGCTACAATGCTCCATCCTCCTTCATCCACACCACTCCACGTTGGCACAACAGATACATCAAAATAGACTCGATGCTTTTAGTTGAAAGTGAAAACAGAAAACACAGAGAAAAGAGGCTGTTAGTGTAAAGACTGAGGAATATAACCAAGTTATACACAGGGAGAATTCAGCAATATATTAGAAATTTACCTTTTAGAGGCAGCTGGCAAACCGAATAACGGTTGGAAATGCTGTTCTAGTGGAAATCTCAATGTTTAAGAGAAATTCAAAGCAGCCCAGAAATGGACTGAATGAAATGTACAGGAGTGGAAATTCAAAAACTTAATCTACAAAATGGAGTGAATTAAAAGGCTCTAAAAAGGTGAGCAGCATAAGAAGAAATGTAGCATTAAAAAAAATTATCTTAATTTTATGCTCCATTATTTGAGGGTTATGGCACCATAGAATCGCTATCCCATGGTTCTGAAGCAAAAATAAAGAAAAAAAATATTACAACTGGACATTTGAGGGAAAGTATATATTTGTTATAAATAGAGCCCCCCTTTGGGGATTTTGAAGGTTTACAAATTTTTCTGGATACTACATGATGCCCTAAAGCTATAGTAGCCTTTTATTCTTGATACATCAAAACCCAAACCCATTTCCTTCAGGAAAAAAATGAGGTTTCAAGTCAGTTGCAGGGGGCAGAGATTTGTACAAACTCTCCAAAGATGATGATGCAATATAAATTAGGCCACTAAGTCAGGACAAACTAATCAGCTCCTTCTGATGATAACATATATGTACCTGCCACTAAGTCAAAAATCACTAACAGAGAGTGAAATCACAGCTCTGCAGACAGCAGGTGCAACCCCTGAGCTATCATTGTGCTCCCAAATTCTGGAAATCAGAACCGTGCTCACTCATCTAACTCCTATTCTCCTCCTGTTTGGGGTTGGGTTTTTTTTCTTCTTTTCCAGTATTTGAGTTTGCTTCCACAGTGAATGGACTAGTAGTTTAACTTCAACGCAAGCAGAGTATGGGCATGCAGCATATAGGTCTCCCCCACGGAACTCCGACAAGAATTTGATTTATTAAGGATGTTTACGAAGTAGCCCAGTTTTACATGTGTATATATTAAAGCTGAACAAACAGTAAATTATTGTTGGAAGCAATGTTTTATATTCAATATTAAAGTAAGCTAATAACATTTACTATTCTATTCAGTAATTATTTGAGAGTAATTAGAAGCTAATAGCTACCAGTTTATAGCTATTAAGTCTCTTTAGCACTACAACTTGGCTTTTATATGATCCTTTTGTTTATTTTCTCTATAATAGTCTCTGCATCCTGCCTTCATGCAAACACAAACCCTTCTTCTCCACTTCTTAAAGTGCCCAAAAAACAGGGAAATTAGTAAAACAACCACAAAATAAAATTCTTTCCCTTCCTCAAGGAAGCTCTTTCTATTCTCCAGCTGCAAAAGTGATTAAATTTAAGCATGTGAGTAATTATATTAACAGATTTACTAGGATGATCAGGAGTGTAAGGTGCACCCACACATGCCTGGCTCCTCTAGCACAGAAAGCACTTTTATTCAGGAAGAAATTATGAGAAACAGCAGACGATGTATTATACGTATCAGGGAATGAGAGAAGACTACCATTTCTTTTGTCCCATTTTCCAGTAAGAAATGGATGCTATTCCATTGCTGGAGCTATCCCACACCAGGAGGACGATGCAATTTCACAGCATGTGGGCACAATACGAGTTTTTTCACAGGATTCCCTTTGAGCAAGTTTCTAAATGCTGCACTGGATCCAAGATTTTCCATATCTTACGTAGTTATTGTTGTCCATCTATAGGTGTGTTGGCACTGCTGGTGTAACACATACGAGCTAGGTACAAATTAGCTTTGCAACCCATGTTGATCTGCAGCGTGCCACAGGTACACAGATATATCCATTTGGTACCCAGTTTGCCAGCAAAAGTTTACTTTCACAATAAATAAACCTTACGTGTCAAGCATACACATTCCTATGGAGCAAGATGTAAAGGCATGCTTAAGTTTAAATACGTCATCAAGTGGACGAGGCTCATAAGCTAAAGTGTCATACAGTGTACATCTCCTACAAGCTGAAGCAAGCCCTAAAATGTGAATATTTGGTGACTGCTACCTTGCAGACATTTTTAGGTAAGAAAGCTTCATTCCGTTCAAGGATGCTGAAAAATTTCCTGACAAAAGCATACAGTAGCAAAAGCTGAAACAACTACATTTTCCAAAAGCAGACTTTGATATGCCAATATTCATCTACTACCATCTGTTTTATGGAACTAAGCCTCTCGATGGGATGCAGCAAAGCCCTGCTGTGCTCTCCAAGTTTCTCGACACCCATATCTCGAGGAAGAGCTGTAGGAAACAGAGCTGCGTCTTCAACTGTCAGAAAGTGGTCTGGAGGAAGGCACAAGTGGTCAGAAATATTCGAATAGGGTGTGACAAGAATGTCCCCAAAGCATCGCTTCACTGGGGCAGGGACAGCAGCCTGCGGACCGACTGCTCCTTGTCTTGCTCATGCTCGAAGCCATCAACGAGGGTGACAGCGATAACCATGGCATTTAACTACTCCTGAACTTTTCCACTGGACTAGGTTTTGCTATAATGTAAGATCACTGTTTTGTTTTTCTTTTAAATTCTCATCTAGGCTCATAAGTAATATTTCTGAAAGAAGAGAATGTTAAATATAACAAAATAATGATGAAAATCTCATTTGCTTAATAAAATTCCTTTGATTTTAAATCAAAACTGATCTCTTTCCATTTGAACCTTAACTACCTAATTTTGTCTCGCATTTCAGATAACACATAGTAAATGTAATTTGTCATCATAAATGTATTATTATTTAATCATATGAAAGTTTTGGTTTATCTTGAGAAAATATTTATAGTAGTTTTAATACACAGGATCCATTCTTGACAGAAATGATGAAACAGATTTATCACCCTTGACAAATTATATTGCAAAATGTCCTCTCCTGACTGCTAACAACAGAAATATTATCAACACACACAACTGCAACACCACCTGTGATTCTCATTTCTTCAGGCTAATGTCATGGCACCCTCGAATCCCTTTCATGGAGACTATACACTACTTCGAATGTGAGTTACTTATAAGAGTAATTCTATGAATGACTGAAACCTGTAGGCCTTTAAATCAAACTAAGTAGTGTTTTATTAAAGTGCCCAGCAAATCAATCTAAATCCAAGGATAATAAAGCCCTAATCAGGTGGTAGAAAAAATAATAGGTTGTCATGCATGAGGAAAAATAGGCAATCATGGAATGTTTTCTTTAATTAGGTTGTGTAAAGTGGAAGGACTGAGTACGAACTGGCAAGACATTCATCATGAGCAAGGTGGGAAATTATTTAGATTACTGAGGAAGGAAAATCGAGTGTGAAATACTAAGATTTGACTGGACAGAAAATTAAAACTGTTTTGCTATTCATGTTACTTACTTTTGGCAACTTATTGGCAGGTATGCATTTTCAAAGTAGTGTGAATCCAGGTATTTCTGTAGTTTAGAGATCCCATACAACTCGCTCTAACTTTTAATGGCATTAGCGTATGCAGATTCTGCCTGTGCCTCCCAGAGGGACAGAGTGGAAATTCATGTCCACAGAGTTTTAGCTGGAAAAACCATGTGGATTCAATTGCTACTTTAAAATAAAGCGGTTACCTCTACTATCCCAGGTCATTAGTACATTGCCATGTAGTGAAGCTGCTTTGCAAATTACGAACACCACAAGATAGATTATTTAGAGAGTCAGTGAATTTTCCAAAATTAAGGAAACTATCTTAGTACATTCAATAATGATGATGATAATAATTAATCAATATCTAAGAGCTTAAAAAATTTTGCTCAACTGAAATCTCTTCTCTTTTTTTTTTTTGTAAAATCTGCAGCTGAGGGATATCCAGGAATGAATTAAGCTCTACAGATTTTTCTTGGAGCAATGGATGCTGGAAGCCCTGAGGTCTTCAATAAGAGGTAAGCGAGATGTTTGCCCACTTTTGAGCCATTCAGGCAGGCAGGCAGGAAATCAGGGGCTGTCACATTGTCACCAACCCCCAACCATTCCTACATGGATGCTGATGAAATGGCAAACTCCAGTTCAAAACATGTTTCAGCAGAAACCTTTTGAATAGGACTACTCTGGTAAATACTCTGTGCAGGAGAGGATATGACACAGTCATTGCCAGATTTGCACACAAAGTTTCTTTGGAGAAAGTCTTCAGAAAAATAGCTAAGTTTGAGTTTAAAAGCTGGTATTGGCCCACCCCAAATTAATATTCTCCAGTTTTTAACAGGACTACTACTCACACCTCTGAAAAACGGTGCTGTTTTCCCCTCCATGTTATTTTAAGAGTAAATAAAAACGCTCCATAGATGAATATTCCCATCAAAAATGTTTCACGATAATTTTCTCCTTATTAACTAGCCTGAGCCTCCAAAATGGCATTTGAGGTTTTCTTCTGAGGCTGCTTGGCCAATCAAGGATGTGAAGGGCTGCCTGATTTAGCGGTTCAGAGCGCCAAGCAGAAGAGTTGCCACCTCCAGCCCACCACTCCCAAAGAACAAACCTACAAATCACTTGTCACCAACTTTGATCTACCTTGTTTCAGGTGGTTTCCTCTCTGTCTATTATTTCTGCTAAGAGACCCGTGAAAATTAAATACAGACCCCATCAATGCTTGAGTGACCTAGTGCTCCATCATACCAGCAGTGTAATAGCAATAAATCATTTCAACTTTAATCTATTGTTATTGATGAATGTACAATTATTTGTCATCTAATATGCTGAAAATGATGACCAAAGAAATAGATCAACTTTTTTTCTTCTTCCAAGTACGGCATTGATGGATTGTATCCCTAAGCTGTTATTACACTTATAATGTACTCTTCTGCTATGACAGCACAGCTAGTTTTTTAATCATTCCATAGTAATCAACTTAAGACAACATAGCAAGACTCATAACTCATGTTCTTTTCATTTTTGGCAGTGATGGGAAATGAAAATGGTTTTATTCTTTTGAAATAATTCTTACCTGACTAGGCTGAAGATTGCTTTAAAATTGTAAATAAATGGTTGTTTATTGAGCTGGAACTGAAAAGTGACACATTAAAATGCCCGTTTCTGAAGAAAAAATAATAATTTAGGCCTGAGTAGAGCTAGAGTTGGTCAAAAAAATGCTTTTTTTTCTTTTAACTGGTTCAGTGCTAACTAAAATCTGTACTTGCCGGTTAAGTTATACAAGCAAGGCTCCTATCGCCATATTTAAGAGCAGAGTATGTCTCTAAAGACAGACTGGTTTAGTAATCTCAGGGTATGTTTTCAAAAACTCCTTTTGAAAATCTCTGGGCTTAGGAGCCACTTTCCACTTTCAGTAGCAACTCAGAAGTAAGGCATGTTCTAGAATTTGTGATCAATTTACGTTTGGTAGATTAACTGGAACTTGTAAAAATCTCTCGGAAGACGAAAACTTAAGTCATTTCTCAAGGTATTGTAAGGATCGGAAGACCAGATGCTGCTTTTACGAGTTACCATGCTTCTGAAATACGTATGCAATATAAGAAGAGAAAATACTTCAAGAAACTATTTCTTGATCATATGTCTGGAAAAATGCGGTATTGCAACACTACCAAAAACCACACACTAATAAAAACACCTTTTATTTTTAAAATGCTGACTCTGATCTGATTGGGTTTATATGAAAAAAAAATTACAGGATTTGCCCCATTAAATGGGATTTCGCTTTTAGTGCACATCCCCTATATTTTATTTTAAAATCCCTATGCGAAAAAGACCATAGAGAACTTTTTGTCTTACAGCATATACAGGACTATATATACCGGAGAGGTCTTTAAGTATTTTATTGCCCAGCAGTCTCAGACCGCCTTCACACCACTTGACAGCTTGCACAAAGCAGCTTTCTCTTACCTCTGTCATCTCACCTTTATCCTCCTATATTTCTATCTATTTTTCTGCTCATTTTTCAAGTGTTTTGCAGTGTCATATCCTTTGCTGGGCAAAAACTGACCTCCTGCCTTGCTTCTGCTGTGGCTCCAGGACTCATCTTGCCCTGCTCAGGTGCTGCTGGTTGCTGGCCTCGGAGTCCCCTGTCCCTCCTCCGGCTCGTGGTGACACCCTCTGCCCTCCCCGTGCAGCAACAAGTCTGCTGGGTTTATTTTGCCTCTGAGAATTCTTAATTGCAACCTTGTCACCTTATTTCTCACTTGTTTGTAAATAATAAACTCGGTCACTTGCTCTCCTGTCTTTCATCTATCTGTCTTCCCATCACTCTGACGGCTTTGGTTTCTGGGAAGTAATCTTCATTTTTGAACGCTGTTGCAGACCAAAGTCCAATGTTAGGCTGGAAAAAAAAAATATCTTTCAAATTGCAGTTACCATATCTGAATTGGAGGCTTCACTGGACTTTTGTGATAGTTTAATGCAGGTAACATATCTAGCTTTTCTTTCAAGATACTAAGCCATTCCTCCCCGATCTCAAGTCTTGGTGAGGAATCCACATAATTACAGCAAAGAGTTTAATTCTCCAAAGCAAGAATATGACAATGAAGTTTGGCATTACTTTTGTCTTGAAATCCCTTTACTGTTACAGCTTGTTCCCTGTGGCCATTTAGGAACAAATGAAACTATATCAGAATTTTCCTGACAACCATTATGACCAACTATTCCCTCATTCATCAAGTTGCTTTTTTTTTTCATTGCCATTAACACAACTTCAGTAAATGAAACAGAATCAACGGATGGGGCTGAATGTTGAAAAAAGGACACTGTTTATGAAGAAGGAGCATAATACACCCTCAAGAAGATGATTTGCAAAGATTCCTAAGAAAACAGAGAACTCAAAACTTACTTTTCTGCATCAGGGACCCAACCTGGTTCAAAAGAAACATCAAATCTATGAAAACCACCCACCACTTGCACCCTCATCTCTAACCCAACTCCAAAACTGCAAATCAGCAGCAATGATGAATGCATTCCCTGAAGCCCATGTACCTAGAGATAACTATAATTTTTTACTGATCCTGTAACAACGGACCATTTATGGCCTCCTCTGTATCAAGGTGTCTGCCAGCCTGCACCCGTCTACAAGAAAAGGACCATTTTTTAAGCAACCTGGGTTTGTGTACCCTCCCCTCAAATGATTTAATTGATCTTAAACACCTAAGAAAAATACTTTTACACAAAATGAACCCTTTTTTGCTGGGAGACATAAGCAACATTGGCCGAAACAAGCAAAGAAAGCAATGATGAGCTTCACTCACTGCTTTGAGCCGGCTGGGAATCCATCTCTTGGCTCAGACTCATGCAGCCCACCAGGACCCAGGCAGTTTCCCTCAAATCCAGAAAAGACCTCTTCCAGGACAGGTAGCCCTGGTGCAATGTAGGCCATATGTTCAAGAAACAACTGGGTGTAAAAAAGAGAAAAAAAAAAAATGTTAAGGTTTTTTTTTTTAGTTTATTTGAGTTCGCAGCAAAATTTCGTGTGAGGAATTTTCAGGGAAGTTCAAGTCATTGTCAGCCTCCCCCTGAGAGAGAACCGAGATGTAGCTACGGCTCTTCCATCCCTGAGTAACTTGTAAAGAAAACTCTGCCAGGAACAATCCTCCAAAGAAACCAGGATCTTGGTGCTGCTTTTAACATGAGTGCTCCTTTACAGCCTTTTAAAAATCTTAATCTTTCTAACTGCCCAGCTCGGATACCAGAGCTGGTCAGCACACAACTTCCCCAGGAAAAAAAAAATGAAAGTGAAAATGCCGCTGTAAGCAATGAGAAATGTAGATTACCAACTTTAACAAGCCTCCACAAATCACCGATGTCTTAGGTTGCAAAGGTCGGCTCCAGCATGGTTACTGATATATTCCACTTGGTGATGGCTGTGCTCTTGTAAGGCTGAAATGGGCCCTATATGTCATACAGATTGGGTTTGGACTGCTGCCGATGGAGCAGCAGAGAAGCAAAGCAATCGCTCCACACACACACAAATACCGGGAATCCTGTTACACAGGAAAGTCAGGAGCCGAGCGTTTGTCTTCAATCCTAAAAGAGCCCTAAGTACCATAAAATCCCCCTCCTAAACCTCCTTTAAATGTCTACCGTTTAAAAAGTTGTTAAAAGCAATAAAGTTTTGTTCCGATCATAGGTATATAGCTTATGATAAAACTACAATATGCAAGGTAATTTTAAAAAATGTGAAAAGTGATTTAAAACAAACATGGAAACGTTCCCCTTAATGCACGGCCTCCATTAGAAAGCTGGTGCACACTGGTTCGAAAGCACCCATTAATCACTCCCGAAGACGGCCAAGCTACAGAGGAAGCACTAGGCTGGCAGGGTTTTTTTCTGGTTCTGCAAAAGGTCAAGACCTTTTAAAATTATTTTATGGGGAAAGTACAGCAATGCTTCACATGCATACAGAGCCCTTTAGTAACTTCAGTATTGCACTGCGGCACGCGGGTACCGGTTCTCCCCATAATGTAATAGGATGTGATATGAGATAAATTCAGTCCTGTTTAGCATCTGTTCAAAACTCCTTTGTATAGTCTGATTTCAGGACAGTCCCATGATATAAAACACATCTTTCTAGAATGAAGAACATTTTCTTTTCCTTAAGAACCTTTGTCCCCTGCTTGTTTTGCTTGCATTTCTCATCCCCCACTTGTTGCAAATGCCTGTAGCAATTTTCATTGCATCCCCTCTACTGATCATAGCAAAACATTCCTTTATCAATACACAGCATTGAAGCAGCAGAGACACAGACTCGGTAACTCTTTACCAACAAGAATAACTGATTCTGGAAGATAAACTATTACATCTTCACCAACAGCACAGAATATTCAACTCCAGAAATCTGCTTTTTGTTCTTTAATGTTAGGACACCATTAATCATGCCTTTTTTCATGAAAAATTACTAACAAATAATTGAAATGGAATGTTACACTTAAAACAATAAAAAGACCCAACAAATAATTCCTAAAGTGCTGCCTATTTAGCCACCAGACTAAGCTGTATTTGCTTTTCCACAGAACTTATTTAGGGAATTATGAACGTCGCTAAGTTGCTTGGTGCTCCTTGCCTTTAGCCATCATTATCAGTTATCTTTAGGGTAATCATTTTTCTTAAAATCATGACCCATTTGATATCTTAAAAACAGCAACATTAATTTTCATTTGTCACATAGTAGGGTATAAATTGACTAAATGTTAATAGCATTCTTCTTGAGTAATCAGTTCTACATGATTAACCGAAAAATTGCCAAAATATTGTTTACTATTCATTTGTATAGGAAGAAAGAGAGCCACGATCCATGAGTTAGAGTGGGATTAATTTAGTTTCTGATCTGTATTAAAACTTGCCAGAATGATTCATAATCATTTTACTCAATATTTATCCTGACAAATCTATTTAATTTGGAGATCTCGTCATAGTATAATAATGCTGCCCAAAAGCGTCACTGCTTTCTCATGCTTGCAATCGGTTTCAATATATACAATAGAGAGGTATGTATGTATATTTAGTTAGGGGATTGGGTCTGGTTTGGGTTTTTTTAAAATGTATTCTTAACTTTTTTCCTCTTCTTTTTTTTTCCCCTTGGTACAGGAGAATATAGTCGATGGTCTTTACCACCACCTAGTGGATCTAATTACTTACAGCAAGCCACAATAATAAAGAATAGGGACAAAAAATATTTAACCTGTCATATATATGTAATTTATCTGTCTTATGGAAAAAATGGCATTAGTTATCACATTGCATTTATTTCCGTGTGTTGCAGTCTGTAATACAACAGCACCACTTCGCTAAAAATGGAGAAAACAGACTCCAAGGGAGACAGTGCTTGAAATTTTAAATAAAGGAAAAAAAGTGAGATGGAATACAGGGCATAATTGAGCTCACAGTTATTTTTACAACACATAAAGAGCCTTGGGGTCAGAATACTACTCCAGCTCTTAAAACATGAACAGCAATAAACCAGTGATTCTCACAAACAAAAGAGCCTGAAATATAAATTATTTCCCCTCTGAAGCACTAATGGAGTTTTTCAGAAGTTTACAGCTATAGTATCAGTTGTTGAACTAGCACAACAGCTATTACTCTACGCGTGCTTTTATCAGCCCATGGCGTGCATGCCTGGGCAGTTCTGCTGGAGTCCATCACCAGCTCCCGCGGTGCCGCTGCCGGCTCCAGGTGGGAAAGGCAGAGCTCCACGGCCCTGAGTGGGGAACGTTCCGTATTTACTTCTGCACAAAGATCTTCATCCCGGGTACCTGCAGAAAACGAGCATTAAAATCATGCCCTGTCGAAACAGAGGGAATTTAAAACGTGCGTCGGTGACGCTCTCCCTTTAAAAAAATTACTGTGTCGCTTCTTCCTTCAAGCAGCAAAAATGTCTACAGCTAAAACACATCTTCAGGATTTTCATTTTCTTTTTTGATAGAGGGAAAAAAAGAAACACTGATGAATGACAAATTTTCCCCTCATCATATCAAAATGGATTCCAATTCCACAGAAAGACTTTTCAGATGGACACTGCTGCCCGCTACTTGGAGGTGGGAGAGAGGAGTGGGTTTTCTGTGCTGGGTTTAGTGATGAGGATCTGGCTCCTGCTTGTGCTATAGGATCCTGATATGATTTTTGAGGCAGGGCTTTTAGATTATATTCCCTTATCCGCTTACTGGAGAAAATATCTCCATCATTTGAAAGTATCAGGGTATAAGGAATTCACCATTGTGGGGGTCATGTGCACTGTAGGAGGGCAGGGAGAGTGCAGATAAAAGTAGAAAAAGCTTGGCCAACTTCATCGTATTTAAAAAATAAATAATAATTATTTGGCAGGTACACAAGGCTACTTTTCTTTCTCCACATGTAGCAGAATGGACTTAAACTGACTCCTGTGGCTCCCACGACACCACAAAGTACAGAGCAATATTTTACACCTACCTGGAGAACCGAAAGGCCCAGGCACTTCTCAGACCTCTTCCCCCGGGAACGGGGTGGGCAGCATCACCTGCACTCCCCTCTCACACCACCAGCCCTGGCCTTTTGCGATACCTGACAGGTCAAGAACTGCACCAAAACCTGCAAAACCAAATTAATTTCAGATTTGCTCCCAGCCTTCTTCAAGGTGGGTTTTACCGGGACATTTGTTCTCCTCTAAGACCCTTGGGTAAGGCTGAGACTAGTGACAGTTTTCTAAAAAAAGCTTCTTGTTCCAAAATGTTTGCTTCTTCTGAGCAAAATGCATTGGTGCTCCAAGCAAAATTTTTCTCTTAGTGTCAGAAGGTGTATCTGTACTTTCACCACTGCCATGCTTCTCCACACACTGCCAGCCACTCCTACCGCTTCCCTGAAACCTTACTCTGATATTTGCTTTCTTAGGAGCACATGATTTTATAAAAAAGCTTCCAAAATAATGCTGAGTGCTTCAGTTACTGATGTGGTGTTTTTCTCTCAAGCACATAAACATATCACCCAATTAACTAATCCATTATTTTTAATTCTGCATCACGATATTCATTCCTCAGCCCCGGCCAGCTTACAGACTCGCTGAGCCTTTGCTTACCCACCTGGAAAGAAATAATATATTAATCGCTGTGCCTGTGATGCAGTCAATGATCTACATCCACAACTGCTGTATATTGCTGTATACAGAGCTGCACGGGCGTCACTATACGAATATATAGCTTCTTCAGTGTTCCTAAATGATTTTTAGCATTGCTCCGCATCAGTAAACTTTGCTTTTCTTCTCCCTCATTGCAAACAGCACATTTTTAAGCCATGAGCAGAAGCGTCAGGGTGCCCTGCAGCCACTTGTGGCTTTCCCCACCTTCTCCCAGTATGGGAAACTCTGATCGCCCAGTTTAAGAAGCACAAACGAAATTTTATGCACTTGCCAAGACACTGGAGGTTTTGTCTCAAACTGAAGTTTATCTTGCTGCTTTATAACATTTGAAGGCAACATCACAGGTATGATGCCCAGGTCCCTTTCCCTGGCACTGGACCTAATGATGAAATGGTATTTCTTTAACCAAAATATCTCTGTAAAGGAGCTGACTGCACCCAGCAAACCCTAATCTTCTCTAGCACATGATGCTGAACTACCAGCAGTCTCCTTCCCAACTATTCAGGGTTTTGTTTTAAACTCTGGCCTTTAAAAAAAAAACTAGAAAAAAGGAAAAAAAAAATTAAAAGGAAGGAAAAAAAGCCCCAAGCAGCTTCTCTCATTGATACCCAGTAGCAGGACTGTGTCCTTCCCAGAGGGATCTCTGATTTTGCACCTGATTAAATAGTAACTCAGGGTTAGAGTCATGCTCTTGGTGACTCAGTGATCTGGTTGAGTGGCTGGCAATCTCCACAGGGTAGAGTGCGATTTACTTGTGTGCCCCAATTAGCAGTGCTAATTGGGGCACAAAATCTGTGTAAATTCTTTTTTTTTTTCAGTCAACCACCATTCTAGGAATGGCAAGCGGGCACTGAAACAGGAGGGGGGGGCTGATCTGCCCTGCTCTTCAAACGCCTGAACGGAGAGTGGAAAAAGTACTATTAAAAGGCACCTAGATGAAGGCAGAACTTTTGGGGTGTTTTCTTAACTGCTTCACATGCCTGGGTTCTAAATTCTGCATCTCACTGCGCAACGGGCAGGGCCGGGCAGCTGCTCGAGGGGGAATTTCTCAGGGCCTGGCAAGCCCTGGATGATGCTCAGCTCTCCCGGATCTGCTCTGCAAACTTTGTGCGTCTCTAATTTTGTACTGCATACACTCGAGAATTCCAATACCTGGTATTTTAGCTCTGGTTTCAAGCAGTTATTAAGGAATGTGAAATTTATGAAAAAAAAACCCAAAAACCAACAAACAACAAAACAAAAACCAGTGACACAGAATTTTAGAATAATCTGAAAGATTTCTGATAATATCAAGTTTTATAAGTTCGTCTTAGAACAATACAGCAGAGCAAAGAAGTATTTTTTTATTAAAATGTGCAGGGAATTACTTGGGCTTATATGCAATTATTTCAGCTGTATGCCAGATACCACAGGTACTGAGTAAATGCTGGTAACTCTCCTAACATCATTATTCTGGTATTTGCATACAGAAATGGCACTTCAGATGCTTAACTGCCATTAGCATGCATTAATATTTGCTTTGCATCCACAGTTGTTAGTTAACTGTTTGTGTAAATATAGGCATGAAATAATTTGTACACTTTTGCACACACAAAAATTAGCTCTTTTACAAGTGATACTTACTGGATTATTTCTGTGGCTGATGCTCCCAACAGAATCCCAGATTTGAATATAAATATTTATCAATTCAAAGAGGATATGTAAAATAAACAGCTTAGAAAATGATATGTTTTTTGCTTTTTTATTATGCCATTTGATAACACTGTAAAAGAATTACTGTACACTTCTCCAGCTAAAAAACTCTCAATTTCAGAAGCGCAAGCTGATTTTATTTTGATCTATTACAATAATAAAAGAACAATTATCTCTTTCCTAGAAGCTTCAAGCTTAAATCACCTCAGGTGCTTAATTCAGGATACGGTGAAAAACCACGGTATTAAGAAAGGGCCATCTCACGTTGCTCCAGTCAACAACCGAACGGTATAAAACCAACAAGACATTTGAAATGCGGACTTGGTATTTGTGACTGTCATTTGAGGGCCATAACGGTGACTGAAACAGCACAAGGGAAAAGCACTTTATCTATGGCAACCGTGGAAAGACCCTGCACCGGCACCTCCATCCCACCCGAGACAAGCCGACAGATGGAGGAAGGGCTGAGAGCTGGTCTGGGGTTTCGGAAGCCGAGCACTGCCCGGTGCCGGGGAGCTCTGCCGTGGGACACGGCAGCACCATGGAGAAAAGTAAGAGGCCAGTCTGTCAGATCTGAACAGAAAAATGTGGTTTACAGAGGAGAGACTGATAAGTCATGTAAGCAAAAGCGTGCTCTCCTATTGCCCAGTACCTGGGGCTGACACAAAGGCACAGTGTGCTGATGCTGAAGAAGTCAGATAATTTTAAAAACCTCCGTTACTTCACTATCCATGGGCCTTTTACTTCGGGGAAGAAAAAAAAAAATCTGCTTTTATGGATAAATGACAAGCAAAAAGAAGTTTCCTCCTAGTTTGTTGGGACTGTACTTGATTAGAGCATGTATGTAAGCAGTTAAACTTATCCTTAATTTGCAAACTAATTAAGCTTACACATGTACTAAGGTACCACGGAAGCAAATGGTGAGCCAAAAAGCACACAGTCAAACAGTTTTTAAAATCCCACGGTCCCGCTTGCCAGGTGGCATCTCTCTAGGGCTGCTCCATGGTATGAGGTCCTGCCTGTAGATAAACTGCAGGAAGCATTTTCTCCACTCTACAAATTAGCCTGCCTATAAAAAGATTGAACCAGGTTGCATGTGCATGCCCCTGGCACTTCGGCTAAGCCAAAGTGTGTCTTTGCAATGGATTTAGAAATAAGAGAGCGACAATACATCTTCTCTCTGAGCCAAAACAACTGTCTTTATCAGGAGCTAAGCAGGACCATGGATCTGGCCCGTTTTAATTCCACATACATATATAGCCAAATGCTTCTGAAGCTGCTAAACAACGGTTTTAAAACAAATACAGGCAAAAGCAAAGATAAACAGAAGCATTTCCATTTGTATAACTGCTTGGGTCCCAGCAAGTATCTACAGCTTACTCTGAGTCACTTACCCCCCAAAACGGAGACTTGCGACACTGACGTTCGCATCCTTCGTCACCCACACATTTAACACTCAGAATTGCATAATAAAGTTTTTATTCAGCCTCGGTGAATTATTCCCGCATCCTTGCCTGTAAAATAATTTCCTTTGCTCAGCCACACACACGTGCTGCTGCTGGAGCCCTTGTCTCACTTTTTTTGCAGCAGGGATAAAAGGGAACCTCAGCGCCAGAGCCTTGTCTCGGGACTCACTTCCCAACCATCCCAGGCAGCACCCTGGGGTCAGCATGGTCCAGAGACACATGGGAGTAGCCAAGCAGCCAGCCAGCAGATGTTTCTCTCCTGAGACACTAAAACCTGCCTAATTTTATCTCCCAAACTTGAAAGCAGCCTTTCTGCCAGTCTTCCCATACCTGCCTTCCCATCCTCCTCCCCCCTTACCCATGGGGTTTCCTTCTAAAGGCCGAGACCTTTTAAAATGTTCAAAACTAAACCTTAACTTTGTAACCCGAGCTCATCTGGAAGTGAGGCACAAGCCCAGATTCCCAGATGCCCTCCAGGAGTTAAGCAGCAGCTCCCATGTGTTTCCACTCTCCCCTTCGGGCTCCTCTAAAACCCCAGCGTTTTTCATTGTCACTTTGAGGCTTCACCACCTCCCAGCAGGTCCCTTCCCTTCTCCTTTCCCGGGAAAGGTCTGGCAAAAACATCTCTCCAACTGACATCTCCAGATGACATCTCTTCCCTTGTTTGTGCTACTCTCTTCCCTTTGTGTCTTCACCTTTCCAGAGCTGTTACCTCGGCCCATTCATTCCCCAGGGACCCACTTTGCCCCTCGGGGCTCGCAAGTCAGCCACTTTGCACAACGCAGTCGATTTATTTGCATGCTCCTCATTTCAAAACAGAGGCCACATTAAATTTGATGAGGCTACACAAATGCTTACATTTCAGCACACACCTCGTTAGACTGAGACCGACTGTGCTGTCCTTACTTCAAGGAACGAAAAGCCCACGCAGTCACACTCCACGTCCCCAGCTGGGGTGGGCGAGAAGAATGTATATATGCATACATATTTTGAAATAAATGTATATTAAGAACAATACTTTCAGTAAAATAAATTCTCAACCATTCTTTTTTTTCCCATGGTACGATGAATAAGCTCAAAAGCGAAAGAGTATGATAAAAAGGAAAATCCAAAGAGGAAGGAACAGACGGGAATTGTGTGCAGCTGGGAAGGAAAAACTTTGTAACAGTAATTAATATGGAAATAATCTTCATCCACTCTGCAGAAAGCATGACATATGTTAAGGTGATTCCAACTCCGAAAATCTTTTCTAAGCTGAATCCTTAAAGGAGGATGATTTCAATTTACAGGTACAAATACCCTCAGCTACCCGGGCTGCACAACAGTGACCGCAATTACAGGCACAGGCCAAAGGAGAGGAGAGTAGATTGCCCAAAGTACGGCCTGACCCGACAGCATCCTCTTGAGAAGGACAACAGAAAGGCTGCTCCATCAAAGTCCTACCTATCGACACAAAGGTGTAGATGGGGAACTGTAAAGTCAGTAGTTCCGTGTCAGATATTACTCTCACACAGTATATTTAGGAGGAGCACAGAGGAGTTATAGTGATTAAACACTACCATTACAGCAGGCTGGCAAGGACAGCTCTCCTAGTTGACTTCCAGCCACCATCACTGAGGGCACAAACCCACTTGACTTGCACAAGTCAATCCGTCCTCCTCCTGATTCCAGCACAACCCCATTGTCTTCCTGGCAATGACAAACTCCGTCTGCCTTCACCACCGGGCTGAAAACGGAATTTCCCATGCAAGTCACACCTGCAAAAATATATCCAACATGACAGAGCTAATCAATGACTGTGGAGACAGTTGAACAGTACTTCCACGGAGATCAGCCCTGGTGTGTAAAAATTCTGGGCTGCAAATAATTCATCACCCCTTTATTAAATAATTAGATATTAACAGAGAACCACTGATTAGACTGTACTGATATCATAGTGTATATTTTCTCTCTTGACTTTGTCACCGAGGTCACCATAAAACCCAAAGCTGAGGAGGATAGAAGGAGACAGTGTATGGGCATGGCTATATAGAGAAGCCTTTCATTAACCTTGCTGATCCCCCATAATTTCATATGTCAGCAGCTAATCAACGACTCACTGACATCATCAAGGGACAGGGAGAAAAGATGTCCCCAGGGACCGATCACTTCTCACAGGAGAAAATCTACACTTATACCGGGAGGTTACATGTATTTTGCAAATAAATAAAGTGTTCTTGCATTAATTCTAATTAGTGTTGAAATATATGTTTCTACTGTTGGCGACAATGATTTATTTTCAGCCTGATGGAAATCACAGTTAAAGGAGTCAGCCCTTGAGAGACCGCTCTTTTCAGACTTTGTCCAGTTGTCGTACTTTGCCACTTAAGAAACATAAGAAAAATCATCTTCTTACTGATTCCTAGCCCACAGTTTTACCAACGTCATTGGTTTCGCAGCCAGAAGAGGAAATTCAAGGGACACCGTGTTTTTCGTAGAGAGTTGGATTTTAATCATTTTGTATTTACTTAATACTTTTATCCCCAAAGATTATATAAATCTAATCAACACAGCAGTTAATTCATCTACAGCCAACATAAAGCCTCCTCTTAAGTGGGATATAGATGCCTCTTTAACAGCATGTCATGGTACCAAAAGGACAGCGCAGATGGAGGAGGGGGTCACCCACATCAGCGTGGGGTCTGCAGAGCAGAGCTAAGGACGCTGGCCAGGGCCTGTGGGATTATATACCTGAATTTCAAAAAGACAGCATGGGATGGTCAAACCTCGCCCACGTAATTCAAAAGGTTTCCCAAAGAGATGCGTCTTCCCGCACGCTGCCTGAGCACCAAGGGAGAAGGGAAGTGCAACGGCCTGCGTTGGTGCTGCTGAACTCCCCGGGCTCTGCCTAGGGGCAGCGGTGGTTTGTCTGTCTGTCTGTCAGTCCAGCCTAGACCCTGCTGCACGTGTGATCTTATGAGATCACAGCCTGGACTGCTATAGCTGCAGGGGTATTTCCAGCACATGGTGTGGATGGGGAGCGTCACACAGCTCATTTATACTAATAGAAGGCACTTGCTAAGAAGGAAGAGGCGGGCAGCAGGGAGTGAGGTCCCTCGCACCCCCAAAAAACCAGCCTTGAAACCCTGCATCACTTTCCGTGGAGATGTATTTTGTATTTGGAAATAGGCAGCCTGCCTGTGTAGTCTTTCTACAGCGTATTGTACAGGCATCGTTTAACAAAACTGATCCGTTTGGAAAGCCAGACGACGTTCTCTCTGGCACTGTGCTAAGGACACACCTCGCTCACTGCCGGCAATAACGCACCCCTCCCACAGTCACTTGTTACAGCATTCTCAAGACCAGCTCGCTATCACGTTGCATGGCCGTGAGGCAATTACCTCAACCAAAAATAATAATAAAAACATATATTCCTTGGTCGTCATCATCATCCTATGGACTGATGGATTTGTGCAACTGGACCTGATTTTGCAGGATGCTGAACACCCTAAATCGCTAATGACTACATGTGAGCTGAATGCCCAGTGTCTAGGCGTCTCTATGCATCCATCGACCATCCAGCAGGACATGTCATCCCTCCATATGGAAAAACTTGCCTTACCCCAATAAGGCATTATATGTGTATAACTAATACATCACCATCAACCTTCTAAAGAAAGGCTTTCTGAATAACCAGGGTAGCTTGAATGTACAAAGATACCTTGTATCCAAGAAAGGGTATACAAAATATAATTACAATAGTGCTTGATGACAGTTAAAGTGCAGAAGAACCTCACATTGCAGTCTTTCAAAACCACCTGTACTGAATAGAAAAATAGACACTCCTGCCTTAACAGCAAGATTTGCCCCGCACTGACAGAGAATTTTGAAGAAATAAATATCCAGACAAGAGATCATGGTATGTTAAAAAAAGCACTTTAAAAAAAGATATTATTTAAACAAACAATTTTAGGCTGGGGGGAATATTACAGTTGAATTCTCTTTAGAACTGGAAATTGCTTTCTACTGCAATAGATGCTGCCCTTCAAGCAAGCAGATCTTACAGAGTAGATCTCTATTCATTTTTCTGAATTTTGGAGGGTTATGAGCTAAAAAACAACCTCAGCAGAGGAAGACAGTGTACTTCATTTTACACAACTCTCTCTTAAACAGGAGTAAACTAATGACATCCCAAATCACTGAATTAAGTAACTTTTAGGAACACACTCAGGTGATAACATGAAGCATATTCACTTATACTGACTACAAAACAACAATATTCTAAAATGTTATTTTTGTAAAGATTTCTGCTTTTTTTCCTCGCTGTAATTATATACTTTTCCAAAACTCCATTTCTGCTTAGCACCTCTTCTCCTCTTAGCACTGAGAGATTCTGCACCTACAGATCTCATGGAACTCAGCAAGCAGTCCTAATCTATACTTTCAAAAGTTGGAATTATAGAATTACTTTCTTCTTGTAATCTTCATTCTTCTTCTTCCGTTTTGTTGAACACAAATATTTTAATTGCTAAGGAACTGTGCCTAATATGCGACGTTCTAGTTCAAATCATGACCATATGTATTATAACACAAAGCAATTAATAGCAGCATATCCAGGAAATTGCCACTTAGGATCAGCTGCCTGCAAACACATTATAACCACACCAAACTCAAAGATGAAATAGTATTTGCCTGGTAATTAGAATATTTCCTATTTAAGTTGGTATAGAGGTTATTCCTTCCACAGTTCTTGTGAAGAGGAACATCACTTATGGGGAAACTTTTGCCTCTCCCAGGTATGATTTTTACGGTTGCTAATGTATCCACTTAAAACCTTTTCCTTGTTTTCTGGAATACAAGACCTTGATCCAATTGCTTAAGCATGGGCATCACATGCCACTTCTTTAGGGAATCCAAGGCACGCACATGGGACTAGCAGATAGAGCATCGGATCTGCTCGCGCCCGCCATGGCAGCTGGGCGCCAGCCAGAGCACCCAAGGGCAACTGAAACGGCCACCAAATTGAGCCCTAAAGGCAATACATCTTGAGGGATAGTTTTTTATTAAAGAACTGGAAAAAAAACACTCTCTAAAGTCAATGTTAAAAAAAAGAAACAAATTAGCATTATACGTGTGGGATAATATTTTAAGAATAAGACCTTACCTCCTTTCCTCAACGATGGTGTGGCTACTTAGATGCATGAGAATTGCAGAAAGTTATGGCACTTCAGGTTTCTTCATTTTTAATTCCACCTATGTTGCAAAAATTGGAATTCAGAATAAAACAGACAAAAAAGTTGCATAGCTTTAAAATTGAATTCTGTTTTTGGGTTTCGCAGCATGTTATTGATTTATCATTACAGTGAGACCTAATTGCTACTTATTAGGGGTATTTTACTCACATCTAGTGCTCCTACAAGGTCCATTTATGAATACAAAGCTGAATTTAACACAGTTTTTACTTTAATTAAATTGTTATATAATTGAGAATAAGGATTTTTGAACCTAGGACCAAGTAACCCCATTTGCTCTCCGTGGGCTGGGTATCATCTTTAGGCATATCACCAAAATAACCTTAAATGATCACATCCTTAAACACAAAAAGAGATACAGGCAATAAATAGAACAAAATCCAAACCCCAGGTAAAAACAGCATTTTCCAAGAGTCAGCTTTTCAATGGGTCCATAAGAGTAAGTGAATTTGCCACATGCAAACCAAGGTTTCCCAGTGTTCTGGGGTTACCATGGTGTAGGAAATTCAGTAGATCTATATATAAATAGGCAATTCTTAGCATACGCAGAAGGCACATCTGATACCCTCATCATGTCCACAGCCTTGTTATACAGTTTGTTCTACTTGGGATATAATATAATTTCACACCTAAAAATAGGTACTTTAAGGTACTAAATGTTAAATATCTGCTCTCCATTTCTACCTACCCTGAAGTTACAAAAAAACATCCCTTTTTTTCGCTATTATTGCTTAGTGCTGTGAAGAGGATTCAGTCAACCTTCTAATTTTAATTTTCTTGAAGAATCCCTGGAAAGATATGTAAATTGTTTCTTTCAAGATACTGAGCGCTTTGTTTTTCTTTAAAATACATCACTAGAAGCAAAGCCTAGGCTTCAATAACTTCTGAATGTCAGCACATCTCTGATTTCTAAAATGTGTGTTTTAGTCAGTGATATTGTGAGCGAGGAGCCTGTTCCAACTCCGTGATAATGCCGGCATTAATTTTCACTTATAATTGTTTCCTCCTTAAACAGCCCCACAGAGAGAGGCTCACATCCCTTCATTACACATAACTTATCACGGCATTAAATTTGCCTAAATTGTACTCTAGTGCTGCCATACTGCTGACCCTTAAGTCTGTAAACAAATACATTTGTTCTCCATATATTTATGTTTTGTCTTCTAAATTGTGAGAAAATGAGCCTAGAATCTTCATATTGTAATTGTATCATCAAAGCCTGTTGAGAATACGATAAAGTAACCAGAAGTTAAATTATCAATAAGAGTCATTTATTTTGCATTTTTATTTTAAAGAATACTTATGAGAATTGTGATAAATTAGCAGTGACAAACTACTTCTTGCAGGCTGATTTTGTGTGGAGAGTTTAATTAAACATTGCAGCTGTTTATCTCTATGGTGATTAAATTTTCATATGTAAATTACATGTATTAAGATCAAGATACTTATGTAAATGTCACTTGCCTTAATGTTTTGTGTTACTGTTATTAACATCTAACCATCAGCTTGTAATCTTCTTGTATTGCATTACACTGGCATGCACTACATGACTAAAATAAGTAGATTTATATCTTAATAACAAACAAGTTTTTAAAAAGAACATCTTACTATGTAATTGAGATGTAGATAAAAAATAAAAAATAAACTGTCGAGTGAAAACTGCTGTAAATTTGAGAACCTCATTGGTTCGAGCCACATTCTTTGAATGTTTCTCATCTGTCAGCAAACAAAAACTTGAAAAGAAGTTAACTGGGTAGCGATGTTTTTAGATACAAGGGCCAAGTACAGACCCCAGAGGCACATGTGCTACTTACCCTGCTGGGATAGAACAGTATACTTTCGTTGCACTTACCTTGAGACCAAAACCAACTTTACCTGGACATCAGGGATCTATACGTCCACTTAGAACAACTCTCCCACCTGACTGACAGCAATTGAGCATCTAATGTTTTATTTGGTGCTGTCACTGCTAAATAAAACCAGAATACTATTACAGTTCTGATATGAACACTTTCTAAACAACAACAAAAAAGATTTATATTTCAAGAAGAAAAAAAAGCTCAAGATACACCCACATCTATTTCCAACAACAAAAAGAAACCCCCAACAGATCACAAATGTTTCTTTAGCAACAGCATTTTAAAGACCTGGATCTTATAGAGAGTCAACAGAAGAAAAGCGCTGGGATTTGACATTTACTAGATTTTCCACATATTTTTCTCTACTTTTCCTGTACCCTCATAAGTATTACCTGTATTCACTTTGATGATAAAGATTAGCAACAACTTGGAGTGAAGAAATAGGAAGATCTGCCATCTGATCTTAGTTATTAGAGGGAAGTTCTTAATATAAAAACTTACAACTCCAATGCAAGGAAGACTTTTCATTATGCCAGTCATGCTTGGAGCCTACTGAAAGGCAGACACTCATTGATAGCAGGAAATCAAATTCATCATTTGCAAAAACAAATTAAGAGACCAAATTGCAGTAGGCAATAAACAGAAAATGAGATAAAAACAGTAAGGATTAATTTCTTTTGAGGAATCTATAGGTTACATATGATCTCAGAGTTTGCGCTTGTGTGATGTGTAGGAAGAAAGGAAAAGATCACTGTGAGGTGGGGGCTTCATTTTCTTACATTGTCATCCAGGAGGCATGCCACTATCAAACGAGAGTACTTTATCTGAATGATCTACTCAAAAGCAAAGAAACACTTTGAAGATGCCCCAAATAATTGTATGGATGTTCTGATGGGCAAATTGAAGATGAGCATTGTCTAGCGGCTTAGGATAAGTTCAATAAGTCTCTCAGCAACACAATATGCTTTGAAGAAAGAGCAGTCAGCTAGCTTGGCAGCATGAGAAATTAGCAGTTATTTTAATGGGTACTATCTCTCAATGCTAATAACTTCATCAGATGACAGTCTGTCTTTGTACTCGTAGGGTGTCATACACGCATCTTCCTCAATAGCTGTAATCTGTAAATTCATTCTGAGTTTCCTTTTTATTTTAGAGTCTTAAATTACATCCCAAACACTCTTTTGGGATTAATTCATTTTACTTACAAAATCTTCTATTTCCAAATTAAAAATAGGCAATATATCTCCTTTAAATCTAGTCACACATGAAACTGTTAGAAAAGTGCTTGTTACTTTTCCCAGCACCGTATTTCAGGTCTTAACAGAGGATGATTGCAATGCTCAAATTCTCCTCAAGTCTTTGACAATGTTTTGGTCTTGCTTGTTCCCAGAAATCTCAACTGCTCTGCTCTACCTCTAACACACTATTCCATGAGCCCTACCTTCACTTGTTAAGCTAAAGAGATGAGAGTAGCATTTTGGAGAGTACCTACCTTCCTTTAAGAAATGTGGTACATTCAACAAAGAGAATAGGTCTAGGAGGAATTGGTGCTGCAAGGCATTTCATTCTCTCTACTCATTTACCCTGAGGACCATTGTATATTTACCCTTACAAATCTCTTTTTCAAATTACAATAACTCAAATTCCAAAGAGCTTCTTTTTTTTTCAATGATATAAATTCAGGTTACATAAACTTCTGGATTTGCAACTGTTCCTTCCCATGGAAAAGCTGCTGTGGCAGAAAAATAAATCTTTCCAACTTTTATAGATAGCCACATCTCCAATTAATTGGAAATAGAGTTCTGGATATCATAATGGTTTAGGGGTTGGGTTTTTTTTAAATCTACTGTTTTTAAAACTGCTTCTCAGCAACACAATGCTAGTGACGGCAGCTTTTCTCTCCTGCACTGAGCACACATCTTTGATGAGAAACTGCAACCCATCACTCTTTACCAGCTGAAATGGGATAGCATTTTTGCAGCTGCAGAAAGACCTAATCCAGGCAAGCAAAACTGCTGACGAGCTCCAGAGTGCCATCTCCAATGTGAGAGAAGTCTCACGGGCTACCAAGGGGAAAGACAAAGACCACAAGCTCATTTCTCAGAGCCATCTTCACTGGCAGCTCCGTACTTCAGTGGATTTCTTAGGCAATGAAGTGTCATTCAGCGTAAGTGAAGAAATCGTCCTTGCATGCATAAATGGCTTCGTTTTTCTATTGCTAAGATGTTTGCAGCAGCTCAGGCTGGAGTGTCTCGGTTTATCACTATTACAATCACCACCATGGTATAAAAAAATGGAGTGTGGGACCATAAAAAGACAGACGAGAGAGGACCAGGGTAATTGTAAGGAGAAAGCTTGTACTTCTTCACGCAAATCTCACTAATCAATAATCAGGGAGAAAGAGTGAAATACTGTTTATAGGGGTTTGTAAATTACTACATTATCATAAAGATTGCCTGAATCTCTCAGAAGCTCTTAAGCACAGACAGATCATGATGAAGTTCACCAACAGGCATTTTTCTTCAACAAGAAAACCTTCTTGTGCTATTTAAGTTTAGTTTGCCATAAAACTTCCTATATTCACTGGCTGACTGTCTACTGAAAATAATAACCCTGAATAATGATCATAGCCAGCATAGTTGGCAGCAGATCCACTACAATTACCAAAAGTTAATTGGAATTATTAAAATAACAAACACAAGGCCACCGATATTATACATCTACATTTAATAATGGAATCCAACAGTGCATCTGATTCATGAACTACATTACATTATTTTAAAGCCTTTTCTTTCTTACCAAATTAAATATTGATGGATTATCCTCTCCGAATCAGTTGGTGGATTGAATTCTATTTATACAGGCCCTAAAAATTAAGCTATAGAACAGAACTATAAAGAGCCTGTTGTCTCCCCGAACAGTAAAATAACTTGCAGTTCATTTTCACTTGTTGTTTCCCTATCCACAGCATTATGTTTGGAAAATGAAATTCCAGACTTAAAAGCAATTGGTCAGACAATTTCATCAAACAGAGTTTCACCTCCTATTGCTGATTTAATATAGATTAATCTAAGGCCGTGCTTAAAGAAATTTCAAGTTCAAGTTGCCAATATTTTTGCACCCACATGAACCCTAATAATTTTAAAATGCTGTATATGTACACAGTCTCTCACAGCTTTAATTCTCAAGAGCATTACAACACCTCTCTGCTCTCAGAAATGCACGTCTGCGGCCCTCCTGCCTTCTTCCTTCACACTAAGGTTATTTTAATCAGACAACTCAGAACAGATTTAACACGTGTTTACTTCACTTCTGTGTGTGCACAGTATTGTAAAGAAACGTGCTTTATTTTTAGACCCTAAACTGAATTATGCAGCACATGGCATCAGAAAGAGAATTTTTCAGCTTCTATACTGGCAAATTTGAAGAGGAATTGCTGACACATATAATGCTGCTTTACGCAGACAAGCATTGTCAGGGTCACGCATAGGCATATCATTCTGTTCACTTTTTTTAACAAAATCAACACCATTTCAGGCCACTGTTCTCTTCAGTCATTTGGCAAAATGCAAACATCAGTTTAACCGCCATAATTGAAAGGATACAGAGCTCCCTAAGCTGCTCAGAGAGTTTTCTTTCAAGTCACAAGAAAAACTGCAACTCTTCCTCTAACCAGCTATCTTAGCCATCAGCCTTCCCAGTTCTTCCTTCCTGAATATGTAAAAAGAAAATATATAAATAGTCTTAATATTTTAAAGCAAAATATTCCTAAAGGCAATTAGGAACATACGCAAGAAACCAAATACTGTGTATTAGGTTAAAAAAATTACAAGCCAAGTAACGGATTTGCATCTACTCTCCCCTCTGTTAGTTATACCAATTATTCAAGAAAGAAAGAATACAAGACTCAACAGAACCATTAAAAATGCTCAGAGGTCTTCAGGCTGTAAATCGCTTTTCTTAACTTCACATACATAGCAGGAGTGAAAGTGTGGAAGAGGTGGGAGATACAGCTCCACTATAATCCCTTAAAAGTAAAGATTGCCACTTCCTATACAAGTGCCTTCTCTCCAAATTCTTTTCAGATCTTTAATTCTAAGAATGAACCCAAATTTCCCCTGTGATGCTGTACTGAAGATAAAACAAAAAAAAAAGGGGAACGATGATTGTTCTGAAAAATCCTTTTAACAATACCCACAAGCTTAAGTTAGATAAACTGTCCTGCAGCAATCATAGTTTAGGAAAAAGCAATGAAACGTGACCCAGTCATGGCCAGATTTTGACTGTAAAGTGTAACAATTCTGTAAAATATCTTTATACTATGAGCAAATCCTATAGCATATTAAATGGAACATAACTGAATCTATCAACCACTGCATTTAATATAGGTACAAAAAAAGAAGATGCATATTTGAACTTTAACTGACTTAATGTAGATTAATTAAAAGCAAAACCATAAGCATTGAAATAAGATTTGTAGGTATTGTGACTATATCTCCTCTTTCATTTGCTATTGCAGCCACAAGAATATGGAAAATAAAAGCAGTTACCTGGTGACTCACGCAAAGAAAATTTAAATAATGTGACCAACTCAAGCTATCTAATCACATTTTCTTCCTCACAGTCCAGGTCATGAAAAGACTGAAATAACAGTGCAGTGTTGTATATTAAAGTTTAAAAATATTAGAGGAAGAAAAGAGCAAGAAGGAAGAGCGTTCCCTGCTGCTAGAACTTGAACCAAATTTAATATCAAATATGGTCTAACCAACCCATCCAGGTGGCTGGTAGAGCAAACCACTAACCAGCTGAGCAGCCAAAAAAGCTTCTACGTGTATTCTGAGGGGAAATACATATAAGCCTGAGCAACAGGTCACTGCGAGGACAAGTTAGAAACTCTCAATCTTAAAAAAAAAAAAAAAGGAGAGTTCATCAACAACTTACCATAGCATTATCTGTAAAAAGACCTAATAAAGATCAGCCTCTAAACAGCAGCTCTCCAAAATGAGTAACACTTCAAAAATTATAAAATTGCAAATAACAACCTGAAAGCACAGGAATAACACAGAAATAACACGAGATGCTGAGGAAAGGGAGACATTGGTAGGGGCTGAGGTCCTGGTCCAGCACTGGAGATGTGGCTGCCATGGGCACGGACACCCATCTGTACAGACATGTCGTTGCACCTGCGTGCCAATTCCCCACAATGCACATACAACAGAGCTAACGTGACTCCAGCTCACCAAAATTTGCCCTTTTTTTCACTCCTCCAGTAACAATATGAAGCCATGGAGACTCCCTCACCCATCTCCTTGACCACTTCGACATTGCTTCTCCCAATCTGCTCCTTTTTGTTTCCCAGAATATCTAGGGATTTTTACTAATTAAATAATTTCACACCATATTATCTATGGCTAACGTGAAACCAAGCTTTACTAATTTGATCTCCATATGTCTAGCACCATTTATTCATGCTGTATCACCATCTCTGAACACAGGTTACAATTGACCTCTTGGTCTCTGTTCTAAAGCTTTCACAACACTCACAGCTATCAAAAGTCAAAAGAGTTGAACGTAACCCAGTGAAGCCAGTATCAGGACTTAGCTAAATATCTAGCTGAATTGCAGATTGATTAGCTAGTTGTATTTTTTTTTTTTAATAAATTTGCATAGATTTTCAAGGAAGTTTGTCTGTCTAGTGGGGCACTGGAAAAGAAGCAATTTTGGGACTTCTTTCTCCTGCCTTTGCCATTCCTCTCTCTCTCTTCCACCCTCTCCATTCCTCTTTCCTTATTTGAAAACGTGGCCATTGTTGGTGACTGTTTCTTTGGGGTTTTATAATTGTGAAAATGCCTTTTTGATTGCCATGCCATCGTTAATTTTTCACTTTTCCCCCGCTGTGTTTGCAGTGCCCCATCCCCGTATGGCACAAGGATGCGCACATCCAATGTGGGCTCCCCTGCACGCAGGGAACCACCCAATTTGTTCAGCTTTTCCCTTGAGTGGATTCCCTTCCTCTTGCTTTTAAAATCACCCTTTGTAAATTTTCAAGTGGTGATGTCAGTTTTGGTATCGTCACTCCCTGAGGATGCTAAACATAATTATATTGTTCTTACTTTTCTCTAATTAAAATAGCCACTCTGCTTTTCCAAGAGAGCTGTTCTCTCTTGGAAAACAATTAAATGATACTTGAAACTTGTCCAAACTGTGTTTGGGGCGTCATGTTTTAAAGAGTTGAGAAGTTTTAAAAGTTGGATCCCTCATTAAAACCTGCACAGTGAGTTTTCTGAAGACCTACAATAACAAGCCACTGAAACCTTAAGGTGGGGGCGTCATTTTTAACATTGATTTCCACTGCTATGGCTGAGTCAAAAGGAGTCTTGTCACTGACTCAGAAGCTTTCATGAAGCCAGGCCTTCGTGTACCAGTTGCTGAATCAAAATTCCACCCAACAGAAGTGTGAAAATATTTTCAGCATATTTATCAGCACCTCCTCTTGCTCAGAACGAAAACAAAATGACTAGATTATAGGAGAGTGAAAGACAGAATATTAGTCCCCTGTGCTGCCAGTGGCCCCGATTTCTGCCAATACATGTCATTCCTAACCGGAGCAACCTCACACTATTTTATTTAATCAGACCATTTCCAAATTCTTTTAAAAAAACAAATGAAGTTAAATAACAAAGAGCATAAATATTTTAATAGGCCTTCACATTACCAACTGCCAGACCAGCTGTCTAAATTACAAGAGTTTTGGTGGATTTTTTTTTCTATTTTTTTTTTAATAAACCAGAAACACATACGTCTACGCCGCGAAAGGCATCTGCCTTGGGATTGATCCCTGGCCCCAGGCAGCAAGGCACAGATGGGTCCGTGTGGGATGCTGGGTCCCATCTCAGCAGCCGTACCGGCGTCGCTTCCCCAGCCTCCCTCCGCTCTCCCGTCGAGGAGGGGAGAGGACAAAAAGAGTCCTGATCTCAGCATATCAAGCTCAGCTTCCTTCTCGAATAATTTTCAACACTACACAGAAAACAAGATGGAAAAAATAATTATAATACTGAGTATTTACCTGCAAACCATAAGGCAGCCAATAAAAAGCAGTTCTGCTCGTGGTTCCCCCCTTGTAGAAAGTCTCGTTTTGCACAGCCATGCTCCCAAAGAGCAGACGTGGCTTCATCCAGCTAATATTTTCAGAATGTTATGGCTTTTGTGACAGATGCCCCTTTATTTTGTGTGTTTCACAACACACTACTGGAAAACATGAGGAAGACAACGCTTAGAACACCATGCCCCAAAAAGATCAGATCAGAAGGACGTGAGTTAAGTATCTGCAGCTGCATATCTAATGGTATGGTCACAGAGAGAAAGAAAGATGCTTTGAATCTGCAAGAGAAGTACCTCTGATATGGCATGAAGAAAATTAAAAATCTTAATTAAACACTCCCAGTCTAGTCTTTTTTAATGTAAATGTAATTATAAATTTTTCTGAAACTAGGAGAGAGGAAACAGTAATTTCCCAAAAGCAGAAAAGACCAACAATAAAAAAAATAGATGATACAAGCTTTGGCTATGAAATATGAAAAAGAAACACACAAACACGCACCCCTCCCCATGACACTGAAACAGTGAGATGATGATGGCAACTCACCTGTCTGTGTCTTGTGTAGACTAACCTCCAAGCAAGTTTAGTTTTTAAAGACAGGCATAATGCCCACTGAATGCAGGAGAGACATGCTCTCGAGCTGAATTTTAAGGCAAAAAAAATTTTCACTACAGAACCTGGAAGTCTCACAGAGGCAATGCAAGAGCAGCATTGCACACGGACTCGATCCAACTTTCATGCCATGAAGGCATACATGCATAACAATAGCCAGTTTTCATTCTGAACTTTTAATAGATTAAATAACAAATAGACCAAAGCTATATACTGATTTAATTTAATTAATATTTACTGAGCAACTGTAGTTGATTGTAAAATTTTGTACTATTCTGACTATACTGATTTTCGCTAGGAATACTGATTTTCCTGTAACACCATACTAATAACATGCTCTCTATTTTCCACAACTTAACTTCAAGTCAAAAACTTACTTGGAGCCTCAGGAATAGTTTACACTCAGCAAAAAAGATTTTGCTGAAATGCTTACCCTTGAAGTTCCTTAGACTTCTGTATAATACCACCACTATTTTATTTATGATTTTCCTGCTCAGCTAAATTACTCCCCTGCCCATTGGTAAAGCCCTACACTAATAACCATTCTGAATATTGAGTCCCCAGTAGCGAGGCTTCCCAGCAGCTTAATAGAGTGAGATCGTTCATCGTGCCTTAAGAACGTTATGAGCAGGTTTGCACCTCTTTCTCAAATGCAAGTGGTAGGTGACAGGATGGTCTTGAGCCCAACAGAGTAATACAAGAGTTCAGCAACGGTTTTCTCTTTCTCAGCCTCTCGAGCAGTGGAAAAGGTCCCTACATGGCTGTGTTAAGACTGTTACTATGGTAAAAAAAGCAGGATTTTTTTTTTTTTTTTGTTTTTTTC
>VYZV01018146.1:128135-155532 GCA_013401275.1 Pandion haliaetus
TTTTTAGTTTTCTTCCGAGGGGAAGCAGGAGAGGAGGTTTGTGTGGTGCCACCACACGAGGGAGCCATCTCCTCAAAAATTCACCAGTTTAGGGTTGGTGAAAGCCAAGTGAGCAGACCCCTGCGGGGCCTGGGTGACTCCAAGGGGCATGGCCTCTGGGCCAGGGCCAGCACCACCAACCCCAAATCAGCCCAGTCAGGCCTTCAGGAAAGCCATGGGGAGATGAAACCCCCAGCCGAGGAGACAAACCCCATTTTTTGGTGCTATTCTTATTTATGAGTGAACACAGAGAAAGTTTATAGTAATAATCAAAACAGTGAGGTGCATTATTTCTGCCTGAAAAGCAAGTTCAAGACGATAATAACAATGATCAAACTCACATGCAATGTATGGCAAAGAGTAAGACAAATCTGACCCCGCAAATCTGCATCAAACTTTTATGTTTTGCCCCACAAATTGTGCCACCAAGGCTGCTGTGTCCCTGACCAGGCAGCTGGCCGGCAGCTTTCCCTTCCCTTTGCCTCCCACCACTGCTCGGCCTCCAGCACCTCTGTCAGCTTCAGCCCTGCTATCTCTGCATTCTTAACTTTATTTTTTAGGTATTCATACAGAAGTGTTTGGACCACACAGCCTTAACCTCTCCCACCACCTTATTCTGACCTAATTCATTACTAAGTAGGTACTAAAGCAGCCAAGGTGACTTTTCACTCCAAATTGCACAAAGCTTGTACGCATACAGAAACATTTAAAATATTTAAATCACAAATTTAAATGCTTCAAACTGAGCTTGCTTTGGTATCTTAATCCTCCCCCCGTTGCTGCTGGCATGTGCGCTGAATATGACTGGGTTCCCACAGAGAATGTGTAATTACAGACTCTATCACACCACATGCAGAGAAGGGAGCTGGATGAAGTTCGCGTAGCCTTAAATCTGGTCCTTCCTGATGTCGAATGCTTAATTCAAAACCAAAATAACGGTTCTTTCCTGTTCCATTTCCACTGCAGAAGACCCCGCAATCAACTTCTGAATATCCATCTACCACTGCTACCACACAGAGGGCTAAGGTTTGGCCAAAGTCACAGAAAGAGAGGCTTATCATCAACACTCAACCCTCCAAAGTCCTGACGGACACGACAAGGCGCAGAGATGCGGAACCTCCCCAGTTTGAGGGCACACCCCCTCCCAAACGTCAGATCCCTGAGCCCAGAAGAGGCAAGACGCAGCAACCAGAGTGAACCCCCGTATTGGAAAGTGGTTATATGGGGGAAGAATTTTGAAAAAGAAAATAATCATGAAGTAAATGTATAATTTGTCAAGGGTTTTCCTGAAATACCAAAATGCAAGGACATTTCTCCTACCTCATAGTACTTTACAGCAGCTTCACCTAATTTGACATGTTTTGCAAACTTTAACAATTAGCTTAAAGAAGGTGTCTGCACACGGCAAGACAAAATATTAGGCAACATTATTATACATCTGTCCTCAGTCTCTCACTGCTCATAAGGCCATATGATCCAAAAGCTTAAAGACAAAACTTCTGAGACTCAACTTCCACCTACACCAAATTCAGCTGCTCCCATATTTTTAAAACTGTGTATATAAACGCATATCGTGTAACAGGAGGGTGGCAGAATGGTGAAGCACCACACTCTGCTACCTACTAATTACCATTAAATGGGAAAAGATTTGACAGTACACTGTATACTACTCAGAAGAGGTCTCATTTTCTTTCTGTACTTTTGTTAACTAACTTGGTCTATAATTAAAAGAGCAGCTTGAATCCTTGTGATAAAGCGACACGACTGCTTTGCTCTTCACTTTTTTGCTGATGCACTGCATGCATTGTACCGTGCCTGATCATACTGTTACATTTTCTAATTAATAAAGAATGAAAGAGCATTTCAGCTGGGTTCAGCAGCAGGAAATCCTGCACTTCTCCTCTGACTTATCTACAAATCTTGTGCTGGGGCCTTCCCCTAGTACGCGCACAGCAAGCAGACTTGGCAATGGGACTTTCGTACCTCCGGGCAGAGCTCAGGCAAGCCAAGGATGCCTTCACAGGAGCAGTGCTGTGAGTCTCCAGACATTTAGGTGTTTATGTGAATTAAACACCTTGTGAAGTCAGCACTGCATAAACATGAAGTAATGGAAAGCAAAGCTTTCCTGAGATCAGCTAGGCTCCTTTCCTCCCCACACATACACGTTTAATTATAGTGGTCGGCTCAAGCTGTCAGTGCTTTGTGCTCTTTTTCTCCCCATCCATGACATGGAAAAGGTTAAGACTTGACAAAGAAACATCCTCTTGGTTCTCTAAAACATATATTTTTCATCTTTCTGAATTAGCCATTAAATACATTGCCCTCATCTCATCAATCTCTACCTCCCATGTTAGGCTCCCAGTCTCAGAATGCAACATGAGCTTCGCAGGAAGCTTTCAGAATGCTGCCCATCCTTGACCAAGTCGTTTGGGAGAGGATGCTGCTCACACCATCACATTGAATTCCTGTGGTTTCATCCTGAGCAAGAGTTATTTGCAAACTCTTCCTTGGATGCAAACAGGGAACCGAGCAGATTTATGTATGCCTGTAGGTATGTACATATGCACACAAATCACATGTTTTATTTTACCTTCCTTTAATCTTCATCTGTTTCTATTAATTCAGCATGTGCTCTCAGGATGGGACTACCGGAGGGAGGATGAGCGTGCTGAAGCCCTGGCAATGCAACTGGCCTCACCACACTCCCAGTGTAGGCAACACATCATAAATCGAAATTTCATAAACTGATGATGAACTGCCATTGCTACCTGAAACTGCCTTCCAAAACCAAGAGTGGAATGAATGAGCAAAGAAGCCTTCTCTAATTCACGCACTTATATACTGTCAAAAGTGATGTAGTTGATGCTTCCATTCATCTCAATTTGCCTGGCAATAAGTCAAGCTGCCCACAGAATTCTCTATTAACAATTACACATGCACGGCTGCAATTACGGCTTTGCCCACGCTGTTCACCTAGTGCTGGAGAGTGCCAAAATAATTCTGCATGTATATACATAAACATCCATTTTCAAGCACAGCTTTAAATTTCATCACTTTGTCCTGAAAAGACTACTACAAATAAATGTTTAGGGTCATCTAATCTGCTCTTCTATCCCACGTACTTTGGAGCTCTTTCTACTTCAGGAAAAATGAAAGTAGGTCTAACAGACCTCATGGACAGGAATCCTTTCTCAATTGCATTCTGTTACTCCTGAAGTCCCTCCCCTGTCCCACACGGACTAGCCAAGTATTTCTCTAAATATTTGCTTAGCATAGGGCCTATGAATTTATACCTAACACCTAGGAATAGGAAGCCAAGGTTGGAGAACTCTCAGATAATTGATAAACACCAGTGAATCCTATCTTTCACGACAAGGCCAGTGATGTAGAGAGTTAACCACCAATTACAATTTTCCAGAAATTTCATTTACACATTTATCCAGGACTCACATTTGCCTGAGAGCTAAAAATAAATGGATTTGTTGGCATTCATAGATAATGACTGCTTGAGTAAACAGAATTTCAGATCTGAAACATTTGATTTTACAGAGAGGGTCCCAGTTCCATCGCCTGGCACAATTTACATGGATTTATAATTTATCTATCAGAAACAAAAATTACATTTTGAAAAAGAAGTAGAAAGAGAACAAAAATTTCACCCATCCTAAAGGAAGCAAAATTACAAACAGCATTTCATTGTTCAATTTTTAATAAAATGTAAGGGTTGTGAATGCAGCAGATTTTGCACAGTCTTAGGAAAAGCATCATTTGTCTTTAGGTCAAGTGGTATTTTTACATCTCTGAAGACACCATGCCAAGAGAAAAAAAAAAAAAACTAGGAGTGAAACATGATCATTCATGGGCAAGAACATAAATTTCTAGATACCTATAAGGTTCTTTTAAATAGTGTATTCTTCACCTACTAATGTAGTTGCCAGGTCTTCCTTCTCCCTTTGAAAGATTGCCTTCTACATTAGCAGTTAATTTGACATTGTCTTCATCCATCACAAAAAGAAAACAAACTAGTGGTAACAAAAAAGTTTCCTGATCCAAAATTAATGCCTTTACCCTGAAAAGAATGTAAATATTGGTTTGCACCAGAAGCCACTGCAAGGTGGACATGAGCAACCCCAGTCTGACCAGGAGAGACTCAATGCCTTGATGCAATGCGGTGACATGCACAATGACAAATGTCATGCGGATAAACACTAGTTATGGTTATGCTGGACTTGAAGGGAAAGCGTTCAGTACAATCACTGCACTTCTGCAGCTTAGATTAAAAGCTGTTTCTCTTAATCAACCAATTCTATTACTTCCAAAGATGACCTTTTTGGAGAATATTTTTATTTCAATTTTTTATTATTAATTGCTGCCTGAATAGCCTGCTTAGAAAATAAAATACAAACAACTTTTCCCTCTCCCTGTAACAATTAGCAGAGACGATAAAACTCAAATTTCTAACTTAGTTAATTTAGCATGTCAAAAACCAATCTTTCCCTGGTAATTTCAATACACTGAATGTCATAGAAAGGCCAAGTGACAGATTGCTACATTTCAGTCAGAACACTCATCCTACTAAAAGTGTAATCACTGATGTTCAAATTTCATTTGACTATGCACTGTACAATATTTGGTTTGTGGGTAGCCTTTGGCATCTTCTTTTCCCCACTCTCATAAAATAAAAAAAAATGAATTAATGTTGCATACAGAGTTCCAATGCAAGTTTTAAGAATTACACGGACAGGTGAGTATAAACCAGGATACTTCAATTTAATTCTGAGTTCAAATTTGACACCAATTAATACTGAGTTCAGTATTATTACTGAGTAATACTGAGTTCAGATTCAATAACATAGGTGAGAACTGGAAGTTTGTTTCCAATTCATACTCAGAAGACTACAAAGTCCATCAAAAATAAATTCAAATCCTTACCAATCATTATCATGCCCCATGTTTAACCACGGTCGTAGACAACTGCCTGAACTTAATTATCACAGCATGAATAGGCTCCAGTTGTAAGCTGAATTTCAGAGCTCCGTCATCTTTATTGTGCCCCATCTTTCAGCAAGCTTTTCATGCATCTATTTGTTACAAATAATTTTGATGTACAGGAAATGTATTTGTCTTCTTTTCCAAGAATGCTTTTCATAACCTCACTATGTTCCAAAGCTAAATAACACATATGGTTCGTGTTTAACAACCTCCATTTGGTGCCTCGTATGTGTACTTTTCCTTTTTGCTTCCAAGTATACGGCTGCAGATCACTGAGGATCAGGCACCAGCGTGGGTGAACGCTCTCTGAATAGGCTTGCTTTTCAATTGTCAGACAGCAATTGACTGAAATCAGGGGAAAAAAATGATTATTCTGACAGCCTTTGATAAGTCATTGGCTCAAAAACTCTTTCTGTTCAAAGTCTCCTATGTCTATCAGATATTCAGTGAGGCATACAGCATCTTCTTGACACGATACCCATTATTGATATGAAATGGTGACCTCTATGTTCTTGAACAAGCCTCCCATAGTTCTGCCTGTGCTTTACTAACAGCTTCCTCCAACCAGTCCATGCAAACAGGCCCGAGGCCACCCTCATCTGCTCTGCCCACTGATGTTTGTCAATTTGCACTTCAGGTGTGAGGAGAATTTGATAAATGACTGACTTTTCACCAAACTGAAGTGATTCCAGCCAAAGCTACTGCCAACACGCAAGTGCTGGAGGTAGAAAAAGGGCTACGCTGGAGGACGAAGAGTTGCAACACTGAGAACATAAGACACAGCATTTTATGCAACACCTTGTTCTAACTGTTTTTCATATTTACATTAAAATATAGGTCAGCTGATATGGTGGGCAGGAGATTAATCCCTTGGTGAAGCACTAACTTCATGTCGGTACCTGTACACACGGGAAAGCGGCACGGTCAAATTATCCCTCTTCAGGCTCTGCTTTACACGTCTTATCTTTCCCAGTTTCCCTACATGACCTGGCATACCCATGCAACCTCACCAGAAAACTAATTAAGCATGAAGATGAATCCTGGATGGAGCAGTATTAGACAGGACCACTTCCAGCCTCTAGACACCAATGTATGAAATAGTATCGGAAACATGCACTTTTTATTACAGACCTTGTTAATAGCCTAAGGAAGTGTCTCTTGCAAAGTATCAGATCATAAGTTGTAACGAGCATTTTAATTAATACTATCCCACTGCCAGGGAAAAATATTATATGTAAATTCAATAAATTATTTGCACCGGGCAATCATGGCTGTTTGTTCACAGGCAGTGTCAATGCAACTTGAAGACTAAAGACGCTGGTGTATCTCAAAGACCTTAGTTCCTCACAGTGTAAACATGTATCTGCATCAAAATCCTGAGATAGCTTCACAACTGGCTTCTGAATCCAGAGTTTCCACATGTGTAGTCATTTTTATTCATATGTTCACAATAAAAGAGTTGAAGGTTCAATAGGAAACAGTAAGCAAAAAGAAAAGAGTGGAGGAATTGCCCAAACACCCTAAGATTCATGAAGAAACGTTCCTAAATAGGTTATTTTACACGAGACAGCAGCTATAAATGCATAATAAGTTTTGTATCCTTTCTGGATGGGCAGAAAGAACTGCACCTCTAAGTAATACAAAAAACTTTAGTTCATTAAACAAACCTTAAGGGGAAGCATAAATGAGAAGTGTTTTATATTCAGTGTCATCAATTCAGCTGAAAACATGTTTGTACCACTCCATGAAATGAATGCTTTTTATAGTGCCTCTCCTGCCAACGTTGCCTCATGAACATAATAAAATTAAACATGTAAAACCAACTCTGGAGCTGGCAGTGAGTAAATAAATTCCCGAGAAACAGTAATACACATTTCTAAACAAACAGCTCTTCAAATATAAGGAGAAAAACAGGTAAACTGAGGAAAGCATAATGCAGAGAGTGCGTGAATATATATATAGGTCAGAGGAAAGGGAAAGAGACTCAGCAGAAGAAACTTTCTCCCCAGTTGTAGCCCCCGCAAATAACCACTTTAGTCCCTGGGGTCAGTCTTTCCACATATATTTCCAAAGCCTCCTGCATTACAGCATTGGCAGCAACCCCGTAGCCCACAAAAGTGATTAATGTACAGATGTTTCTGCGCTAGATCCACCGACGGAGGCCAGTTACCATGGAAGCAAGCTCAACTCTAGCCCCCAAATTTGGCTTTGCGCCGCTGCCGCAGAAATGACCCCGATGGCCATTGAAGGGACCCCTTGTCCCAAGGGACGGCGTGCATCGCACCGCAGCAGGATCACGCCAGGCAGGCACGGCCACGGCCAAGGCAAGGGCTCAGCTCCTGCTGCTGTTGCCCATGGACATCCTGCCCGTGACGCCGGTGAGGACCCTGCGCTCCCTTCCTGAAGCTGAGCAGCCACCCTTGATGTCTCGGGGAAATTCGGACATATTCCCATCTTGTTTTCTATTCCTTAGCAAAACAAAAAAAACCTAGGTAAAATGAAGGAAGCGGGGCGGGGGGGGCGGTGTTTTGGGGTTTTCTGTGGGTGGTTTTTGGCACAGAAAAAGCCCATCCTCCCTTCATTCCCCTCCACTCCAGCAACGAACCCTCCGAAGGCAGCAAAGCTCTCCCCGACTGCCACCCTTTCACATCAGTTGCTCTCAAAACAGCTGAAAGGAGGACTATAAAGCGCACAAAGATTTCCAAAGTTATGCCACAGTCATCAAATACCAGAAGCATTTGGAAACCACTCTTGTGGGCCCGAGTAGGAGCAAACCTCTCCAAATAAGGAAGCATTTTTCCTCCAATGTGCAGAAACTGGCAGCTCCCCTCCCGGAGTTTATGTAAGATTTCTCAAACAGATTAGCCAACAGACAAATGTCAAATAGCCTCCTTTCTGGCTTCGGAGAGAAATCAGCAGGCTTTCATCTGCACAAATGGATTCTGATAAGATTTCAAGTTGGGACACAAGTTTCCATGTTGCCACGATGGAGTTTAAGGAAATCTCCAAATACGTTATAAAAGACAAAGTAACACAGTGGTGTCCATGGGCCTTCTTTCTGCATGTACAGAGACACAAATTTTGGTTGCTATTGTCAGAACCGATGAGGAACCACCACGCTGCCATTCAGCACCCCCCTCTCTCGCAACCCCATACGGGTAATGTGCATTTACAGAAAAATGGGGGTTAAAGATCAGATTATAACAACGCTACATTAGATAGCAATAGGATCAAAAGTAACGTGGCATGACAAATGTGAAATACTGATGGAAAAAAGTTAATATGAAGACAAAATGTTCCAGAGGACTCTCAGAGGGGTCAAATAATGCTGTATTTTTAATATTTAGCTATACCTATTCCTCTCAGAAGACTAAGTAAATTCAGCTTCGCTTTCCAGTAAAAGGCTGCAGGACAGCTATTGAAAACTTTTTGGAGAGGAATGCTTAAAACCAGGCTATCCTGGGTGCTGGTTAACCAAGAGATGATATGGCAAGTGCTTAGCAACGATCTTTCCCAATTTTTTTTTTTAACCTCCACCAGCCTCCCACAGAGAATGACAAGGAGTTATTACCTGCTGACAATGAGCTCTTTCTTCTGCTTCTTGTCCCATTAGGCCCTGATCTTTGATGCTTCTGCACAGAAGTTATTTTGAATATCTAAATACCTAAAAGACGTGATTGTGTGCACAAAAGGCTCTTCATAGCGGTGAGAATTTGGGGCTACTGAATACAAAAATCTCAGAATAAGGGATCCGGCTTGTTTTGCCTGTAAAGTGCTCAGCACTTCAGAGCTCAGAGAGATGGTGGCACTGAAAAAATACAGTTTCAGTTATTTATTAGACTATCAGAATTAGTGATGCTGATATATGCATGCACTTCTATATTTTCACTTTCTAAGCAGCAAATAAAAATAAGCAATGGATTACTGACATAGTCCAATAAAATAGAGAGACATTCCTTCCTTTGAGGCAAAATCCAATTTTGTGGGATTTGAAACCTCACAGCATATCTATTGCTTTTTCTTTCAGTATACACAGCAAGTAACACTGGCCAGGCCAGCATCTGTTTCACTGACAAATCTCAATCTTAACACGATATTCACACACAGACAGCAAAGGAAAAAGGTACCAAGGATAATCAGGTGTTTGGAGGCATTGAATAAAACAGGCTTTGATCCACGTTCACAGAAGAAAGGTAAGAAGGTCACTTACCAGTGTTTAAAGGGACTAAACATAGAGAAGCAAAATATGGAGGATAGGTTTAATTCTCCTTTTTCCACTTAAAAGCTTTCTCCACACCATGCATAAAGACAAACAGGCAGCTGATGGCAAAAGAGGGCACAGCAAAATACATCTGGGAAGATGCATGAAAAAGTCATTTTTCAGATACTGTTCTCTGCAAACTCCACTGCTCTGATCATCCCTTCCACCCGCATGATGTCAGCCCCAAGTTCTTTTATGTGGGCAATTAATATCTCTTGTCCATTGCTTGATTTATCTTTCTTTAACATGTGTAGATCACATGGAGATGAACTTATTACCCCGTGGAGTCAAGGGAAGAATTTTGTTTTTACTGTCCTGAAGTTCTTATTTCTTAACTTGAATGAATAAGAAATACCATATATATATTTCAAGAGAGACACAAGAAACTTCCTTGCCTAAACACATGCTTTTCTCTTGATATATTATTAGGATTTATAAATGTACTCTCTTCAGTGTTTGAGTTACACATTTTTTCTCTGTTAAAAAATCAAGGATTAAATCTTAACCACAATGCCTTGATTTACGCTTAATTTTTCTGAGCACCGTTTTCTTCCTTGCTTTTCTGCCTTCTGCAAATCAGAGGTTACATGACTAAGTTCTTCCTGCTGCCACAAACCGATTTTTCAAACACAAGATTTCTCTTGTTTGGCTCATGCATAGAATACCATAAAATCCAATCATAGTGTCTACATTGACTACATCTTTGTTTATAACTAACTATGGAGGCTCAGCATGCCCTTTTCCTCCAGAGCACACTGGAGACAGCTCTGAGGGAGGCGAAAAATGACAGGATTCCTCCAAGGACATTTCTAAATCAGCCCCAGAAAAGGGGCACTGAGCAAACAGGGACTTCAATAGTTCAGAATTCAGCCTTTCAGTTGTATTTTATGAGAAATAAGTGCTCATCCCAGTACAGCACAATCAATCATTACATAGCACAGAGGAGTTTTCAGGTCAAAGGTGCCTCTCCTGCGCAACGGGCAAAGATAAATGTGAGAAACAATCTCTGATACCTTTTCACTTTCATGACCCTGGATCTTCTCCTCTGCCTTCAAGTCCAGAGACAGCTGATGACACAGGCACGATGCCAAGGAGGTCTGAGCCATATTTCTCTTTACATGGCTGTGGCAAGTACACTGACTCTAGTTTATTAATTAAAAGCCGTTAATGAATGTGAACTACAAAACTGTGAAGGTTTCTCTAGCTCTACTTTCAAAATGGAGTTAGGCATCACAAGTTCAAATAAAAATGTAAGAGTAGAAGTGCTACATTAAATTTATCAATGCTATTCTCTACGTAGACTACAGCAGCTGTAGCCAGCAGCAGTTTCATTCAGATTTGTATCCACAGGGTATTGCTGTTTCGGAGTCACTCTGACATCTTCAGAAATTTTCATTGTCATTTACTCAGATAAAACTGAGAACATCACAATAGCAAGCCCCAGGGCTCTCTGGAAAGATTTATTTTTTTTTAAGTCGAAGGAGTGGCAGTCAGTCTGTCCATGAGGGTCAGCATTGTCAGTGTTAGAATGACCTGATCTTCCCAGACCTGCACAAAGCCAAGGCCATCCTTACTAGAAACTCCTCATCATTCCAGACCAAGTCGGCTCTCAGTGGAGCTTGTATGTGGACTGTCAGGTTTAAAAGCCCAACGTGTTGAAGACTAATGCCCTAGTATGGTTTGCATGGATTTAAGAAAGGTACCAAATGAAAACTCACACCTGAAGGACCCTGTTGTTCTTGAAGGAAACACAGACAAGTTATTGATTATACTGAGTTAGATCTTTTTTTTTTGCCAAAGCTGGTCTGTTAGAGGGTTTGAAAAACCCTCCATGTTGAAGAAAATTTGTTCCCTCTGGAGAGTGGGGCATCTGGTCCATTAGGTATACAGATGTATTTTCACTGCGGTCAACATTTAGCCTTTCCCAGACTTTGTTTTCCATCTAGTCAAACTGACCTGCAATGATTAATAAGCAGTAAAAAGAAATGAGAACAAAGAATAAAAGTGTACTCAAACTTAAGCCCACACGTAAAATCAGAGATGGTGCTTGTATCTGTAAACTTAGAAATAAATCTGAGCTTAAAGAAAAGCCCATGTCAAGTTTAATACTTCAATTACATTTTCACAGCAGCAGAAACAGCCAATTGAACGTAGGCCATGGTGCCTTTCTGTTATGGACACAGCTTCCAACATGAACCTGATACAGAAATTGTGCAATTGCAGCCCATTCAGCAAACAGGGTTTTGTTTGTGATAACTTCTGTACCAACATACTTTTCAAGGAGATGGTTTCATGTTTCCCACACAGCTTTTTTTAAGACAATGCTGAGCAACATGGTAATTAACAAAGTATTTAAAAGAAAATAGAAACTATGCTAACCAAAGGTACATAACATGTAAAGCTCTTATGTGCTACAATTGTGGCTACATGAGCTGGTGGATAGTATAAACAGAATGATCCTAATAAACTGAAGAACTGGATAGAGATTAATTAAATCAGAACCAATAAAGACATATTAAAAAGATTTCTAGAAAGAATAAATCAAATCACAAATACATTATTACAGAAGCTGGGGTCAGCAATAATATTATTGGAAATAATCTTTGAATTAGTCTCTCCTTGCTTATTATCTACGCAATCATATGGTTCACATCACTGAAGCATCTGAGTAGCTCCCAGCTGCTCGTAGATCGGTCCTTCCTAACGCCCTTGCACAACGGGGAGAGTAGCGTTTGCTCTTTACAGGTGGAAAGCAATCAAATGACGGGTTAAGTCACGTGCCCGAAGTTACACAGGATCCTGAGTAGGAAATTCAGGAATGAAATAGCTCTCCTAGTTAGGCTAAGTGCCTGCCAGTGTAAACAAACCTTGTAAAATTAGCTTTGCTAAGTCGGCCTCTTTTCCAAGTTCATGTCTCTCTGTGCTTCCTCGTGCTCAGGTTATTCACTTGCAATGACCTTCTCACACAACTTTATGGGAGCAAGAAAAAAATGGCCTGAGAGCCTTACCCTCCATACAAGCAGTAATGTCTTGACTAAATTGTTTTGGTGCCTTCAGTTGACATGTTTTATCGTAGTTAAAACCACCTCACCTCAGCATAAAAAATCATTTGTCAAGGATTAAAAGCACACAATACCCTATAAAAAGACCAGAATCCTTCCTAAGCAACCTAGGAGTTAACCCTAGGTCAATGCCTAAGACAGGTAGATATTATCAGAACATCTTAGCTCGAAGTGTTAGTTTTGTTTTCAAGTGAAATTCCTGAAAGACTTTCTGACATTCACAGTGAAAAGATCCCAAGTCAAGACTTTGCTCAGCAATTTCATTCAGCTTGTTTTGTTGTATCAGTTGTTTGTTCAGTATTTATTCCCGGGTTTTGTTTTCATGTCACCTCCATACCCACTCTGCTGCCCTTGTTTATCATGTGGGTTTCTACACGCTCATAATTCTTTGAGCTTCCTTTCAAGTAGCTGGGGGAAAAAAAATAAATCACAGTATGAGTTCATGAAACAATGCATGCATAAGTCATTTCCTGCTTTAAATACGCCTCTGAGTAAATGATCCAGAGACTTTTCAAGAACCATTTACATAACAGTCGCTGATACAGTCGTCAAATTTTCATGTCAATCTCAAAATGGCATTTTAAATCACCCCATTTTCCTAAATGAGGTGAGCGAATTTTAAGAGCAGATTTTCCAACTTCTAGAGCTCTTCTTTTAGTTACAAACCTTTAAATGTTGAATTCCCCCCTTCTTTCTTCATTAGGGGTAGTGCAGAAATGTCAGAAATGCTCTGTATGTATAACCTATAATCCAAATGCAGTAGGGGTGCTGCTTCAAATAGTACATTTTCTTTTACAACTACAAATGCCATAAATTTCAGCAACTGTCAATCCCACTTCACAGTCTGCAGTTTGAAAATAAAATTTGGAGGCTTTGCTAGATGTGAATAACCATCTACTGCAGTACTACTGGGAAGACACTTATGAATCACAAGATGCTCAACTAGTTACAAATAAATTTAGGTAATTTCCAGACAAGTAAACAAGAGAGGAATTTGGCTTCCACGTGGATTTCTGAAGTATTGTAAGAACACCTATGCTTCCTTGGGCTCAGAAGCCAGGAACGGGCTCAAAGGCGAATCTCTCCCTCAAATCTTGTTGGAGTGGGAATAGCAGCAAGGAAGGTCAAACACCACTAACCGGCATCCACAGAAGTTTCTGGACATGGTTCCTGCAACAGCGTGGTTGCTCCAAAGACACCAAGGGATGCATGCTAATTCACAAAGTGGATCATGAAGGGGTCACAAGCTCCATGTGTTAGCTCCGCACAGGGTGCTACGGGGCATTACTGCAAAGTTTCTCTTTGCCTCAGGGTGGTACAGGGCTGTGCTGAAGAGCTTCTCTTTTCCTTTGATTGCATAGATGGAGTCAAGGACTTCTGCTGCCAGCCTGAGAACAGAAAGCCAGTGTTCAGCTGAGCTTCTCTTGAAATGTCTTTGCGCTCAAAGGTCTTGGAGCACAAAGGAAAGGGGAGAGACAGATTGTGATCTCTGGCACTGCAGGAATCTCTTTGGAGTCCAGCATCTACATCTGCAACAGTCCTGATTTTTTTTTTTTGCTGAGCCAGGGGTTTAGGAGATAAAAGAGCACGTCCATAGCCGTTGGCACTTTTGTTTAATTGACCTAAAAGAACTCATGGGTTGGGAGACATAAATTCCCAAAGATACAGCCACAATTCTTTTTTTGGCTTCAAGTCTGAATGCCAAAAAATGGGACAGTTGACTCTGATGTGCCCTACTCCCAGACAGCAGAGGCAGCAGTTGTGACCCTGAGAGACTAAACTCCACAGAATAGCCTATTCTTCAAGTTCACTGAAGAGGTCGTAGCCTTGTAGGTGTTGAATCCAGAAATACAATGTGATTTAAAACAGAGCCAAAGGAGAAGACAAAGCAACTGGGGGAAGGGACGTTGCCAGAAGGCTAACTCCAGGCTGAAGCATAAAATGAACAAGAAAAAGGCAGTGCAAGTTCACAGCAATATTAAAAGGAAATCTGCAAGAGTCAGAGGGTGAGGACCTGTGACCCTGCCCTAATACAGCTGAGCATGAGCACTGGGTCACCTAAGCATTTGAAAGGACCTGAGAAGGAGACGTGCAATCCATCATTTTTATTACCAGCTACGCCGTGGTCAGGGAACGGGAGAAGCTTGGCGTCACCCCCGCGCCGGGCAATACTGGTAGGATTTCTCAGACAACCTTCATGCATGAGGCTTAGCAAAAGGACAGCACTGCCAGAGGAGAGGAAATTATGAAAGACGATGTCAAAATTAGAGAAAGAGGGAGCCAGTGGAAATGCCAGCAGAAATCAGAGGGAAAACTGCTTATTGGTTTTGTTACAGTAATCTCAGAAGTGCCTCTTTCTGGTAGAAGTCATGATTTTATAAAATTTCAACAGGTAGTTGTGCCAACTCTGTTGCACAATAAACACTGGGGAAGAAAGCTTAGAGAACGTTATCAGTCATAACTATATGACATGTTAGTGATGCATGTTTCTTAGAGTGAGAACAAACAGTATAATTCAACTTCTAATGAAGTCGAACAACCCAAAAAGTAAAAGAGCAAAAGGAAATACTCTCTCTCCCTCTCCCATCACAAAACACATTAGCAAAATGGAGTGTTCATGATTAATTCACATTCCTTTCCGATCGTCTATCTTGCTAAAGCAGCATAAAATTCAACTCATTGTTTCTTCTCTCTGAAGATATAGGAGACATGACATCATGGCATCTCATGTAACAGTCAAACCAGAAAGCACAGCTGAGAGGTTTTGAGGTTTCCTAGCAAATATCTGGATGTCTGCAGTAATTTTACCTATTTGGTGAGAACTTCAAACTGTCTCCATAAGGAAAGGATTTATTAGACACTTTGCAAAGAGCACAGCATTTGCTGCCCCCGCTGTGTGTTGATGGACAGAAAGTTCCACGACATCGCCTTATTTTAGGACTCAAGGCTCCTAAATTAGGCCATAAAAATGCAGAGCGGAGATCTTTACAACTATAGAGAGACTCAGGGATACACTGAGATGGACTCCTTTACTGGATAGAGAGATAATTAGAAGTTAGTGACAGCTTGTACAATATACAAGGAGAGAAAAGGTTTTTTCTTTTCTAAAGAAGAAAGCTAAAACACTTCAAATATACTATACTTCTTCATAAGTGCAAGATTCTCAAGCAATTTCAATTAAGCTTAGCAAACTCTTCAAAATCTTTCAGATTGTTCCAGATCTCACCTGACTCTGTTCTACATTTTCATGCAAGATAAAGTTATTTTACTTTGAAAATCTGCATAATTAAAAACGGTACTGTCTTCTGATTGATAAAGTTTCAAGTGACAGCTTTGCAGCAAGCTGCCTCCCACACAGAAGCAATTTGTAAAAGCCTTTCAGAGTTTTATGTAACTGAAAAAATCCAAGTTGCTTTCATCCAGGTCTTTCATTCTGGCACCAGTTGAAATGTGACTGTAAGGAACTGCAACAAATATATGCTTGAATATAAGATTAGTTGAGATACCAATAATTTTGCCTAATTATGAGGCACCAACTGACAGCAAAGGCTTTTGCTTTTTCCTATTTTGTATTTGGCAAATTTTGAAACAATTGTATATTTAAAGCCCAACTTAACCCTAATTTTTCAAACACATCTAGACACACAACACACATTTGCTATCAGCTCAAATGGGCTTGCGAGTCCCATGAGAGCAAACCCTAGAGGAACTTACGCAAGAAAGAGAAGATTACATTAATTCTTTCGCTGGGTTTGGGTGAATACAAATCTGTATTTGTTTTCTACTTTCAGTCATATAATACATTAAACACTAGAGGGAGTACAGAAGAAACTTGAATATTTCCTTTGGACAAAAGTGGAGTACGATCAAAATTTGGACATGAGTTGTAAAGGTTTCATCTGAATCCATATAGCTCCAAAATTCCCAGAGATCTTGAAAGCTGGTAGGGACAGCACAATTAGCCAGGCTAGATATAAATTTACCTGATGGCTTGTAAGAATTCTAGCTCTTAGGAAATAATCTAAAACTCAAACCCGTAACCTGGATGTAGGCATCTGCCTTCCCAAGCACATCTTTAGCCTTTAAGGTAAAGTACAAGTAATGCACTTTGCACAGCAAAAAAAACCCTGAAGGCAATGCAGCTGGATCAAAGTTTGCCCAATATAACTCAGTAAACCACATTTTTACTAAAAGAAAACATCAGCAGTGGGGGTTTTGTTTGTTTAATAAAGTGATCTAGTTCTTATAACCAAATAATTGTGATATTTACAGAGCAACCATTGTAACATTACACAAATGTAGTAGAAACTGAGTGAAAACATTAACTTGAGTCTGTATTGAAAGACAAGAGAAAAAGGTATTAAAAAAGAGTAAAATACTAAGAAAATTTAAAAACATTTCTATTTTAGTACTGTTAGATATGGCTAGTAAATTATTTTAATGCTCTAAAATTATAGTCAGCTATTTCCTAAGGTTCACAATAAGTACCTCTCCAATCATCGTGAACATGAATTTTCATTTACTTTGTATTTTGATTGTTCAACAGAAACAGGCTAAAATCAGTAAAAGAGAATTCATCCCTTAGATGAGACTATTAGGACTAAAAGTTGTCAGAAAAAGAGCTGCCTATGTGTTACATTTTGCTTTATACGTTTCCTTTCCTTTGTGATAAAGAACCAAAACCAAAATTCAGTGAGATTTCCCAAAAGATCATAGTCAGATAGCAACACAAGGGAAGCGTTAGGAAAAGAGCTCTACAAATCGTCTAATACTGAAGCGAATCCGCAGGATGAAGATTCTGACCTCATAGAATAAAACTCTAGTAATATCCCATTTTGGTACAGAAGCGAGAAACCAGACACTCATAGAATAACCTCATCTGTAAGACTTCTGGGGGTCTCTGGTCCAAACACCTGCTCAAAACAGAGCCAACTTCAAAGCCAGATCAAGTCACTCGAGGCCTCATCCCCTTCCTCACTTCCCACAGCTTTTTAAATGTTTTAAATACTATTATCCTGAGGTCGCTGCAGCCAGGGCTGCCATTGACCTGCACATCCAGTTCCTTCTCATTCCTCACTAGCAGATGCAGCAGAGCACCTCCCCTAAGCAACCCATCCTGGGGGCTCATCAATAAATTGTCCCCAACAGTCTCCAGAAATCTCCGACATTGCTTCCACCCTAAACAGCTGTCCTCGCAGCAGATGGTTAAAGTCCCCCATCGGAATTATGAGGCTTCCTCCAGCTGTTGGAAGAAACCTTGGTCCACCTATACCTCTGCAGCACATGCCTCCCATGCTGCACCCTCCTCTGAGTGCGAGCTGCAATTTTGAGCAGAAACTCCGCTGTCCTCATCTCAAACTTCATCCCAAACTGTTAATACACAAATTCATGACCAACATGGAAGGAGACGGATTTGTTTCATGCTGGTTTCCTGCCCTTATGCAAAGAAGACATCAGCCAACAAGCTGTACCCTGTGCTTGCAAGTCTGAAGGCTTTTGTTTCATACAGAAAATGACAGCAGCCTGAGTGATGAGGTAAAAACGCTCAAGACAGCGAACCTGGAATACCCTTTGCCAGGCACATTTGAATGACTTGCTTTCTTACAGTCAGTAGACTTTTCTCTTTTGTTCCAGCTCTGTTGTGATCTTTCAACATCCAAGTATTAATTCAGGAGTTTGTCAGATAAAAGAGATTTTTCTTTAGAGGAGGTTTTCATTTATGAGTGATTTGTTCTTGCTGGGGAGTATTCTTAACAGCAAATCTATACTAATTGTTGTATTATGCAAACCAGAGTGCTAAACACTTACTTTAAGGATATTTTTTGCTAGTTACTTGCAAGTGGAACTTGCGTTTTTAACCAGCCCAGTAAAACAGGAAGCAACAACTTACCCTCCACATCTTTGGATTATATACAGTCCAAATTCCCTTATATGAGAGAGAAGGTAGAATTTGGACTCTCATCCTGTAAAATTTTGCTGCAAACTTTGTTGTGTGTGATTGCTTCAAAGAGTGAACGTGGAAAAAGAAAATATTTGTATCATAGTAATGGTCTCATCTATCTGTAGCACTTGACACCACAGCTGCCAGCTATACGGATAAATATCATGTTGCAGATAGATTGTGTCTGCAAAGCAGTGAAAATGGAATGTTAATTTAGGCTCAGCTGCGCTAAAACCAGGGAGGGCTCTGAGCATGCTTGGGGTAAACGAGGTCTCCACAAAAGCCTGTGCCTTGCTGTAACCCACGGTCCTTCTTAAAGTAATTTAAAGTACTAATTTCTCTAACTAGCTTGAGTATTGAGTCTGATAGCTATTAGAGAGAGAAGTACACATACAGATTGATCAAGAGAAACCTTGTCCTTTTCTTCTAACCCAAATGAAGACACTGTCCTTTTATCCAGCTGACCAGCTGACTGTCCATATGTGTGATTATGGGGATAGACCAAAGATAGCATCCACCACACCCAACAACTAGAACTCCATTTCTGTCTTCGAAGTGCAATACATCCAGCCCAGCACTGTTTTTCTTGGAGTCACGCATGCAAGCAGATTTCTGCGGCTTAAGGAACCAACACATATCACCCATATCAAAGTAAGCCCTTGCATGGGTTCTTGGCCAAACAGAAGGTAAAGTGCAGTATAACTGGTTAAGCTCCAGTAACATAATTAGGTATCTAAACCATCAAAAGTCCTAACAATTATTCCACATTAAGCCAAAAATAAGAGGGACAAATACTTACTCAACAGCTCCAAAAAGAAGCCTGCTGTCAAAATAAACTACTGATGTCATCCTGACACCCAGCATCTAGGGGAAAAAAAATAATTTAAAAAAGGAAAGTCAGCTCAACCTCGGTATTGTAACTGCTCCTGCTTCCCAAAAGCTCTGAGCTATTGTGCTTTCTGTTCTTCCAGCGGTCAGACTTTGCTCTCCCTGAATAGCGTCTCCTATTGCACTTTCAGAGACACAAGGCTGGACCAAGACGGACACTGGCCTGTTCCAGTAGGTCATTTCTTATGTTCTTATCTATTTTCATATACAAAACTAAAGCAGCTGTTACTTGCACGCTAGAATATGCAGCCAGAGAAAGCACTCGTGTTGGGACAGGTTCCAGTACATTACTGCAGACCACTAGAGAAAAAAAAAAAAATTGGACTTCCCTTGCTGTGCTCCAGACTCTGCCACTGACCTACTGCACTTGCTTATGCAAACCCACTCTGCAATCTGTCATTTCATCAAGATTTACAAAATTGCCTTTGACCTTCCATGAGAAGCTCCCGGATGCTTTTCAAAACCTTGTCTTCATCAAACAAGCTTGCAAACTTGTTGACTTCATCCATCTGAGGTCAAGCACTTAACTGAGATGCCCACGTGGAAAGGCAACTTATGCTAGACTAAATGAGCTAAGTTAAATTTTTGCCAAGTTCTTAGAGTGTAAGGACTAAATTATGCTATATGGACCTCAGGAATTATTCATTCGTCTTCACAGAAGAAGTCAGGACCAAAACCACTATGAACTTACATTCTTCACAATTGCTCCAGGCTAGTTGAGATGAATCTGGTTTGGTTGTACGAAACACTTGGTTGCGATGGGCTCTGAACAGCACCAACATATCTGGGCACTACAACACTGCAAGAAATTAGAATATCCAAAGCACAAAAAATAAAGCAGAAGTGAGGAAGGAGAGTAAGAAGAGCATTGAAATGGACAATGAGGATATAAGCAAGTCCTTAAAGGATTTTGTGGTACAGTCCTTTCTATTATCTTTGTTGTTTTTAAATCACTTCTGTCAAGCCAAGGAAAGAGAGAGACTTTGCTCTCAGGTTATAGACAGTGAATACCCTTGCTGTCAGTCAACTGTTACAGAACTTCAACTAAGCAGTAGTGTTAATTATCTAATATCTAGGCACTTTTTCTACTTCATAGTAATTTTCCATACTATTAGTTTTTATATCAGAAGTCATGCAGAACTGACTCTATTTATCTTTTGCACACTGGTATAGTTAGAGTTTCTTAAAATGCAGACCTGCACAAAATCTTAATATCCCTGTTAATTTGTCACCGATCTGAAAACTGAACTTGAAATAGTTTGCAGAATCTCTTCTACACAGGTCTTTTGTTTTAATTGAACTTTTCTTTTTCCCACAGGAAAGCTAATTTAGTATGACTTGCCAGTACTAAAATTGAAATTCTTTGGCTAATTAATTTTTGTACCTGAAACTGAATAGAGCTGACATTTTTTTTCCCCCAGTTTTTAATACCTCCCTCTCAAAAATTTAATCCTTGGCATATGAAACCAAAGGAGAGTTAAAAAAGTTTTCAGGAATTAGAAAATTTTACAGGAATTACAAGGTTTAGCAGGGATTATTTTACAGGGTTATAAAAGTTTTTTCATCCCTACAGAGCCAGTAGCTAAAATACATGCAAAGTCTGGAGCCAGCATGTGCTTCCATTATAGAACAGTTGCATGGTAAGACGGGAACCCATGAACTTTTCAACCTCATTCCCACCAGTAAAAACCAGGAGACACGTTAAAATGAATCTTCAGAGGCAGAGATGAGATACACTGGCTGCATGATCAGATAAATCCATAATAGCTAAAAGAAAGAACTTTTACGTACTTACACCCTAAAGGGGTAGATTTCACCCCAGGAGTACCACTGGAGATGAACATGATTTCAAGCATCAAGACTGTTGCTGACCTTGGGCTTTTATACTAAAATTGCTTGTCTTGCATTAGGTTAGGCCTCAGACATTTCTCTGCTGTGTTCTTTAATCTACAGCTTTCTATTTAAATACTGCCATGCCTTTAACATTCCAAAATCACCGAATCTTTTACACTAATACAGATATTTCTAACTGTCCTACATTTTTTAGCAAATGTTCCTAACTTTGGATTTCTGCCTAGCTGATAGAGTAATATCTTTCTTATATTTGCTGATGGCAGAGTTAAGATCAACTCCGGTAATTGCAGCAAGACCTGTAATAAATTTAAGCCACTTACATGATGCATACGAATGCTTCTGTGCAATGCCCAGAATACATAAAAGGTCACATTTCATGCCCAGGTGGGACACGTCACTTCTTCAGCAGCACAAAGGACCAGGGCTGAAGGCTGTCTCCCACCACACAGGACTCCTCGGCACGCATCCAGCAGAATTTGCCTCCCCACACTTGTTTCGCTTTCCTTTATACACCATGCAAGACCCTACCAGGGCAATACAGGGAAGCGATATACCCCAAGATAGAAGGTAATGCACGCAAGGTTTCGCTACGTCTCCAGCTGTGGTCTGTCCCTCAACAACAGATGCACCCAATAACCTGCAGAACAGTTGTTTTCTTTCTCATACACAGTTCTGCAAGCAGAAAAAGCACATTTTTTTTCCTGTTCTCTTTCCCTTTTCCCTTGTACATCTTCCTACACCACTGGTGATCTGGCCGAAAGCTTTCAAAGAATTAATCTGAGACTCCAGAAGAGACAAAGAAGCACCTGCTGAACGCATGACGGCAACGCTATGCTGCGTATTGGCTTGTTTCGCTGTTTCTTATTCTTTATGGCTTTCTGACCGGTCACACCCTCATTCCACAGGTTTGGAGAGTATTTGTGGAAACTCCTGTGCTGCAAAATGTGCACATTTAACGCCACACTGGTCAGACACCAAAGTCATCTGTGTACAATATCCCAGAGATTTACGAGGACGGAAGTTTCAGCTGCGCATTTTATGAATCATCACTACATATTTGAACCTTTTGAACCTTCCCAAATGATGGCCAGCCCTCGGGACTGCTGCAATGCAGGTGGGCTAGCTCTGTTTTACAGGGTGAGACACAGAAATGCCTCCTGGAGACACTTGTCACTCTGGAGCAGACCCTCCAGAGCCACCTCTCCAAACCAAATGCAGCAGCCTGGAAGGTGATGCAAACAAGACATGACAGCAACACCCTTCACAGGCTTAGTTATCTTGAAATGCTAAATTAAAGAAAGAGCAGGTGTCTGGTAAGTCTGGGCTTGCAGTTCCTTCAGATATGTGGGGAAGTGTCGGCATTATGCTTGCATTGATCTGGTTTTGGCCAGCAATACAAGTTGGGAAGGAGAGAGCGGTCCTCCGTACATGCCTGAACATCCATCATCCGCAAAGCACAGTTCTCCCCTTCATCTCACCCTCCTTTGAAGGCTTCTTTTCCCTGTCACACAGCCCAAGCAGAGACCCCAACCCCTCCCGAGCATGCCCACAAACCAATGCTGATTCCCAGCAAACCAAAACACTCACTGAACCCACTTTTTAAACTTGTTTCCCAATGTGGGAGCTCTGTTTGTGCATTTGAATATGTACGTGGCAAACATACAAAGCATGGTATTTATGCAACTCGGGATGTTTGAAGCAGCAACAGATAAGTACAACTTCTTCAACTCTGGTCTTCACATTATAAAATGATCTTTTCACACGTGCATATTTGAGGGAAAGAAATGCCACATTTTGTAAGTGCATCCTTTATAGGAAGCTACACGTGAAGTGCCTCATAGGCTGTGACTGTAAACGTGCATTGCAACCAGTAAGGCACTTCACTGGTTGTACCTTCATATGAAACATTCACCCATAAATTATCGTCTCTCTCAATCATAATGTCTATAGTGGAAAACACCTTTCTGAATCTAAAAGTGGTATGACAAGTACAGTACTGCACAAAATAATTAAATTTACACTTATTAAATTAATCTGAATTCATAATACATTAATGTCCAAGCCAAAAGACATCTTGCAAGACATGATACAAAACACAGGTATTTAATGAAAAGGGAAGGAAGGTTTTGGAGTTACTTTTTCTTCTAAGGAATGACCTCTCAAACACCAGGAGGACCTCGCAGGAGCTGCAAACTCACTTTGGTGCAGATACCTTACAATAACTCGGGCTGCTCTGCTGGATTCTGTTTTGAAAACAGGCTTTTGGCAAAGCATTAATGTTTTTGAATTCTGCATAACTGAAGTATGTTTTATGTTGCATACTGTAGGTCTTTTTACTTAAATCTTACCAAAACTGAGGTGGCTTTGTCTTAGAGATAGATTAAGTTTTCAGGAGACATTCATCAAGCGGTATGTCACCTGTCAAACATAAATCAACTAACCTCTGTTGAGCAATTTTTTTTAATTACTTGAAAAGCAAAACCTTTAGAGGTATACGTGTGACTTTTTTTGTTTTTTAGTAAGACACTAGTTTGCTATTTATGTTTTTATCTTGGTCAGAAGCCTGGTGGTTTGTACATGTGGTTTTGGACCTTATAAATAATCAGTAATAAATAGTTAGATGCCTATAATTCAAGGATAGCACAGGATCCTGTCACTGCTATGCCTGAGCAATATTTTAAAATGCAGCAGAGCGATACTTCTGTTATTTTCCGACCTGCAAGGGGAAGAAGTGACACCTAAGGCTATGTCTACATTATTTATACCACTTTGATAGATTAAATCTTTACCACAAGGATGAGCTTTTAAAACATGCCTGAAAATGTTTAAGGATTCCACAGGTGCTCTTCCTGAGTGCAAACAAAGGCTTCTCTTTGTAGTACAAAAAGAAAATTAAAAAGTAACAAAGTCCTGGGAGCTATAGTTTCTGCTTAAAACAAATCCTTGACTGGACATGTTGCATTTATTTATTTTTAACTAACATATTTGTGGAACTCACCAGAGTAATATCTACATATATATTGGGCGGCAGGCATGTGTGTGTATATACATGCATGCATATGTATGTATACCTGTATGTATGTACACGTATTTGCAAAAACTTTCATAGAATCATAGAATACCAGGTTGGGAGGGACCTCAAGGATCATCTGGTCCAACGTTTCTTGGCAAAAGCACGGTCTAGACAAGATGGCCCAGCACCCTGTCCAGCCAAATCTTGAAAGTGTCCAATGCTGGGGAATGCACCACGTCCCTGGAGAGATTGTTCCAATGGCTGATTGTTCTCATCGTGAAAAATTTTCCTCTTGTGTCCAGTCGGAGTCTCCCCAGGATTAACTTCTACCCATTAACCTTTGTCTTTTCCACGTGGCTCCTTGTAAAAAGGGAGTCTCCATCTTCATTGTAGCCACCCTTTAAATACTGGGCCGTGGTGATAAGGTCTCCCCTAAGCCTTCTTTTCTCAAGGGTGAACAAATCCTGTTCTCTCAGCCTTTCCTGATATGGCAGGCTTTCCAGTCCTTTGGTCATCTTTGTGGCCCTTCTCTAGACCCTCTCCAGCCTGTCCACATCACTTTTGTACAGCGGGGACCAAAACTGAACACAGTATTCCAGGTGTGGCCTGACCAGCACTGAGTAGAGTGGGATAATGACTTCTTTATCTGGTGATGCCCTTGTTGATGGAACCCAACATCCTGTTGGCTTTCTTTGCCGCAGCAGCACACTGTTCACTCATATCGAGCTTGCTGTCACCAGGACCAGGTCCCCTTCCCCAGACCTGCTCCCCAGCCAGGTAGATCTCAGCCTGTGCTGTGCTCCCAGATTATGTTTTCCCAGGTGCGAGACCTTACATTTGTTTTTGTTGAACTTCAAAAGGTTCTTGTTAGCCCACTCCTCCAGCCTATCCAGGTCTTTCTGCAGGGTGGGTCTCCCTTCTGAACTGTCCACTTCCCCACTCGGTTTGGCATCATCAGCAAACTTCATCATCAAGGTATGATCCAGTCAAACTATTTGCTCTGATATCTTTTTTCTCTCTGTGTGACAGTCCTTGAAGACACTAGATTCTAGTATTAGAAATATTTGCTATTTTGCCAACGTTCTCTGTACTTAATAATAGCCACTATAGATAACGATAATAAAATGCGGAGAGTGATAAAAACCTTCACTAATAATTAATTAATCCTGGTACATTGTTAAGTACACAGAACTATGAAAACAAACATCAGACTCTCAGCTGAACCTTTCTTGTCTAGAAAAGCAAAGATGATAACTTCATTTGAGATATCTCATGCCGATTATTTGTGAAAATTGCAGTTTCACATCCATACATGGTATTAGCAAAGACTCAACAGTATTATTATGTGAAGAAATACTTTGAAAATCATGTAAAATACAATGCACAGGCAAACATACAGCATACAGCTACCCAGGCAGTATTTTTTAAATTAATTTCTGTATGTCTAAAGACTCTGTGCTTCCCCCCATATCCCTCATTTTGGAAGGAATTCAGTATTGGAGGAAAGGCTCCAGTGAAAGTATTCTTCCATCATAAAACTCCTCATCTATATTATCACAGATGTCCCATGTCGCTAGAGATGACGACAACACAACATGCTGCCTTCTGATTTAACGGCTTTTACATTTTTGTCAAATCATTAATGAATTACATTTCTCTGACAACATTAGTTTACACTGTAAAACCATCTACAGACACCAAGTTTCTTGAAATATAGCTGGAAACAAAGTAAATCAGTCCATTTGAAATTTCAGGACATTTCATATGCTGTCAAAAACATGTAAAACAAGAAATGAGATATGGTGAGGTCCTTGTGTGGGGCTGTGAAGCTAACAGATAGATGAACATGAGTGTCTTTGAAATCTGATTTATTCAAATATATTTCTTAAGTATTGCTGACATTATTTGTACATGTGGGGATTTCAGTCAAAGTGGCAAAAATGGTTATGATTATCTTATAAATATGTGGAGTAATTAGCAGGAGCACAACTTCTACCATTTATGACCGTGGACTACAGCAAGCAATGCAGAATGCAACAATTCAGTAAAAACTTTCTATATTGTGAGCTTCTGTTGCCTCTTCAGAATATTAAATTTTCTTATTACCTTGAATATATCAAACATTCATGCCACGGCTCTCACAGTAGCGTAAAGAATCAGGTAAGATGAAGATGAGACTGATGGAATGACTTTTGCAGTATCATACAATATTCCCGTGACAGATCTGGGGAGCATAACCAAGTTTTCCCATCTCTTTAAGTAGTGTTTCTTGCAAGAATTATCCTCCTCTGTTTTTCCTGAAAGGAGATGAGCTCTCAAGAAAGTGAATCAATTTTGGAAGAGAACTGCACATGAAGAAAAAAATCTACTGGAAATCCTGGGGCTGACAATACTGTGCATGGGCCCTGGAAGGGTGCACAGAGACATTATCTGGGGAGAATTAAGCCAACTGGAATGATACACCTTGTACAAGAAATCTGTCTGCTATTATTTGGCCCTCCTGAGTTCAAGGAAACAGAATTTGGGGTATGTTTAATTGTAAATGAACACAGTTCCACAGAGCGTATACCAGGCTTGCACAACTGTGTTTCCCTCCTCTTAGAGACTGCTTGAGCAAAACGGACTAACTCCTGATAGGAACAAGACCTACAAAAAAAAGATGAAGAATGAACCATGGTGCAAGACCTCCCTTGGGGCATAAATGGAGATGTCACCAACAGCTCCTGCAGACATGAAACTCCCCACAGAAACCTGACTTCAAATAGTCCATCTCCAAAGAGAGTAGCTTTGGAAGAAGAACAGAAAATTTTTTCAATGTTAGCTACAAAAGCCAGAAATCATCAATTTCCCTAGTGATGTTTTTCTTGTTTCTGAAACCGAATGCTTTGGTTTTTTTATTAGGATTTATTGAAATGGCATTTTCTTAATGATATAACAAAAGTAATATAATCACTATATCCTTCCAACTGCACATTTGGAATATTTATATTTTTATAGTACACAGCTTTGGATCTAGTCGCCAAGGATCTTGAAGAGGGCAAGAAATTTTTGTAACACCCCTTGACTGCTGTTAAAGTGCCGGGTCCTGCACTTGGGTCACCCCATGCAGCGCTACAGGCTTGGGGAAGAGTGGCTGGAAAGCTGCCCAGCGGAAAAGGACCTGGGGGTGCTGGTTGACAGCAGGCTGAAGACCAGCCGGTAGTGTGCCCAAGCGGCCAAGAAGGCCAACGGCATCCTGGCTTGTATCAGAAACAGTGTGGCCAGCAGGAGCAGGGGAGTGATCGTCCCCCTGTACTGGGCACTGGTGAGGCCGCACCTTGAGTACTGTGTTCGGTTTTGGGCCCCTC
>VYZV01018146.1:155782-219033 GCA_013401275.1 Pandion haliaetus
TGGACTTGATGATCTTAAAGGTCTTTTCCAACCTAAATGATTCCATGATTCCATTCCACAGGAGAGAACATGAGAAGTGACACAAATTCCACCACTACAAATGGCTCTGGACTCCTCCTGCCAAATCTCAAGCTCAATTTTAACAGAAAAGTACCCCCATAATATTAAGCTCTTTTTTTTTTTTAAATAAAGTGTAGCTATTATACCACTGACATTGATTTTGTTTCTTATTCTTAGGCTATTTAATCATTTTCAAATTTGGAGGCAAGCAAGAATTAAAAGATTCAAAACCTATAAAGCATATCTGAATCTGCATTAAAGCTAGAACAGAAACAAATAACCTGTTAACTAGCTCCACAGATTACAATGGTATTAGTGGAACAGTTTGGTCCTTGAATTTGCAACTGAAGAAGGATGCTGAGTTCCATTAAAGTCAGTAAAAGCTCAAGTAGAAGGAAGATCAGAAAATGTTCTGTATTCTGATCGCTGTAACCTAAGGATGATCACTGGCTTCTCTTATGCCTCCATGACAGAGAACAAAAGGCCAGAATTTTAGGACTCATTTCAGCATAAAATTACTTTAAAATGTGCTTTCTGAAATAGATATCTTCTTTCTAATTCCCAAGGAGTTCATAACTGTATTTTTAGAAAGGCAATTTGGAATTTAACAAATACAGACACTTGGAAATGTCTTTGTGCTTTCTTACTTTCACGAAAAGACATTAAGGTCATATATTTCTCAAAAGTGGAGATTACTTTTGAGTGGTCATAACCATGGCTACCAAATTGAGAACGAAACAAAACTCCTGAAATTGGAACCCAGCAAGATGTATATAATGCACATGATTTTATCCACAATAATTGTGACTAAGAATTATGGAAAATCTTCTCAGACGCTATTGCAAGCATTCCCACATAGGGAAGAGGAGAGACCTGCACCGCACCAAATTCATTCATGGATCTGTTAGTCCACTTTGTAGCATCCACTCCAATGTTGCTATCACCCCCACCGCCACTTTTTGTGTGATTTGAGGCTTCACTGATCTGCCCTACTGTCTTTAGTTTTTTTATCGGCTTGTTGTCCCCTCAGCAGAGAGACCGTGAACTTCAGGAACCAGTAATCTGGTCCACTCACTCAGTTCAAACTAAGTAAGTAGAAATGAGAAAATCAGATGTCATCTGATTTATTTAGGGGAAAAGGTATATTGCCCTTTTACATGCTTTGTTCAATCAGCTTTCCTCTTATTCCCAAAAGACTTTCCTGTTACAGAATTCAGGACTCTTCAAAGTATGAGAAGGACTGAGACTTGAAGGACTGAGACTTAAAGGACTAATATGGGTAAGTTGACAGGTATATTCATTTTTGAAGAGTGATGACACTGTTTTAAATATTTAATGCACTGAAAAACATATGGAAAGAAAAATAATGTGAAGTTGGCTTTTGCACGATAACACCATATTTTCTGTATCTTTCTATGTTGCAGCCACATTATACAGAACTGTAAAAAAGAAAATAGCAGATTTCAAATCAGTTATCATGGTGCTATCAGCTGTAAAAAAATTAATCTTTTTTTCCATTTTTTCAGTGCAATCAATAAATAAGCCATGGCTATTTTACTTTCAAGCTGATAGCTTCACATGATGAATTATAGTCATTAGAAAGCATGATAGTGTGTTATAGTACCTTCAGCACACTTGTAAGTGTGGCTGGCAGAATAAAGTGGGAGGGTTTGCTTATTATTATTATCTGCATTTGAGGTGCAAATATTACCCCGAGCATGCGCTGTTCTTGACAGCCCATCAGAGCCAAATTTAATTTTTTCCAAACATTTGAAATGACATTTCAAGTCTATTTCCCCAATAAATATTTTGTATTTGCAACGTTTGAATGCAGTTTTATGGCCAAATATTTGGATGGGTAACCACTTATGTTAGCAAAATGTAAAAAGACAAAAAATCATCTGAAGCATTTATCTGCTATCCAGGTACGTTAAAATGTCCACAAAGAGAGGACCATGATTGCAAAGTGAATTGTAACCAGGCACCTCTGACTTAGAAAGTGAGACAAAGAATACTTTTAGTAAATAATTATGCATGTAGCGTAATAAAAATCATCTCAGCAAAGCTCCTGTGTTACGCAGCTTAACAAGCTGCCAGAAGTCTGAACTGAACTAGTAAGAGTGACTCTCTGTGCCAGTAAAACAGAAGAGCTTTACCATCTTTGAGACCTTTCTTCTAAATCTTTTCTACGTAAAAGCTTTTTTGCTCCTGCACTTGCAGCAGCCAACATAAAAGCGAGGCATCTTCAGACGGATTGAGGGACTGGAAATTAAAATAGATCTCTCCAATGCCTTTAATGTCACCAAAAACCACCCTGGCAGGAGGCACACTTGAAGGACAGACAGTAGAAATGGGTTTTGCAGCTGGCGAGTTCGCTCTCCGGAGCCACGGGATCGGCAGGGGGGAGAGGCGAGGCGGGAGGGGGAGCAGCCCGGACCAGGGGAGCAGAGCGGGATAAAAGCACCGGGATAAAGCCTGGGAGAAAATTTAGTGAAGGCACTAGAAGTGGAGAAAATGAGGGAAGGGAAAAAAAAGTTCCCCATCCTCCCTTTTAGTCACAAGCCATCCGGAGCTGAGATTAGACCTACATTAGAAGAAAAAGCTTCCACTGTCAAACTTAATGGGCTTCAGGTCTGAGACGTATCTGGACACGGTGTTGTGCTCCTGATTCTGGTAATAAGGAACATGTCCAAAGATGCTGTAGGTGATAGCTACAAAATCTGAGCACATGCTGCTTAGACAACACTTACACGATTATTACTGTTCCCTGTTACATGATCTGCAGAGAATTGAGAACCTCGAAAAATTCCAGAAACATCTGAAAACAGGGGAAGAGGTTGAATTTCATTTAAAAAAGAAAAAGACCACCACAAAACAGGAGAGGAATTAAATATAAGTGATAAATTTGCACTGAAAAAAAAAAAAAAAAAGAGGAGGCCACAGCTAATTATTGGAATTTGGAGGAGTATTTTCTAGCTGGCTGCTGGGAGGCTGTCCAGGATTGCAACTGAAAGATGGATGCCAGGTGAGATATTTGGAAATAATCAAAGCAGTAGCTTCCGACAAACTAACCAGGACTGAATTGTTTCTTTTGTAAAATCTTGCAACAAACACGAGCTTTGAAATTCTCCCCTAAATTTCTGCTAAAATTTGTTAAATAAACTTGTGCTCTGTCCTGGTCTAAACCCGCCCAGTGTTGGGACCCAGAGTGAAGGGGGCCAAAGGCAGTTGGATTCAAATGCAGTCTTTCTGCAGAGATGACATCCTTGTGCAAGCAGGAGTTGCGTTCAAAGGGACCGGCTTCCTGGGAGATGTCAGGGGAGCCTGAACAGGCCGTATCCTGTTTATCCGGGATTTATCCAGGGGTTAATCCAGAAAAGCTGGCTTTGGGGGAAACTTCCTACTAGCAAGAGCAAACAAGCCTCATGCCCAAATGAACGGAGAGCAAAAAATTACTTCTCATCTCCAGGTAAACCTCTGTGGGATCACAAAGCTTTTAGCAGTGTACAGTATTTATTTGAAGCATTAGTGGAGTGTCATAAATGAGCATTAAGAGTGTTACATATCAGTATTGTAACTGAGATAACTTTTGAACGTGAATAATAAAGAAATGTTCATTGAATTGATTTTAGCTGTTTGCAATTCTTACAAAAGAGACTTTCAAATGGCTACCTGCTAGTCAAAAGAATGAGAATAAAGACTAATTGCTTCAATTAATTGTTAATATATAAGATAAGATCTAAATATTCTTAAATTTCAAGTGTGTCCTCATCTGAAAAGTAAACATCTAGCATATTAAATTCCTAAGTGAGCATTAAGGCTTTTGGTCTTCTTTACAGTAGGTTACATTAGAACCTACCTACCTCATGTTATACCCTCAGGTTATATGATAACCTACCAGAGAGTTATATTAGAACCAATAGGTTATACTACAGCCTACTGTAAATTTAAAAAAATAACTTTTGTAGTACAATGAACAGTATTTACAAATAGAGTGTTTACATCCTTACATAACGATAACTAGTATCTATATTAACTCATATATTCACTAAATGCCTTCCGCAGCTACAAAAGCCAAATAACTTTGCCCCATCTATATCTAAAACCCACTTAACACCTCCATTGCATTTTTGTTCACTGACACCAGTAAGAACCAGACTAGGACAGGCTACAGATCTCAGCACAGAACTGCAACACTTTGTACTTTTCTATCTAGTTCAACAAGCAGCTAGTTAGAAAGATAGAAATAACACAGCAGCTGTCAGTCATTGCAATAGTCTCATCTCCTTTTTTCCTTTATATTTTCCAGCTAGATGCAATGACCCACCTGTCTGTCCCTACTCCAGAATTCTGCTCTGGGCACTTCTTCTAAATCTGCTATACCCGCTACTGAAGACTTCTATCACAAGCAGAGCAGAAGTGCATCCAACTCTGATACAGACCAATAGTAAGATCACTCCCGTTCAAGAACCTTGCTGCTTTTACACAGCTATGGATCTAAGCCTATTGCACATTTTTTCATTATATACAAGCTGCCACCTTGTAAGAAAGGAGGAATAAACATATGGATATGAAATATGTTGGAATAATCACTTTCTGCACTGATACATGTCTGTCTGTGTAGACATCAGAGAACACATAATATCTAGCTTTCTACATTTTGTGTTATTTCACACCGCCTCCCATTTCACACAGAAAAGGCATTTGACTTTGTCTAATACAAGCTCAATTTCTCATAGATTTACCACCAAGAAGAATCCAACTATCTAAAGTAGTCCTGTTTATTTCAGCAAAAATATTACAAATTTAAGGTACGAAATGTTAAAAGAGCATCAACATCACAATGACTAATGATGATAAAGGTCACATAACTTGCTTGAGTACACAGTTCACTATTTTTTCAAGGGAACAAGAAAAAAATGGATCTAGTGTGAAGCAGCTAAAAAGCTATTGGCTACTTTATGCATTTAAGACTTACACTGTTCAGACTTAAAATTATACACATTTAGAAACAGTACCGACATAACTTTATTAGAAGCCACAAAACCATAGAATAACTAAGCACAACAGTTAAGGAACTCATTTTGCTTTTCTAAAGACTACATGGAGCCAATTAAACATGAAACAACAATGCAGAGGTTTATATCCTGAGTAATTCAGGTGTTCAGAGCAGAAAGAATTTGGGGACAGGGAGAAAAGTAAGTGAGGAGCAGAGACATTACACTGTCTGTTCTTTTATATGATTAATAAGCAAATTACATATCATCACTTCTCCTCCAACATTTCAGAAGCGTATCTGGTCTTTTTGGGAATCTATCTTAGTATGCCAAGTAGCTGCCAAGACTTCCACACTCTCCATTCAGATGATTAAACTGGTCAAAATATTGTTGTGTGAAAAATGAGTAAGTCAGAGGATAATGAATCTCTGGATTTTGAGCCATCTGAAAAACCTTAGATGAAATTTGGCAGCAAGGAACATGCTCAGGATGAAACGGAGCAGAGGAGAAGACAGGCACGAGGTCCCAAAAAAACAGTCTTGCACCGTAGTGCTGAGAGGTTTGTACCACTTTGTAGTTGAACCTATTCTGGTTTGTTCCTGTTTATTTTGCCTCCGTTGAATAAATGTGGATAGGAAGAAACAAAACAACAATTTTTTTATAAAAACCTACCCCTGCAGCTGAGTGAGCTGACGAGTTTCATAGCATCTAGCGACCACCAAGAGTTTGCATTTGCGTTTACTCTGCACCCTGTGTGGAAGGAGAAAGTCGTGAATTTTAGTCACCGTTCTTCCCATGCCACATGGTACGAGCACAGCACATCCACTTCGCTGCTCACCTCACATTTTCTCACACGAAAAATGGGTGAGATCTGCTGGCATCACAAGGACCTTGCTTTAATTAATTACCTCTTCTCGCAGCAAAGTGTTCAGCTCGCAATGCTATTATTATTATTGAAATACAGATCCTCCACGCTAATGAGTATCCTGGAAAGATATGCAACTAAATGGCTAGATATAGGAGATACTTAATGCCGTCAGATGTTTTAATGAAAAATATAAAAGTTTTGAGTCGTACTTTGACCTGGGTGTGCTTTCATTAATTAGAACAAAGTATTGTGAAAGCCATGGAGGGGTGCAGTAGGAGCTCAGCTCTCAGTCGGACACTCCTCATAGCAGAGGGACGGCCAGAGCCAATGTCTGCAACTCCGCTGATGAAAGAGCAAAGCTAATAATTTCAAAATTCACAGGCAATACTTTCCCAATATTTTCATTTTTTCAAGTCTCCTCCTTCTCAAACCAATTAACCCCCTTTCTAGAGAGTCAAGCCAAACTTTGTCATTGATAGTAACTTGGAAACAGATGCAAAAAAACCTCACCTGTTGCCCTTTTGTATTTGGAAGAGTGTTCCCCAGGGCTGCTCTGTCTTTACAGGGATTTAAAAGCAAGAAATCTTGCAGAATGCAGAGTTACCGGAAACACGTTTTGATCTGTAAATACTATCCTTAAAAACAAAATCCTCCAAACCTACATTTATAGACTTATTTTCTTGATGACAGTTTCGCTACATTTGTTGAATTGTAAACCATGTAAAGCTCAGCAATAAAACGTCTGCAATCTGTAGCGGTAATGGGAGGCATGTCTCATAAACAAGATAAGTTGTTTCTTGCCAATATTGCTACACTTCATAAATACGAACTCAAGTCTGTTTTGCGTTTCCTAGATCAGTAGCAGACTTTTATTTTAATTAAACACAACATATAAAATATTCATTTAAAAAACAAACATAATTGTTTTAAAGACATTATACTAAATTAAATTACAGAGCTTTTGCCATAAAGTTCTTGCACAAAAGAACAATTTTGAATTCTGAGTGGCTTGAGACAGCACAAGTGTCCATCAAAAACCTATAGTAGGAAGATGGTAGCTGTCCTATGAATAAATAAACCTTTTATATTTCCTGATAATGTAAGGGTTTATATGAACTCATTCCAATTCCCAAAGACTACTCATTTCAGCTGTGGTTGTAATTAAGAAACTGTATCACATGGCAGCAAGGAAGATGCAGCCAGTCCCATTTTATGCAGCAGAACTACTAAGTGTTTCACTTCACACTGACATAATTTATAGACCCATTTCATTAGGCTAATGCTGGATATCTTTGATAGAGCCAGTTTTGACAGTCTCTATCCCAAAAGTACTTTAGTTTTTGAAACCTACCCTTCCAAGTATAGATTGACCAGGATCCCGGGATACGATCACAATATGTATCAGCTAGAGCCTCATTCAATAAAAATGCTATTTCTGGTTGCATAACACAAATCCAGCTTCTGGATTTAGCATGGAATCCAAACACACTTCTTCTGATGTGAGCCTCAGAGATGGTATAAATTACAGAAAACAAGTTTTTAAATTGTCAGTAAAGAGGAATTTTAGGGATTGAGAAGAAACTAGCCAGAAACATCTGAATACTGATTTGTGCTATAGAACCAACAACCCACAACCACGGCCTGGGAGGCAGAAGCCATCTACAAAAGGTTTCCTGTGTGGCCAGCATGGAAAAATGTGTTGCTCAGTTGTAAATCTACCAAAACAGCTCACACCAGGAATTCGCTGTGTTAGAGGAATAGGCATTTACTTCAGAAACTCCTTAGCTGAGAGCAATAGCTTGGTCGCATCACATCACCCTTCTGTGCTTTAAAAGAAAAGTTTCAAAATAACTGAAATTACTCAGTTACGGTTTTAAGCGTTACACATTACTACATTGCCTTGTTTAGTACTAAAGCCGTTTAAACAGATTTCAGAAAGTAGACTTGGGCTGTCAACATCTGTACCGAATTCATAATCTTCTCAGGTCACTGCCTGAAATGACTCTGCAAAGCAGACTGGCAGCCAGAGCTTGTTCCAGACTGGCCAAAGCTTTACAATGATTGAATTCTACCCTTCTACTCCAGGAGGAAACTGGAAGGAAAAGAATACGCAAGAGCAGCATTAATGTACTGCTAAAATTTCAGGCTTCCATGGAACTTCAGCAGAGTAGAAATGGAGATATGAAACAATAGGAAATATTGAAGTCTTGAGCTGTGCCCATGTCTTGGGTCACTGAAAAACAAGATGTGCCTCAAACACATATTCTACTAGTGATTTTCCAGGAAGGAAGTTGTCAATCGGTCCCAGACTCAAGAAGATGAAGAAAAGATGCAATAAAATCCCTGTCCTGTCAGGCTAGACAACCTTGCACCTCGTGCAGTCCTGGAGTCCTCCAGTTTTGGTGCAAGATATGTGAACTATTTATTTTTTGAAGGTAAAACAAATGCTAAGTCAATGGACTGAATGGGGAGCACACGCTCAATAGGGATCTTCAGAGACTGCCTTCCTCAGGCCATCCACCTCTAAGATTTGCCATGTTTCAAGCCTTAAATGCCTCTTTTTCACAAGAAGATGAAAAGATGAAAAAGATGGGTTTAAGGCTTGAAACATGTCATTTTCAAAAGAAAAAGGTGAACAACAAAATGCATAAAACCCTGATCATCACCTTTACTCTAAGTCTGATGGCTGAAAAGAGTTGCATTGATTTCACACAGCCATATGCACAAAAAGCTCATAAAATATCCTTTCTTTTATGTGCTCATCTACAGGATGATTCATCTCAGCTCATTTTTTTTCAGTTTATACTTTGTAAAGTTTTAATAACTGTTTCTAATAAGCAAGATCATAGTTTTTCAGTTTTTTTTAAAAAATCCCTTTCCTTTCAGATTTCCTCCTATTTTCTGCAAATGAACTGTTTTTATTAAAAGTAGAACTGACAATTGCTGTTTGGCAACAGGCTTGATGCTTTTAGCTCACATATACTTTCCCTAATCTCTTAATTTGGCAAGGCATATGTTTTCATTCCAAATTGCTGTTAGTACCTCTACTGATTCATTACACACAGACATGGTGCAAAAGTGAAGTCCTTTTAGCAGGTTTCAGGTTTTATAATATTGTAGCATTCCTACATTAAATAGTCAGTGATAAAAGACAAACCACATTGGGAATATTTCTATTCCTAGTTGATTTACATTAAAATAAGCAGGAGGCAATTTATATAAATGAGTTGCAGCAATAAACAACTGGCACTAATCAGGCCAACTATTGCATGGGGTGGGGATGGGGAGAAGGGATTAATTGTACTTCCAGATTGAGAAGGAATCTATGAAGTAGGTTTCCTGCCTGTCTCCTATACTTCAGCTTATCAAGAAGCAACTTCAACCTTGGCACAAACGCTTCGAACTCCTCAAGAGAGATCTGAGTAAGTTGGATAAGTATTTAGTGAACTGATTTGGTCACTGCTTCCCATAAGCATGAGCTATCAGACTTGATGTTTTAATCACACAGTCATTCATTTTTAGAAAAAGTGTAAAATTTAAAATTACTAAATTAGAGTGGTACTCAATATATCAACAAACTGGTCAGTAACTGCCCTTCATCTGGATTCCCAGTGTAGGCTGTTTCCTGAGCAGTATTTTCCTATAATGAAAACTTCTACTGTTTTCAGATTTTGAGACAACAGAGCTATAAAAGCTGTCAATTCAGTCCCTTCCATAGTCCGTGAGCTATAAAATCACCAGATGGATCCTCTTTGCTTACCCTAAAACCTGAATGAGATTTCTTCAACATAAATCACGAGCTGTGCCGGTTCTGAAAGGACAGAGGCCCATCAATTCACTTTGCACTTCAGCGGGCTATAACCAAATTCGTGTTTTCTCTCTCCTCCTTTTCAATACATCCACAGCTGGTGCTGGTGGAGGGGAGTGATGACGGATAACCCCGCTGGCTGGTAGGCTGCGGGAGCAGGGAATTCAAAGGGCAGGACTTCTGTTCTTCTCATAGGACCACATGTCCATCAGCAAGGCAATATTAAACTCTTATTTGGCTGAGAAACACGGAATTTCAGGCCTGGTAGCTCCAAAGAGGGACTAATACGTCGCAATGCAAAGCGGCTGAGTCCAGACACCTAATACTTCTGTGCATTTTTTTCATCACACAGAGCTTTAGAGAGTCACCACTTTCTCTAATAAAAGTCTGAACAAAAGCAGGGCTTCTTAAAGCAAGGATTTGGGTCGGCTTTGGAGGACATTTTGTATTGTCAAAGTCTTTCTGTTCTCCTAAGCAAATACAATCTCCCCAGTTTCTCATTCTCAGATGTCTATCCTTTTCCACACTAACCAGAAAAGTCTGTTTTTTGATTGGATATCATATTCTTTACAAGTCATAAATGTTTAGATCATGTGAAAGAAGTGACTCACCAAAGATATTTAATTACAGAGTAAACCAAGAGGTTTAGTATTTATATTGCCAAATGTAGTTCAGATGCTGGTCTCCTCCACAGCACAAACTGCAGCCATCACCACCTTAATTCACGTTTTCAGCGAAGCACGAGCTTGACCAGATTAAGATCCCTTACTGTCCTCACCACAGAGTTGGATGTTTTCTTTCTGCAGTCTAAAATAAACGCATACTGAAGCTACCGCCAGGCTGTGTGCAAGAACTGGACCACACAGTACTCAACAAGTCCAGCCAAAAGCAGCTCTGCGAACGTACACAGTGAAAAATTTCTCTGTATTTTTACAATACAAAAGGTGCAGTCATGCCACATCGTGGATAAGGCACGTGACGCCAATCTTGGTGTTAGGAAAAGGAAGTAACGTGTTAGCAGAAAGACAGTACGCTGACGGTAGGGTGGCTGTCCCTAGAGTAAATGCCGACACAACCCAGGGCAACGTTAACACCTTTGCTAAAGGAGTTTGTCAGAGACAGCTATAGTGGAAGTGCTACAGAGCCTTCAATTTTCCCTTTTCAGTCCAGCAGTATTGTGCTTATGCTGATATAATCAAATTGGAATAAATTTCTCTTTTTTTTTTTTTTTTTTTTATTGATTGTTATTTATCTTGAGTGGCTGTGAACTATTTTTTTGCCAATGAATGAATTGCTATCTAAATAACAACTAAATTAACTTTGGTATTTTGATTAGCATGGCGAGAGCCTTGAGCTGTTTATTTTATAATCATTCAAATAAAGTTTTTACTCAACAGCTTTATCATAGCATTTTCATAAGCTAGAACTTGCATAGCATTTAGCAAATTGAGAATAGCTACCAGTATCAATATCAATACTAGAACACAATCAGTAGCTAGAAATGTAATGTTATCCCATTTTACAGATGGAGATGCAAGCAGTAGGTTGAAAAACTTCTGCACAGCCCCACAGAAAGTTATTAGCAGAATGTACATAACAATTATTCCTGTAAAAGTTAAGGGTATGCTTAACAGGGAATATATAAAGCATCTACATGAAATTAAGCATGCTTGTAATTACTGTGATGACTCAAGGAATGTTTCAGCAGGTGTGTAAGCAGAGTCACACCTACTGAATAGGAATGGGAATATGAAATTGCCGTTTTATTATCGTACTAGTTAGGCAAACAGCCGTTTAGAAAAATATATACTAAAAGTTTCTGCCAAGTTGAATACTTTCTAACACATTAACTATTATTAAAAACGCTTAAGCAAATCCCCAGGTATCTTTATTTTTCCCAAATATGTACGACATGCCTCAAACATACTGTATGATCCTAATAAGCAGTTACGTACCTGCTGTTACAAATATATTAAAGCACAGAGCCTACAACAGGATGTATCTGGGTGTAGGATTCTGTGTACATATTTGGGAAAGGAAGGACTGTGTCTCACGATTGCTTCACTCTGCTGTTAGGAGCGATGAAAACCTCTCAGAGGGTTCGGCTGGGGTCCCTGGAGCCACTAATTCTCTACATCATAGGCATAGGATCGAGAAGCACCACTGATCTTTTTCAGCTGGACCAAAGTCCAGCTCAACAACATTTTCCAAAGTTAAAAAATTTACTTCCATCAATTCTAAATATATGTAGAGCTAAATATAGTAAACCTCAACTTGAAAAATCATGGCTAAAGCTAACATACACTCAGTCTCAGTCTGTGCACCAGCTGTGAATAAAAATGTGCTGAAAAGTAGAACATTTTGTCTCTTTTCATTTATCAAACATTCAGTTGCAAACACACAGTCATCTGTTTAAGAAGAGCTGAGAATCTGTTAAAATTATTCATTTGATGGTTTTGTGAATTTAAATCACAATTTTCCCTGGAATTTAAATGCTCAGGTAACTTTTCATGGATAATGCTTTCAATCAAAAAAAACTTTGGTTACTGGAGGTCTCTTTTTAAATGTACTTATACATTTTGGCAACAATTTTTCATTTATTTGTTCAAATAAGGATTTAATTAATAGAAGCAATGTCATTTTGCTAGACAGTTGTAAAACACATATCTGCATCATGCCTGCAGACTAATGAATCAACCTAACTTCTAATATAAATTCAGGTATTATTTTATTTCTTTTTTCTATATGTTATCATAGGTAGTGTGGATTGCTAATGTGTTGTCAACTTTGACATTTCCATCTTTCACATGGAAGGATTTTCGTGTTTATACAATTAACTAAGTCCCTAAATGAATCTGTGTGATCAGGAATAAGGCAACACAGGACCCAGGTGGACTCCAGATGAAAGGTTCTAAGCAGACCTAGGACTTTATATCCTTTTCAAACCTGAAAGAACAATAAAGGATGTTTATTAATTTATTTTTATTTATTATTTATTTATATTTCTTTGTCAAAACAAGAAAGGGTCTATCAAACTGGTGGTTTTTTGTAAGCCAAATAAAATTTTCACTGTCTAGAACACAGTTATCTGTATCTGAACTAGTTCCACATAGTCTCTTTAAGGCCAAGAGAAAGAAATATGTTTACTTCTTCTCCTTGAACACTGCTGTTAGCTCGCTGGCTGTGTCCCGTTCGAGCCCCAGTCCTAATCCTCCTCGTGATCACTCTTTTTCTTCTTTCTTCCTTGCATATTCCCTTAACATTTTGCTCTCCTCTTCTTTCCCCTCATGGTAAAAACATATATTTAGCCCCTGTCATCTTAAAAAGGCCTTCTGCTACCCATGCTCCTCCCATTGCCCTTTCTCCTTTTTTCTCCTTTTTTCCCCTTTTTTCTGAGTTCTCTTGAGCTGCTTTGCCATCTCTCCCTAGTGGCCCTTCACTCTAACTCTCTTCCAGATTGCCTCCCTCCCCTAGGACTTCTTCAGCTCCGCTAAAGAACCACCTCCCAGGGGCAGGAACATTGCAAATCTCCCTTACTTCTTCTTAAACTCAAAAACCAGTATGACTTCATCTTTTTTTAAACCACCAAATGCGTAATTTCCTTGCCAGGTGGTTTTTTTTTCCTGACCTAAGCTTCCAAGGCTCCGTCACCTTTTTTCTCCTCTCCACTCTAGGGGAGGATGGGCCTTCAAGACACCTCCCTACATTACATTTTTCATAAGCAGCTTTGACGTGTCTTTACATTTGAGGACACCATCCCACTCAACTACCTCCTCATCCTCTCTCAAATGCTTCCTAAAAACTCATGGTGTTCCTGGTGACAGGAAAAGAGTTCATCAAAGTGCTGGCACTGAGTTGCTCTGCGAGTGAACCTCCTACGCCCTGGGATAAAAATAAACAACAACAGTCAGAAATATTGCTAAGAAACCATATGCTTCAGATTTTTGGCTATCACCGCAAGAATGGGAATCGTTGGTACTCTGGGTCCCTGAGATTCAAACCACACATACAGTAAAAATAATAAAAATAAATCTTTCAGATAAGTTTGAAGTATCGACAATCTGATGAAGTGCATTGGCTCTATTTTTTAATTCTTAGCAAACTATTCTAGATTGTTAACGTGTCTGTTATGTTATTTTCCCTCCCAACTCAGAGCCCCAGACAGCTGGAGGTGTTTAAAGAAAAAAGTAATGTGCATTTTTTCCACAATATGTAGAATTCCTATTCTTATATTAGTTTTTATTCTTAGAAGCTTGAACTGAAATTTGAGTTCCACTGCAATGCTCCCACTAATTGCCTTGAATAATTCAAATTTTACCACTCTCAAGGGCACAACTGGAGCCAGACTGTTATAAGCCATATTTGTTACTCTGGAGCCAACAAAATAAGTATGCTTTATGCTGTAGAGCACGCTGAGCTTAAGTTACATTATTTTGTTTGTTTCGAATTTCGACAAGTGAAAAAAATCACAGTGGATTGGCTTGTCAAAGGAGCCTACCAATAAACACACAACAAGTCAGATTTTACTTTTAAAGCAGCAGGAATATGTCAAAATCACAGTGTAACCCTGAAAATTGTACTTTGCCGAACAAAATTAGAAAAGGCCTGAACTGTGGGATCTCTCTATTTTTGGCTCAAGAGAGAAATTCTGAAGCTGCTGATGATTTGAAATGGGTCCTGAAGAGAAGGAAGGAAGGAAATTAGAATTTTTTTTAACTTACCAAATTGTCTTGCCTGTGTAATAACACTGAGCATGACTGTCACTCTGAAGACATATTAGCTCATTTAGGTAATTAGTGTGAGCAGCATGTTTCCCTGCTTATTCCATTCAATTATAGGGTGCTCACTTTGTCATTACTGGAGTATCTTAATGTGACTTGTAATTAGTGTAATTACAATCCAATGTTAATTATATCTGCCACTTAGACATAATTTTATATAGTAATGGTCTTATTCTCAATAACCTTATTATGTTGTTTATTCAAACAGGAATTTAGCCTTCTTTCATGCGTCAAATATAGAGATTACAAAAAGTACTGCCTGTCATTTTTGTAGTTATGACTAGGGGATCTTTGCATTGCAAAATCATATTTGGGGCAATCAATGAATGGAGAAAACCAAATTACAGAGACTGGTTATTAGAGACATGCTGAACTAACAAAAATAATTTGCACAGGAGGCACATTAAGACGTACTCTGGTTCATGAGTGCCGCAGAGAGAGAGGTCAGTGTCCATAAGTTAACCAGAGAAGAAGAGGCTGCAATATATAAAGTGTACGTGGTGGTGTAAATACTTCTAGTGGTGGTATTACTCTTATTAGCAGGGTAATAAAATAGCAAGATTAGACGTGCCAAATAATGACCTGGGTAAAGCTTCTCAGTGGCAATGCCACATTTTAGCACAGGGCTTATGCCTCTGACAAGGGGGTTTATTTTTTCAACAGCAGCTTGGGGGTTACAGCCACACCGTGGGTTTAGTTCAGACAAGGAGTGGGGTTTTGGACAGTCTTCCCTGCTTCCAGAGCTTGCAGGGTTGGACTTTTTCTGGATGAAGCAAAACCGTAGGACATGCCCCAGGAAAAGCCCTGATGCCCTGGTAAAGGGTGCTCTCCCGTGGCACTGGACCACGACGAGTCAGAACAAAAAGCCACCAAGGATGGCCAGTGGGTTCTCAGCACCATCTTGCTCTACAGATCTGCTCCCATCGGGCCCCACCACTTGCTCCTACAGCCACAAGCTCATTCGACAGTAAAGACAGAGTCGTTCTGCAAAATAAGGTTTTCTAGGAATTAGCCCCAGACTAGAATAAACTTTTTCTGGAAGTAAAGAGTGCTCCGGACCCAAATCACACCCTACCCCATGCGTTCCTACCTGCTATCTCTAACATACACAGTTACATATATTTAGATTAAATCCCCCTAAAACAGCCAGTCAAAACAATGCACATGTTTATCCCTCCACAGAGGCCCTAAAGGACAAGTAACACATGACAAATATTAGTCATGTTATTTAATGCACTATGTTGAAGAGCGGCATAAGAACCGGAGAAGCGGGGAAGGGAATTTGGCAGCTCTCTGGGAGATGGAAACCGAGATCCCCCCTAATCCATGTCTTTTACCGAGAGTCTGAAAAGGGTTTCAAGCTTTGAGCTCGCTCTTCGGAGGCTAATGAATCATTCAGATTTCCGTGGCTCAGGGTGATGTCCCAAGACAGCTGGCAGCTTTCTTTGAGCTTAAGAAAATCAAGAAGTTTCAAAATGAAAGCAGGGAGTCGTTGAAAATAAAAGTAAATCAGGGGCACGTATACCAAAGAATGGTGTTATCACTAACCCAGCTGGATAACCAGGAAACATTCGCCAGTACTGAAGAGAGGCTTAAGGAGCAAAACTCTGTGTTGTGAGTTAAGCCCTCTCCTCTGCTTTCTGCTGCTGAGGAGCCTTTCTCCCAGGTCCATGCAGTTCTCCACACCGCCGATCTCTGCCTGTTATCAGAAACGCGATGCAAATTCAAAGGTTTGCTCTTGTGCGCCTTGCCAGCTATAGCCTTTTGGAAAACGTGTGCACAGGCACGTTCCCGCATGAGCTACTGGAAGCAAATACTGCTTCTGCCTTAGGCCCCTCTGAATGGCAACGACGCTTTCTTGTTTTTCTCAGGATCATGGATAGCTTCTGAATTATTTTAGCAGTCTCACATGCAAGACATTGCCTTAGTCCCTTTATGTTTCTTGCACATAAAATAGAATTATTTTTACTACTGAATCTGTTGCATTAAGTGGGTAGGAAATCTGCTTAGACTTACTTTCTTTAAAACTGTCAGGCATCCTAGAATCACTCTATTGAAAAAAGAAAACAAATTTAAGATATTTATTGACATTTTTTAAATGTCCCACAGGAAAAACAAAAATACTTCTTCTGTTGTTGTTTGAGTGGTTGCACAGAACACATCTGGATTATCACAGTTACATAATCTTAAGGTTATTTTAACAAGATGGTTCCTATTAACTATGACTAGCAACTTCATATACGAAAGTATCTCAAATACAACAAATAACTTAGTGCACAACATCGCTTAGGTAGACACTTCAGCATTACGCAATCAAATATATCACTTGGTTATACAACAACTACAATCTATCCTTCATGCAATATAAATCTTACCGGTACTTCTGCATAAATAGTGATTTCTCACTGGCTGCCAATTAAATCATGTTTCTGCCAGTAACGCTCAGTAAATTGACAGGCCTACCTGCTTTACTTGCTTTTTTTTTTTTTTTGTTAACTCAAAGTTCATCTCCTAATAGCAGGCAGTGAATTTACAATTCTCCAGTGATTAAAGTCACTCAGCCCTCAGTCCTGTGCATTACACCACCACATGAGGACTGCTGTAATCGCCTCGAAAAGCATCGTCTGTTGCATTTTATTGCAGTCAGCAGGGGCATCTCTGGAATGTGCATTCAAACCAAGGCTGCTCATTAACTATTAACAAGCAACTATCCTAAGTTGTTCCACTTTGGAACTGACCCCTCTGTACCTGAAAGGACGCAGCAGGACGAGCAGGTCCACTGTGTCAGGAATGCCTGCTGTCTTTTACCACCTTGCTGTCCGGCTAAAAAAGTGCAGCATTATGTGTGATAAGAGATTAGCTTCCTACCTTTTAGCATTTTTTCTAAACGAAGCGATGTTACTGGCCACTACAGCTATAGGTAGACCATGCCTGAAAATGAATTCAAGATGATTGGAAACAGAGAAGTCTGTACTAGCTCATGATACGTATTCCTAACCCTAGGACAGACTGGGAGCTGGTTACACCTCCAGGAATCATTTCCTACCTGGACGCGCTTGATTCCCTCGGAGAGGTCAGGAGTGACCACGTATGAGCCCATTGCACCGCTTACATTGCCTGCTCAGGAGGGACTTCCCATGCAATCTCCAGGATGGGTCTCTGTCTTCCACACAGCCCCCCAAACAGCAGGGTTTGCCCACCCTCGAGTCACAGGAATCAGGCTGGAGGAGGTGGCCAAAGATGACAGGGCCCACTCACCCAGTCCAAGGATGGGGAACTGATTGCTTCTTTTCTTCTTGCAGAAGCCTTTTCCATATTTGAAGACTGGTTTACTGTAATTGAGTGTCCTGAATCGAGAGGAGAAAACAGTGCAAGGACTAGGTCTGGGAAATACGCTCAGCCTCTTCATTCTGAGGCTCTTCCCATTCATTCCTGCAGGCTTCCCTCTCGGTCACCTTCTGTACCCAGTACACTTCCACAGGGACAAGGTGCCACGCTGCGGTCCTCGTTAAGATTGCATTGCTTTGTCTCCTCAGCACCACGATAGCTCCTGAGCCACTCGCATCCCTGATCCCACAGCGAAGGACGAAAAACTAGAGATGGAGTATCACCAGTAGGACATCTATGAAGGCATCCAGCAAACATGCAGAGAGCTACCAGAGAGCTCGTAGGCGATCGGTACAAAGTTACCTAGTGCACAGCTGCGACTCTGAAGCTGCGCTATGATAAAGACAAATGACAGCTATGCTCCATCGGTGGTCAGACACCCTGTCGAACAGTCTGCAACTAAGCGCCAAATTCCTGTCTTCTCGTGCAGCTTCACAGTAACCATAATGTCAAGTCCAAAACAACTGATGAATTATGTCAATTACTGTATTGCAGACATGCAAGTCACACTAATGCACAGCAAATACAGCACTCCTTTAATTACAGTTACAGACATGTACATTTGTTTTTCTTAGTAATTAAAACGTTCTATTGTACTTAATACTGTTATCTGTATTCTTTGGTTAAGTGCAATTTAATTTGCTTTCTTAAGAAAGCTGGGTATAATTTAAAATGAAAAATACATCTCTTCTGCTAATATTCTTTTTCTGTTTGCTGTCGCTTTCCGTGACTGCAGATCCAGAAGACAGTAACTTCTCCTGAGTTTGTTCACAAAGTTTCTAGAAGGTAATGCTGTTCTAAAGCCCCAAGAAACATTTAGTTGTGATCGGTTCAGGAAAATTTCCTGGATGCTAAAGAACTTACTGTGATAAATGAGGTACCTGAAGCATTTGCAAGGCAAAGGAGCTTTCACAAGGAAAGCAGAGGTTGCACTAGGGTACTGCCTTGAGTGCACTGTTCAGAGCTGATGTGCTGTAATTAATTCAAGAACAGCTGAAGGAACTCCCCTTAAGCCAACTATGATGAAAAGTTCCCCTACAAAAGGGGAAACATTCTAGGATGTTCCATAGTTGAGAGAAAAACTCGCAGTGGTGATGGAAGCAGCTCGGTCCCACATCCACCTGCACAGGGAACCGGAGACCCTTCTTACTCATTATTTCTTTAATGCAGCTCACAACCGCACATAGGAAGGTCTGCAAATATAAATTTGGTCTGTCATTAACGTTATTATTATTTGCCTTGTCACAGCATAGAAAGAATTTCTTCCCTGCAGGAAATTGTTATATTCCTTCTCTGCATACTGTCCCCTCCGCGGCCACAACCCATCCTTAATCAGCTTGCCCAGAATGATCAAGGATGGAAAAAGTTACAGGAAGGAAAAGTATTTCAGCACACATTCAGGGATGAAATACTGCAGACTGTAGTACTGACTACCATACATCCTACACAAACCAGGAAGATATCCAGACCAAGAGCTTTAAACCACAGTTTGGCTGACTTGCATTTTGAGAGAAAAGAGATTTTTTGTAAACAGCACGAGCGAACAGCGGGCTCTTACAGACTCTCGAAGAATGTCCTCACTCGTGTTTGCTGTACAGACAACAATTCATGTCGAAACACGCTCTCCCCGACGGCTTGCCAACGGCAGACTTTCTCCAGTGTCACAGAAACAGGGATATTATGAAAGTGTTCACAAGAGATGACCTGTTTTAATCTCAGCTGTCATTTCCAATACTGTTTAAGTTTACGCAGTCTCTCTAGGAAGGATGGAGCAATGTTTAAATATTATCCACTCCCTTCCTGTAAATTCTTATACTGTTTTTATTCCTTATCTCAAGCTGGAGAATCTCAAACTGAATCTGAGATCCTGTTCCCCCTGTATGACTCATTAGTAGAGCACAGAAATAATAATGCCAATACTTACTTAAAAGAGGTTACGGTTCGGTCCAGATTCACAAACTTTCATGTTTTCTTAGTTCAGGAACCGGAAATTCCCCAGCCCACCGTTCATGCTCAGGCTTGATTTTGTCAGACTATGGAAATACTCTTCCAAAGCAGATTTTTGTTTAATATGAAACACAACGCTATTCAAACCCAAATACCAACACCAATATTATCTCATACCAAACAGATTCAGACATTATGACAGAAACCAGCTATCTTGCAGGATTACCAACTTACAGGCAGGGAAGGAGTCACCTCAAGCATTCAAAGAGCAGCAGCAAGTTACGCAGAAGTTGCTCCTGGCCCTCGGCTGTGAGCTTGAGACACACACTGCATCATCTTCCCCCCCCACCAGCTGTGCTTGTATTGCCCTGCACACACAGATCCTGCCCCCGTCTGCAGTTTTTTCTCAGATTCAAGGAAACCCAAACCTTGCAAAATAATGATAAACCTAACAAAGCCTCATGGTATAGAAATAGAAAACTGAGGGAGGAAGGCAGTGCTGTTAACTGAGAATAAACCCCCTCCTCCCACAGAAGGTATCTCAAAAACCGCACCATTAATGAAGTAAGTCTGCATTTGTAACGAGGTTAAATGAAGCAAGTTTGGGTCACTACTATGAACATTTCACACTATTTTAATGACAAAAAGGTAAACTTTCAAATGGTAAATCTGCAAATGGCATTGGGATGTGTCATTCCCATTGACTAACAGGTTCAGGTACCTAAAAATCTTTGAAAGTTTCTTGCAACATCCACTTTTAACCACACGGATGGAAAGGGAATTCACTTCATTACCAAATCCTTTGCTCTGCATGTTGAGAAGCAAGTTTTCACACAGGAATCGTATTTGCACATGGTTAACAGGCCTTAATAATTTATGAACACAAAAGAGGGACAGCAATACCCTGTGTACCTGATAGGTGTCAGCCTACTGTAAGGTGAAGAACCTAAAGCCCTGCACTATGCTGTCCTTTACGCCAGTAGTCACATTTATGATTTGCCAACCAGCCTAGCAGGGCTTTATATTTCATTAAAACCTTACCGTGTCCCCAGGGGACTGCAGCCCAAAATCCACTGCCTACATCAGCGGCCTTAATGCCGTGTGTTAAGGACACATGGCTCACAAGGACAGACCCTTTCTGAATACGCCACGAGCGACTTACTCTTTCGGTTTTGTTTTTATACCGAGATTTTCCTCGTCTCGTGTGCTTAAGCTCCAAGCAACTCATCTACATTTCTCCACGACAACTCCCCAACTCTTCAGAGAGCGCATCGAGGCAAACACTATCACAGCCAAGGAAGAAAGCAGCACTCTGAATTTAAATCAGTGTAGTTTAAGCCCTCTAGCAAACAAGACCTCAACTGCAGGCTCTCCTCTGCTTCGCTGCTTCCCAGCCATTGCCACACTCATGTGAAAAAGCCGCTCCTGCCACGAGTGAATGTGACTCCTTTGACTGAAGTAGCTCTGAATCCATTTGCGCAGCTGGTGAATTTGCCCCACTTGCTATTATTAAAACCTAAACAAGAAAGGCACAGACGCAGAATTCCTTTCTTTTTTGTTTGTGTGTTTGTTTTCTCTCCTGGCAAACAAAACACGGCCAGAATACTATATTGCTGCAATATGCTAACCTAGGGTGTAACTCAGCCAGCTGACACATACTGAAATTACAACCTGTATTCTCAGCACTGGGATTTTAACATGTGCTAGTTAACCTCTGTTAAAAATTCTGTTTTCCCTTGTGGCTGCAGGGACACATCTGTCCCACAATGTGCAGTCATGGTATAAAAGTAAGAGCCCTCCTGGTCTGCAGCCCATCCACCTGAACCGCCCACGTGAAACCCTCCCGCTCTCTGTCCTGAGAGGAAGGGATAAGACAATTAATATATATACAGTCATGTATAATTAATAATATAACAAAAGCTTTCTCTTCTGAAAAGCAACAGTTAGATATCCAAGCTCTCTGTCAGGCCATGTAATATACTTTGTAAAGCACTTCGCAATATGTGCAATTCCAATTTTACAGCAGAGACCAAAACAAATTAGCAGCTTGTATTCCTCTGTGCTTCGATAATAATTTGTTTCCAGTTCTGTGTTGGTGATCAGGGTTAGTATAATGAGGGGCAGGAAATAGTAACATGCTAATTAAACTGGGGCGCATAGGAAGTAAACCATAAATCAGCTAGTTAGCTGGAGCTCAGTGGGCAGAATCCCTCCCAGGTGCTGAAAAGACAGGAATTTTTTAAAAAATAAATAAATTAAAGGCCAGAACAGAAACAGAAAGACCGTTGCTTTGTCCTGGATCGTAGTTGCCCAAGTTCTTTTTCAAAATCTTTTCCAAGACTGCATGCTGTTACTGAGTACATACAGGTTCCTAGATGCCACAGAGACCAGTATATCCATGCCCAAACTTAAAGATCTACTTTCATGTTTGGGGGACCATGGCAGAGAACACAGATGATGCGCAGCTTGCATTCTCCTTTATGAAATTAAGCTACTTTGAATTTACAATAACCCATGCATACACACGGATCAAGAAATTACTGGCCTCAGCAGCAATATGTATAACTAAGAATAGCGGCATCAGCAAAACGCTACTTTTTACTAAGTTCACCTGCAGCACTTATAGAAAAATGTACTTACTATATAAATTATGCCTCACCTGCAGAAGGAAATCTCCGTACGCTCCTAGAGCTACATATACAGAGCCCCTAGAGTAGAAGCAGCATATGCTTATGGAAGGAGTTTTTCTGCTGGCTTAGTAACACCAGCTTTTAGGAACATAAGCGAAGCAGACAAGAGTTCCTCGGTCAGGATAGCTGCATCCACATTGTGGGCTTTTGTACAGTGATACCATCTAGAGGCATGAATTTTTCACAATTAGAGCAAACGTAGCTATGCCAGCAAAATGTTGCAGTCAGGCCACATTTCAGTCTTCTCGCACCACAAGGGAAACCTGTGCATGCCTACCAATGGGAGGGAGAGGGAACAAACCCAAAGTGCCAATATGTTTCAGGAGAATCAATCCCTTATATTTTGGGATTTCCAGACGCCTGGCTGGAGAAAATCTTAAGATTATTGCCACGGAAAAGTTATCACACAAGCCCCAGATCCAGAACTTTAAATGTGTTCATGCAGCACTTTTGGGAAACATATGTGCACCTTCAGGATCGGGACTTCATCACTGCCACATTCAGGCTTTTCCCACATTGCCTCCAGTTATTACACTTCTTGTTTTATTTGGACATAAACTTGCTTAGGTGGCTTACATCAAAAGTTGCGCTGAAATAATTGTCAATAATATCAGTAGGAATAACACCAAATATCAATAGGAAGATCATATATCTTCACAGTCATTTGAGAAAAAATATAAATTTGTTTAAAACCAAATTGAAAACATTATCTCCTTCCACCACAGAAAGACTATTTGGGGACCTGCAGAACATTAAGGGTTTTTCCAGGTTGACTCAATAATCCCCATTTGACTCTGAGACCTACACATGAGGATTGCTGAGCCCGTGCCATTTTACAGCCATAACTGGTTTCTCCTCACCCTCCCCTCAGCTTTCAGCCTTATCAATGGACAAAATCAGTTAAAGTTTTTGAAGCTACTTGAACATGAAAAAGAGTTAAGTGTATTTAAGTAAACACAAGAAGAGCTGAAATATCTCAAAGTCCAGAAGACCTCTGCGATGAGATTCCAGAAGCCCAGTGTATCACTGCTCTACATGACAGAGATTGGGGATGATATCCTAAAAAATCCCCTGCTGTGCTGCATTAACATTACATCTCCAGCAGGGTGTTTGCCCTGATCTATCAGGGAGCCAGTCTGAAGTTAGCCTTCATCCATTATTTATCTGATATTAAGATCTATTTATTTCAAAACTGATTTTGTAGCTTCAAGTATTATATGGTATTTCTTCCAAATAAATAGCACATCTGGTGCTAATAAATCCCCTGGGTTGCAGTTATTGGCATTGGCACAGCAGGACTAATATCTGATGTAAATAATACATACAAGATGTTCTCTTAAATCAAGTGTTAGAGACCATGACATTAAGACTCCTGCCTGAGGGCTCTAAACCCCTATGTAATATTCATTATAATTACTTCATTAAGCCTGCTTCGTTAGTACCTTCACACCAAAGCAGTATCAGTGAAGGAATTTGAAGGCATCACCTAATAACACTAAGGTAAGTCACAGTAGGGTCGGGATCTCTATTTCTGAAGCATCCCAGTAAATGTCCTTCAGAGCCCGTTAAAGAAAGACAGACCCCAGCCCCAAAGAGCAGAAAACTTTGGGTTTCAGACGCCTTCCACCAGATGAGGTTCATGATCAGAGACCAATGGTGTGAAGTGCTGAACATTCATTTCACATGGCTTCACGTTGAGCCAAGCACGGCTCCTGCAATGTGCTCCCAGCAGAGGCAGGAGGACTTGCTCAAACTAAGGTATGCTGCTCACAGCTTTGCTGTCTCTTGTATTAAATTTGTGGCTTACGACATTCACTGAAAGAGCATAACTGTAAAAGTTAAGACAAGTGACCATTACCATGGCCTGTGTCATGCTGCCTGCAACACCGCTCATCCTAAATATCAGGAGTAAATACACAACTCCAACAGCAAGCTTGGCTTGGCCAGACCTGGGGGTATATTGCCTGCATGAAAGATAGGAGCAAATAAAGCAGAGTTTATTACTGCATATAATATTAACAGTGCATATTATTTCTTTTTACAGTTTCGTTCCAAAAATTTGTATTTTTAAGCAAACATCTTCTTAAACATGTCTTAGATCTGTGCTGAAGCTGACACCATCTGTCAAAACATGATGTCACTTTTAAGTTAGTAAATCCAAAAGGATTAGATAAACCATTATCTGCTGGGAAATTCCTAAAGTGTCTGCTGTCCAGCAGGTTGTGGGATTCCCCAAAGTGGAGCAATCAGGCCTAAACAGTCGAGGTCTAACCACAGGTGGCAACAAAGGCTGCCGTGCTCCGCAACGGCACCTCTCCCAGCTGGTCTTGTCCTGAGCCTCTTGTTAACCCAACAGGCTGAGACCTGGAAGTCAACATGATGCACATTTTGTGTTCGGACAGCTAAAAAAAACCCCAAAGAATGCTGTTTCATGAAGCATCCTGTATTTGTCGCATTTTTTTTTTTCCCTTCTATGTCGCCAGTTCAGTCCCATGTCAGACAAGAGGGATCCTCCAGAGCCGTGGGGAATGTCCTGACGATCTGGCTAGGAGTCAGTTCACTCCCTCCTGTCAGACACATACCCAGTACATGGAAAGAAAAATACAGGTCTCATCGTTCTTCTATCCCCAATACGAAACTAGAGAGGAAAAATGTGTTGGTCAGGAGAATTTGAATTTGGACTACTACAGAAATTCTTATATCCAGACACTACCTGAGAACTTTGGTTGGCAGAAGATATTGTTGGTATTTCAAACACATTAAACAGCACTGATGGATTTGAACAGCCTTTAGCCTTCAGCTAATGTAGGTAAGTTTAAGATGCAAAGCATACCCTTCCATAAGAAATCAACAGGAGTTACCTACCTAATCTGCTTAAACTCTCCATAGGAGTCCTTATTTGCATACATATTTAAAGGCTTTTTGAAAACAGAGCCCCTATTCTGCCACAGCCCCAGTCAGGATTGGCACTCCGTTGGCCTACGCTTCATTTATACAACAGTACACAAACATTTCCCTGCGGTTGTACCCCAAATGGCAAGTTACAGGTGATCAACATGGGAGAAAGACACAATGTAATATAGGATCTTATATACATTATCTAACAATATTTTTTTTATTTTTTTTTCCACTTCAGTCTTTGCTTTTCCCTAACCCGGTTTCAGAAAAGCACTGTGCTGGCATGGGATGAAGTTAAAATGAGAAGCATTAGTAGCTCCAGGGTTCAGACCAAGACACAAAACGCCAGCCTGAAAAGCCACAGAGATATTTGAGAAGCCACCAGGTAAAGCCTGAACAAAAAGGCCTTCTCATAACGTGCAGCAATCACCACAAAGAGGCCAGACCTTGTCTAGAGTGATCTGTTCAAACACAGCATAAATGTTAAGAAAAATATGTATTTCAGTTCCCTTTCAACACCATGCTCTTCTTCACAGATCTCTTTTCAGGATCTTTATGGCATTTCTTGAGTTATCGCATACCTATCAGAGATTCACCTCCTTGGGTCTGGCACACATTCCAGCATTGACCTTGAAAACTTTTCTTACTTATCAAACTATATACATAAAATACATGTATGCACATACACATAAATAAATACAATTATGGCGCTATTCTGATAGATGACCTTTTTTGTAGTACATTGCAAAGGCTTATGAGTGTCTCATAGAACAATGTTTTGAAAAAAAGTTAAATACTCAGCTCTGAACCAAGCTGTGTCAAACTTATTGCCAACTATAACAAAGAACTACTGTGAAACGTAACTCTTCTGCAGAATATACTATAATTGTGCTTTTTGAAAGCAATGTCAAATCATTGACATTGACTTGGTATTCTGCAGTATGAGAAATGCAGAAAAGTTACAACATATATAAGCCATAAATTAGACCCCAATCCAAACTTATCACTTTGATAGTTGTTAGACAGACTATTTGGGTACATATTTAGCTCTGTGATTTTTCTATTCCTTTTTCAAGCTGTTGTCTTTTTCTCAGATTTTCAAAACCAGATTTTTCAATAATCATTACAATAAATTACATTACAGTTACAACAAAATACAGTTAAAATAAAGTTAAACTCAAGCCAAATCACAAATTCAAACTTACCGAAGATTTCTGAAGACAAAAATCAGAGTCTGGCAGATGAAATCCAGAATGCAGTATTTTGGGCAAATATTTATTAGTTGCCAAGCATATTCCTGAAGGCAAATATCTGAAAAACAAAATTCACATAAGCTCAGAAGTGAGCAGTTTTCCCATTTAGCATACACGCTAGCATATCTTTTTTAAATTCATCTTCTCTAATTGATACTTTCTCATTCACAATGCATGATGCAAGGATCAATGTAACATATGCCTACGTTAGTAAGCACTGACAGCCAACAGGATCATCTCAAGAGCAAAAGAATTGGTGCTGTGGGTCTCCAGGGTGCAAATCTAAGCACAGAAATGCGGACAGTCATGTAAACTTTCCACTGAAAGCAGGAGAAATCCTGGAAGGATTCAGGCTGAGCAGACATTGGCATGTAATAGATTTACATACACAAATTCCTCCATGTGATAAAGCAAGATCTTAAAAGTATCGTGTTAATCATCAGACATTTAATGTGTTCATTATCACCTACTTTGATGCTATTTCATAAAGCTATGACATAAAGATTTCAGATGAAGATTGTACCTTCCAGATGGAAATGAAAACATAACAACACTTATGTGCAAATATAGGAGAAAAAAAGAAAGAAAAGCATATTTTCCAGAGAAAACAAGTTCTTATTCTCTTGAGGATCCTCCCTAAACTGCCAAAACTATGACAACAAAACCCACTGTGGAGATAGACTTAAGTTAGATTTTAAAAAGATGTTTTGGTGGCATTTTTCTTATTCTGCCATTCCTCGTAGAGTGACGTGGCTTAATTAGCACAGGGCAAACGCAAACAGAAGTATGAACCCCACCTATATTTCCTATGCTTTCTGATATCCTGGAACTACTCAGATTGAAGATACATTTACACAGCTTATTTAAGACACATATTTGCCCCGCAAATTTACGTAGCATGTTTACTCCTGCCCTGCGAACTACCTAAAGTCTGTGGGACATGTTGAGAGTGCCATGGCTGCTGACATCTTACTGGACTTGCTAGGTCGTACTGGAAGCTGAAGATGTCCTCCTTCTCGCTAGAAAACAGCTTTTCTGTCCTACCCTCTGGAAAAAGTCCCCTCGGGTCCCTCAGCATTTCTGCACCTCACAGGCACAATGTTTTACATTGGGTCTCTCCTCAGATCATCAAGACAGAGTTTTAAGTCGAGAAACTGGAAATATTCTGACGCCTTGGTTATTTTTTAATATTTGAAGTTTTGAAATTGGTGAGTGGAATGTGAAGCTTAGTGCATCAAACACCAAATCCAGTCAGAAATAGAACAGCGGACTGCAAACAAGTGAGATGAGTGAAGGTGCCCAACCAATTCATTTATCAGAGTTTTGCAAGCTGTCACATGAACCCCTCCTTAAATGACCATGCTGTTTGTGCAACAGATCTCTCCCACAGTTTTACAATACATTATGCACCTTGAACTGCTTACTTTGCCTCCCTCCACCCACTATTCGATCTCTGCCTTAACTACTTCTAACATTTTGAACATCTGACGAGCTGCCAAATTTTTGAACCAACCTATTTCCAGAAATGTTTCTTTACCTCAAGATATGTAATTTCTCCCAAAACACGCCTCTGGAGCAAAGCCCAGGACCAGCAATATGTTACCCAGGATCAGTGAAAGGTTTACGTTTCAATACCTATTGCACCTGTCATGATAATACCAGGCATTTTCCACCCACGATGCAGGAGAGAATCCAAACTTCCTGTGGGATGTGCAAAACTAGCACTCAGCCTTGGGAGCCGTCCAGGCATGGTTATCAGGAAGAGAAAAGCTATTTCTGCTGGCTTGCAGGAATTGATGGCACCATTTAATGTCTTGCCTTTCTATGCAAGTGTGTATAACCCAGTTTTTCCACAGCTGCTGTGACGTAAATAAATTCAGTATTATCTCCATTTTACATCGTAGGATGTAATATAAATAGTACTGGAACTTATGCTGGGCATAATTCAACATTTAAAACATTTACCCTTTTCAAGTACAAGGCACCCATACAGCTGCCTAACACTTAGACAAAATATTTGACCTGCTTAAGGTTTGGTAAGGACAAAAATATTATATATATATATTCTGTAGATAGATCTCCCTAAGTAGGAGAGTATTTCTGGAAAGAATGTCATTGAGTCAATCATTTTTTAACATTGTAAACTAAGACTTCACTTCAAGGGCTCTTTTTGAACAGTACATCTATACTACAGTGATCAATAAATATTAGTATATGAGATACATAAAGAACCCCTAAAACATCTACGCCTGCTTTACAGTATTAGCTACACTTCCGTGAGTACCTATGTATAAAGTCCTGAATTTTTGCACATCCTGTTACCTAATCAGACAAAATTATTTGCTTCATCTATATTTACTAGAGCAAAAATGTATCTCTTGGTACCTATAATTTTCATTCAGGCTTCCCCTCTTAAGGTAGTAATACTTCAGCTGCAGACTGCACTGAAACCCCATCATGCCCAGAAAAATCTCATCCACCCTTAGAAATGTCTAACACAACAAAGTAGATACAAACTGATAGTTTATAGTTTTCTTCACAATAAATACAGCTATGGGCAGCAAAATGCCTTCCATTTTGTTTCAGTAGTAAATCACTTCCATGACTTGAGTTAGTAATGAGATTTTTAATCATGTGGATTGAACATATCCTGAAGTTAATAAAAAAACATGGCTTCCTCTTTATCTTTAATAAAAGATTTGTACACTGCTGAAATGATTAGTATTACATTTTTAAAGAACCTGAGATTGATGCTTTTCAATTCTCCTTCCTATTTTTTCTATGCTTTTATAATTCAAAGGTAATATTGGGAATAGTTAATAATTCATAAGGTAATTTTAAGGCTTTTATTCCGAAACCTTTTGCCTATTGACTTAAGGATGTGCCACAAAATAGCCAGGTATTACTATCTTAGCAATTTGCAGATCTATACAGATGAAATCTCTGAATTCATGCAAGTCAGGATTCGTGTTTAAGAACCAGAGCACATCATTACAGCCTTGGAAGGGTACAGGGGGAGGAAATAGCTTTCCAGGACTATTTAAACCAGTATATTTCATGTCTTCACACAGTTCTGCTTTTTCGCCCTTGTTTGCAGGTTTATTCTTGGTGGAGTTATTTTTGCAGTTGCCTAAGAGACAAAGGAGCTAGCTGCATTTTTTAAAAAGGTAAACTCCGCTGCACGAGTCCCATACTCCCCACCTGCACGAGATTCAAACCAAAACCAGCTCTCTTGGAAAGCTCAGCTGGACAAAACCCAGATTCTCGTATTCTCTTAAAACAAAGAGACAGACTCATTTGAGACAAAAACATCGAAACCAGCTACCAGTTAATAGAACCCAAGTATATCCTATTTCCGTCGCTAACGGACGCAAAGGCGATGCCGTGCGTTGGCAGGGCCCTCGCTGCCTTCGGGAGGGGAGAGCGATCTCCACGCAGCCCCGAAAGCGGTGCAGCTGCCACCGAGCGCTCACCAGGCTCTCGCGCAGGGAGCAGCCTCCTCCAAACGGCTGCTAAATGAGCTGACTAAAGGGTTTCCACCCAAATATTGTTCAGAAAAGTGACATTTTTGATTGAGCCCGTTTCCAGTTCGCAAGGAAGAATGGAAGTCAAAATCAGATTTGGGGGTTTCAGTATTTGATTCTTGAAAATGAATTTTTATTTATTTATTTTAACAAAATCTCACTTTAACTTCTCATTTCCCTCAAGCAAGAATTTAATCTCCTTCCCTCAGAGTTGCTGATCAGACTATATTTTGCTGTCTTCACAAAACACTCAGTTAAGAGCAGCCAAGCTTCAACATATTTGGGTATAGCTTTTTTACCTGCTTTAAAGAAACAAAGCATCTTTACCAGTGTGTCCTACTTTCATATATGTGCATAATAGGTGCTGCAAAGGAATCGCCCACCTCAAGCAAGCTTTCAGGTACTGCTGAGTAACAACCGTAGAGAGCAATGAAAATTGACAGTAGTTATTAATTCCACATCTAACAAAGAAAATGGAGTTGAGCTGTGCATATAGCCATCATTTATTGCCACGACAAAGTTACTAGCACCACCTTTATGAGCATTTCCCTGCACAGGAAACGATGAAATCCTGCTGCCCGTTCCTCTAAGTTTGCTAAATGTTAATACTTTAGGTAAGGGATTTTGTTGTTATCGGAGGGATACAAGTTTTCCCATCCCGAGAAAAATGGTGTCTTTATAAAGTAATAGTAACAGTAACTAGATTATATTTAATTTCAGGCCAGCTCTGAGCACATCCTTTGTGCCCCATCTAATTACCACCTCTGCTAGAGCAGCTCTGAACTCCTCTTCTTGGTCTGACCTCCGAGTCCCCAAAACTCCTGACTAAAGCTTACTGCCTCTATTCTCCAGCTCCAAAAATGCAAACTGCTGTCGGGTTCTTCAGTTCCCTCCGCAAGACAGGCAGCATATGTCATGTGTATTATTCAGAGCTTTACATAGCTGCTTCTCCATGGAGGTTTAAAAATGAATAGCAAACTGTGTATCAAAATCAAATCCTTTGCAACAAATCATGACAATCATGAAATGAAGTAAAGTCTAAAACTAGACTAGACTAGGGTTTTTTTTCTAAAGTAAAGTGATAGCAACACAATAGATGTACTACTTGTTAGACGGACAGGTCTGAAGGTATACTTTATACAGTCCCAAACAGCTGAGGTCTTTGGCAGATGAAGACTTTGACTCAGGAAATAGTCCAGGAGGAACAACATGGAAAATACGGTTCGTGTTATCTTGAGGAGCAGGGAAACCACGGCAGCAAAGCATGGTGAAAGGAGTTTCCTTTGTATTCAGGTAAAACAATAAATACATGTACCCTGTGATGAGTGGTCTTCAAAATCCTGAGAGCATCTCTAGGCTGATGCACTAGAGAGAGGATCCGAGAGTTCACAGGAATATCATGGTGGGCAAACAAAGTTTGCTAGGTACTAAATATTATTCCTCTTGGTCATCCACGCCCACCTCTACTCTCCTTAAAGAAACATCCCAGGAGGACCCAGACTTACAGAAACACCCTAAGAAGACCCATCCTTACACGGACCCTCACTGGAGTTTGTCTCCTGCATTTCCATGACAAAGAGAGAGAAATAAATTGCTAAGACATTATGCAAAACCATGCTAATGATAATTCTATACACAACAGCAGCTAAGCGAGCAAGCTGTATCAGCAGTGTAAGTATTAATGCTATGATATTTGTTTATGTTCCCAGAGATGCAGACTCTATGCAAGTGTTGAACGTTATTAGAAGCAGCCCAGCCAACTAAGCAAACACCAAATCCTGCCCCAGCTAACGTTTACAAAAAAAGCCCCAAACTTTGAATGACTCCCAGCACTCAGTCTAGTATTCCTTGCCAGGAAAAAGGGAATTTTGGAGATGGCATACCATCAATTTTCTTCATTTATGTCAGAAGTTGAGCAGCTGTCTTCTTACCAGACTGAAGTGGAGCCAAAAACCTTGTCAGGCAGCCGAAGAAAAAGCACTTCAGAGGAACTAATCTCAAAGACCCAAAAGTATGTATCACATTTTTTAACAGGCATGTGTTAATATTACTACTACATTATCAATTGGCAATGTTTTGCAGAAGTAGTGGGAAAAAAGACTGCTTTTTTTGTCTACACTGCTTGCTAAGGAAAAGCAAGATGCCACACATAGCTGAACTCCGGATTTTGTTTATTTATTTACTCACGGCCAGCAAAAGGTGTTTAGCATTATCTTCCCCTAAGCTAGTGAGGAAAGCGAAATAAGATTCACCTCTACAGAAAAAAGAAGATGCACCTGGACTTTCTGTGGCAAATAGATCTCGGTTTCAGCAAGCTCTGTTATTCCCCAGGCCCTGCAGACACATCAGCAAGGGATAAATAATCCCAGCGAGAGCTGTGTTTGAATCAGCTCACTGCTCCAGCAGCCATGGATTGTGACAGACTGGGAAAACCCAATTCACTATTTGGTTTTTTGATTTAGTGTGTGCTCCAGCAGCTGTGGGCTGGGCTGAAGGATCCTTCAGGACAACCCTAAGAGAAACTTTGTACTTACCAGCACCAAGGATGGGATGAAGGAAGCCACCAAATTACAACTGTTACTGCACACGGAGCTTTGCCAGGTGGGATCTATTACCATAAGGCACAGTTTGGTCAAACGGAGAGTACTGCACTTATTGATCTTAATTCAGCCCAGAAGGCAAGCCAGAGAAGGTGGTGGCCTCCTCCCAGTGGTGTGTCACCATCCAAAGCAGTGGGATCCCAAACATCCACGGAGCATAATTCACACTGGTGTCTGACCTCTCACAAGTTGTGTTTTGTGACCAAGTCAACCTAAAAAGTCACAAATTTCCCCTCTGTGTGTGACAACTCCTCTTGGGAAGCAGATGTCGCTTGGCATGGGAGGGAGGGAAGGTTGGCTGTTAGGAGGAGAAGCAACACCATGGGATTTGCTGCTCTCTCTTGGTGAGATGGGCGTTTCTTCAAACCGCATTTTAGAGCAGGAAGAGATGGAATTTGCAGCCATAGCAGGGTATTGTTTAATTATATTTTGATATTGGTGGATGAACCTGTCATTTGCCAAGCATAGCGATACAGGTGCCATATACAAGGACAGAGTTAAAGTGAATAAATAAATTAATAAATAGACATTCAAGATCCTACTTGGCTAGCCATCTTCTTTCAGCCAGCCTTCCTCCGAAATGTTTATTTACTACACAGCTAGGCTTTTGGCAGCTTTCCCACTGCAAAATGTGCTGCCCAGATATTACAAAGTGAACTCTAAATGAAAAAGACTTTTTTTTCTTACGGCTCCCCTTCTTCCACACAGATATCCCTTTACTTCCAAACTGTGCCTTTAAGGCACAGTTGTGCCCAGAATTTCTAGAATACTCGGTTTAAAAGAGATGTGTTTATAGACCATTGCTAAAAATGAGATTTCCTACATGGTCTTCAGCAAACTACTTCAGACATTCTTGTTTCCTCATTTACCAAAGAAATGCATCCTTACATTTCAAAGGTCTAGAAATGCCAACAAATGGATGTACCTGAAAAATCACTGCTGTTGTATTTTTAACATGTTTAAATTAAAAAAAAACAATCAATTGCATAATAGCCCAACAAGATTCTGGCATTCTGGTACTGCATGCTAGGGAATGAGGTTTCCTTAGAGCTAAACACAAAAAAAGTGAAGAATAGAAAATAATGATAATGTGAGTGGATGAGATTCCTCCTATTTCAGTATATATATTGAACTACTGTTCACAATGAGGTTCCAGTCATGATGAAGAGCCCTGGAAAATCAAGAAATATAAATGCAAATCAGTAAGAAAATAGTGTGTCTTAGATACTTTTACTATGGTCCAGCAGAGATTCTCTGATTAGCATTTGCAGACTGTACTAAGCATATCTAATATAAAGGCACTACATACTGCACAGCTCTCAACAAATATTATCAAGATGGAAATGCCTACTGACAAATTCACAAGCTGCAAATGTACAGTCATGAAATTCAATAGCCTCACAGCTGCACACTTGTAACTTGTGAATGCAGAAAAATGTATGAATTGGCAGCAGGCTTTCTGGCAGATGATATCATTTTACAGATGACACTGTAGAGGCTGCCAGTTTGACGTTGAACTCTCCTCTTGCTTTTTTTGTTGTTGTTGTTGTTGTCGTTTCATAGCTCTTTCTCTGAGATCTACTAGGATCACAGTGGCTGTTCTCATAGGAGTCTGCTATTTACTTTTCTGACTCTGCAAAGTGCTGTAATTGCTCAGCTCGGTTCCCTCGGCTCTGCTTATGTATAGCTGACATTGAACAGTGTTTATTCTGGAAAAACTTTGCCTTCCTCTACAGTATTTCAGATGCACAAAGTGCATTATTCCATAGATGTGTCCTACTTTTCATCCTCTGTTCAGAATAGCTTGGATTTCACTGCAAGTGACCACCCTTCATAAATAGTTGAAATGATTGTGCCTTGATACTTGTAATCTGCATATTTTCAGACCACTTAGAGAGAAGGAAGCATTCCTTAGAACAGAAAAAATCCTTTACATGATCTGCGGTGATGTCTGGTCAGGGCACTAAGTGCCAAGCTGGCCTGATTCCATCCAAAGCTTGAAGACATACGAGGCCTATCAAAAAAAGCTCAGAAATAAATTTTAGTTTATTTTTTATTATTTTTCCCCTCTGAGACCTGTGCAATCATCACTGAAATGTTTGACTGGGATCTGTGACCAGATTCATGCAAGACATGAACGTAGGGCACCCCTAAAATGAAGTGGTTCCTTGTACCTTGAAGTCACACCTACATGGCAAAGAAATTCCTAAGGAGCCAGTAAGATGAAATCATGGTGAACTCCTGGGCTGTCTGGGTTTGGGTTTTTTTAATGCAGTTCAACTCTGAGTTTTTGTCTGTTTATGCTGTGCTTCTCTTGCTGCTGGAAGGGGCGATCTCTGCACCTGCACGGTTTGCACTCTTTCAAAGGTCCCATCTCTACGTAACATAACACCTTGAATTATCACAAAGTACAATGTCAGTACTTCAGTAGAACTGCATCAAATTTGCTTTAAAAAGCCAAATTTTAAGGCATTTTACCAAAGGTTCAACATGCACGGTTCCATCACTGAACGCAGAGGCCCTCCTTTCCGTAAACTTGTATACTTAACAAAATAAAGTACAGGAACCTGGGAAAAAAAAAAACAAAACAAACACCACAAATATAAATGTGTGGGTAAGCTCCCAATAAGGTGAGAGAAAACTCAGCTTTACTTCTAATAGTTGTTTTTCTGATGCTGCTCCAAAAGGCGTCTGAGGTTTCAGACAAGGCTCTGCACCGCAGTTATTAGGGCTAGCCAAACTCTTTGCATCTATTTTACTAGATGCTTGTTCATATAGTCTGAACCATAAAAGCTCATGAGCCGCAGCAACCTCTTTTTTCAACACAACTCTAAGAGCACTTTCCCTGGTTTACACCTATGCTACTCTCCTGTGAACTTAGTAAAATGGTAGTAACTCTCCGCTAACCTACACACAAAGATCAGGACTTTATCTAGTGCCATACTGTCTGTACTATTTTGCTTTAGATATTCATGCTAAGGAATTACTGTGCAAAAATCTCCAGCCTGTAGTGATGTATATACCTAGCATGTATTTATTATGCCAGCAAAATATATTATTGACATTTTAGCAAAGGTTGATCGTGATATTAACTGGTCTCCCTGTACAGATTTTTAATGTGAGAAATGTCTCATACATTTAAAGCTCCCTTTGATCACTAGACCTTGGGGCCACAATTCTTAAAGCATTCACAACCCAGTAGCTTCCACTGTTCTGCTTAGGAAAACAAGTAGAATTTTCCTTTGAAAAACTCAGACTCCTTTACATGAAGAATGAAATATTATTTACTGTGTTCTTTGAAGAACAGACACCATCCCCTTGAAAAAAGTTCAAATTCTGGGAGCTTCTATAATATCTTTAACAGTTGGAATCATCCACAAAATATTTTCATGGGAAGCCTTCAGGTTACTGCTGACAGTAAGAAATGGAGAGGAAGGAAAATTATCTGGACTCCCAAAATAACACTCTCTCTTTTGATGTCTCTGATTTTTGAGGGAGAAAGCAAACGGCTCTGCAATACATTAGCCAAATCACATCACCAAATTCACACTGGGAGCCATGATTAGGGGTGAATTCCTGCACGTCACTTGCTTAGCTGCAAGAGAGAAAAGTGAATTGCCTCCATGCAGCCTGTCTCAGCCTCCATGCAGTGAGAGGTGCATGGGGGAAAAACAAGGACATGTTTCCCCCTCGGCCCTGCTTTCTGTGCCAGAAGGAAGAACAGGCCAGAAACTACCTAAAAATCGAAAAAGCTAGTAATTAATCTAAATTATTCTCAATTTTTCCAATTATTTTGAACGGACAAGAACCACACTTCACAGCACCTTCCTCGCCCTTCTTTTGGATTTTGATGCTCTTGACCAGGATGGAAAAATTTTCCATGGGTTGAAAATATACATGATAAGCATTTGTTTAACAAGAGAACAGTTCATTCCTAGCCTATTTCTTAAGACAGCAAATACACAGAAGCATTACTTATCCCCCTCCCTTTTTATCTTTTTCGAGAACTGTTGCACAACCTGCTGTTTCACAGGATTTCAGCAAGAAGTATTCACCACTTTTAAGGCTTGGGGTTTTTATTCAGCCCAAAAGCTTTAACTTCTGCTTCAAACTTTGTACGTCATTCTCCTCAAATCATACACAGAAATGTGCATTAAGTGTTTTGTTTACTCATAACTTGGCAGAGCCACAACAAAGAACAGAATGTAAAGAATGAACTCCCTTTGCAAAAATCATTCACATCGAAACAAAAGCCTTTACCTTCCTGAAACAGATTTTCTGAGCGAGCCTCATGTATTTCTGAATTGCCCAGCATTACAGTGAGCTCTCAGATAACAAGAAACATTTGAAAGCCAATCTAAAACCAGAAGGAATGAGAAAGTTCTCCTGGATCTCATTGTTCATTAAAAAAGCATTAAGAAAATATGGGCTTTTCAACACTGCAATCTGAACAAGCAACCGCTTTTCACGTAACATGTAGAAACCTGCTGAATTCAGACTACTTCCAACTTCCCCTCGGCTGCAGCAGCTGGATAGATTTGTTTCCACCTGCTTTTACCGTTTGTCATTACTGAGGTATGTTTCAGAAAGTCAATTTAGCTCTAAACCGTCAGTTTGGCTGAAGCCAAACCATTTCTTTTTTATTATTTGATCGCATCCTTCAGAGTGTCCCATGTTCCTTTAATTCCCAGCTCCCCACACCTCTGCACCCAACGAGGTTATAGCTCATGTTTGGGGGTTTTTAAACCAAAATGCCGTTTTCTAAAGCACCCGAAGTCAAACCACACACCGTTGATCCTATGCACAGGCTCCTTCCCCACCGTTTGCTCGCAGAGTTGCAAACTTCTGTGGTCGCCAAAGAAGAGACCATCCAAACGCGGCTCCAGGTAGCAAAAGGCTTCTGAAACACATTAAAACCTCATTAAAAAATGTTAAAAACCTCTCCCCCAAAACCCTTTAGAATGCTGGCTGCCTCCATCACCCGTGCCAGTGCTGGAAATAAGGCTGCCAGATCCATCTTCTACCATTCCCCCAGAACTTCAGGGGGATAGGAGAGAGTGGGTGTGGGGAGGGAAGGTATCTCAAGTACAAGAAAGGATGATTATCAAGTCTAAAGAGAGCACATCATAAAATGAAGAAATATAAGACTATTTTTAAAGCAATTATTTTGTTTTCGAGGTTAAAACGCGCTGCAGCATTCCCCTCTGCTTGGCATTCCAGAGGAGGTGTTGCATTTAGCTAGCAAAATTAATTCACTTGAATAAAAGAAAATTGAAACACTGGAAGCAAAATAGAAAAGCCTAAGATGAGAAATTTGTTTCCTATATTTCGAATAGGAAAGAAATTATGTCTTCAAAACTTGATTAACTCCAAGGCCCAGTTCTGCAATAACAACCACAACGATTCACAGAGACTGCTCGTGTGCGTAAACTCCCCCTGGTACGACTGCAGGAGTAGGACATAAACGTGTGAGTTCGGATGAATTTCTTAACCATACTAGCTGCATAATTTATCTGTAGATATTTTGAAAGTTTACAAAACTTGCCAATGAGTTAGAAGTATTTAGGTACTTTTGAAAAATGTGACCTGTTACGTAAACCTGTATTTTAAGAAGTGAACTAGAGACAGGAGGAAGGATCACAGGGGTTGGACACATAACCAGCTGTCCCAATTTGGCTGAGCTGTTTTAGCTGTCAGTGTGTGAATTCTTAATGTGTGATGATTATAAAGTACGGAGAGATAGCTCAGCTCTCTCATTTGAATTATTTTGCCTTTGCCTCAGAGTAACAGCATATATATGGGCTGCTACCCCAAACCTAATGCTGCTGACTTTTACGTCTGAGACCCACGTGCCTAAGCCACTTGCAAAGCTTAGGCCTCAGAATATTTATTTGTTAAGATCGACAGTGATGAAAACACACTTAGTCCCGGCTCAAATTTTCCTGACACCTTCACTAATTACACAATATAAGGAAATCCCAGAAGCACTGAAATAATTGTTCCAGCAGGAACTCAGCCAACAAAACACCTATGGAAGCTTCTTTCTATTCATTCATCACTATGGGAAGCAATCTCACAGCCCTCTCCAAAAACCCCTCAAACAGATGTCTTGCAGCATATCAAGACGTTATCAAATTCAGACTTGGAGGAAGCACGTTCCAAAATCCAAAAGCCCTCCGAGGGAGTGTTTTGCCAGACACACCTTATCATCCATAGCAAAGAGAGCGGGATCCAGGGTGAGCACCTTCAGCGAGAAAGGAAGCACAGGGAAAAGCAGCTATTTTGCCTGTCCAAGGCCAGATTGGAGCAAATAAGACCTTAAACCTAAGTAATGCTATAACCTTTACCTAGACTTGAAATATCAGGCAAGATACAGCTCAGAAAGAGCTGCAGGGTGACTTCTGTCTGATCGCCAAGCTGAGATTATGGATGCTCCACGTCGCTACTCTCGTTTGGTAGCCAGAGTTGGTCACGCAAAGCGCCTGTGCTGAGAGCATCCAGGACAGACAATCCAGTCCCAGAGCAGGCGTCTGTAGATGTACATAAGGAATGATCACAGCAGTCACCAGTCGGGCACCCACATCCCCAGCACCTTTGCCTGAGCACACAGTGTTTGGCATGGGGGCCACCGGTAGCAATATCCTTGCAAGGGCAAATGCACCATGCTCCTACTGAATGGGTGCCCGTATCTATTACTAGGCAATACCAAGATAGGTTGTCAGCTTTCCCAAGAAAATATTTTCAACTGGGATTGATTTTTACTGTTTTAAAACTAACATTAGCAAATGTGATTGCACAGTGCACGGATCTGTCAAATTTGTTCTCAGCTGCAATCCTGAAACATATCATTATCGTGTACTGTGTGAGCAAAGCTGGGCTTGGCTTTCATGTGACTGAGCTCTAAATTAGTTTATGGATAATGTTCCTTTACAACGCATTCAATCTTTCGCTCCATCTTATCTTAATGAGTACTTAACCTCTTAAAAATAGGTTACTGCCAGAGAGACTAAATACAGAGTATTAAAGTCTCTGAGAAAACTACAGGAATGAATTTCCCTGCTCAGGTAGCTCTGTCCTCCTTGAACACAACTTCTTTAGGGTGAAGTTTACAGTTTTCAAATGCAGCAGAAAAAACAATTTCCACTGCATTCATTTTAAAACTCGTTTGTAATTACAAGGTAATACTCTTTTTTATAAATACACGTGGAAAATAAGACTGAAAAATGTACCTTTCTTCTGGAAAACTCCATGGTTCCTGCACTTGCAACCTCAACATTTTGGTTTTGGGTATCTTTTAAAAAATGTGCATGCTTATAACCTTTTAAAAATGAAAATGTTACTTTTTATGAAGTAGGTAACATCTAAACCCTACATTGGCAGTTTTCTGGCTTTGGCTAGTTTGCATGCATAACATCCCACAGAAGGATTGGAGCACCTGGCCAGGACTTTGGCATGGGAACATTGACCGAATCCTAGCTTTAATCCAGAACAACCCCTCTCACCAGCCAGTTCCAGTTCACTGCTGGAATGACATAAATCTCACGAAACACCATCCTTTTTGGCCTGAAAGTCCTCCAGGTACCTCCCAAAACGTATCTGAGCACATCCAGAAGTGCTGCAGATATTCCTGCAGCAGGCAGGGAGAGGGCTCTGATCCCGCTGGGGTCCAACACAGCTGATACCACAATTAACACGTTGCAACAGGAGCAGCCGCTCTCCAAACTGGAACTGGAGCAGCCTCCATTTTAAAATTCAGCCAGAGCTGCAGCACATGTTATATAAAATAATTAGATCATTTAATCCCCTCATATCCCTGGATAAAACTCCTATTTGAGAAGCCAAGGAGCAGGCTATAGACCAGACAGTTTGTTGGATTTGTGCCACTCCAGCACCAACTTCTAAAACTTCCAAGCAGAAAGACAGCAAACAAGAAGGTGTGCAATTCTGGAGGATACAAAAAAAAAAAAAAAGATATTAGAATTTCCTTTTAAATCCCTACTTTCTTCTGCTTCTCAGCTGGCTTAAAATTCATTTTGGGAATTGCAAGAAGTGGGGGATGAACAAACTGTCCCCCTCACGCTGTCTCTTCAAGAAACTCACTGTCATGTGGAATTAATTTCTTACCTTTTTTTTTTTTCTCCAAATAGAAATAATTTCAAGTTCATGGTCCAGCATCTCTGATTCATAGTAGCAAAGGTTGCATAACAGCAGAATTGTGTAGAACAAAGGTTAATTTGAGGCTAAAATACTCCTCCTAATGAAACACAACTGGAAACATATGCTGGTGTCAGAGACAGCAAATACCTGCAGCACTACTGATCTTTCATTTCTGATTTCAAGATTTAGAAATTCGGTGCATTTAGACATGAGTAAGAGGAGGCAGAGAGAGAAAGCAAAGAGCCATTCAGACCCTGCAGTTTCTGGCCTGTGATTCTCTCGAGATGTTGCAGGCTAGTTCTTCTGTGTCATCTAACAGCTTTGTGACACCTACACCTTCTTCACTTACAGGTTAGAGCTTTTCGGCAATATCAGGTGATCCAAAGGTCAGAACATGGGTCTCCATGCCAGCCTTAGATATTTAGAAACCAGAGCTTGCTCTTTCTCTAACTCCAAAACTAGGAGTCAGTTTTAAAACAACAGGTTTCAACTGCTAGTTTTTATATTTTCAGATTCTCTTACAAACCGGCGAGGACTGGAAGCGTCCTTTCTCGCTTCAGTTCAGACCGAGAGCCTGACGCACTCGCAGGGCTGTGGCTGTGGGAAGAATACCATATATGACGAGACTCCGAACAACATTATGAGATCTGGCAGCCGCGAGATCATGCTCGAAAACATAAATGAAGCAAGAAAAATGCGACAGAGGAGGAGAGGAAAGGACAGAAAAGTGACTGGAGAGTAATGAAATGGCATTTTCTAACCGTGAAAAATTGCTACCGAGGTCAAAACTAAAGCTGTTCTAGGAGTTTCTGATTAAATTCTGCTTTGTTAAAAAATGCTGACATCAAAATCATTTGGGGAACGTATCAATCTGATAGGACTTGTTCCTGTCGGGTTATTTGCCTACTTGTTTTACTAGAAGCCTTGGCTCCTAGACAGCCGCTCAGATGGGCTATTGGGAAAGCCAGATTCCCAGGCTCCCCAGAATCCCAGTATTAATAGAAATTAATTATTGATACAAGTCTATGTTATGCATGTTTGCCTTATCAAATTATCTGTAGCTGTGCCTGTAGCATGGGAGTAGCACATCTGATATGCTTTAATGATGCAAAAATCTCATTCAAGAAGCAGGGAAGCCAAGCCGAGGAATGCTCCTGCTCCGTGCTCCCTCTTGCTAAAAATGTTAAAATAAGGAGAGAAATAAGAAATGCAATGCTTCCCTCCAAGCATTATACAGAAGTTTTAAACAGTTAAAGCTTCCCTGTTTCTATTAGGCAAATCATTTGAGCCAAGCACTCTGTCTGCCGCTATGAAAGGTTACTTTGTAGTATAATGCATTTACATGGTGAAATCATAATATCCTGGGCATTTGGAGCTGTATTAGGCTATAAAAACGAAGGCCAAATCCCTCCAGCTATTACATTTTTGGACTGGTATTTGATCTGTTAAGTTCTGCAGCTTTCTTCTGCTCGGAGCGATGCGCAGCGGAACAACTGGCAGCTGTTGCGCGGGGATGCGCGCTCTGCATTTTACACCGAAGCCGTTAGGTGGTGCTTGAAACAGAAGATTGCAAGAAAGAAAAAAAAGCAAGATCTTGTGCGCTGCCCAGGCAGCCTGTTCAATCAATATTTTATTCTATCAATTTTTGAGAGAGAAGCGGGGGGGNGATTGTTCTAGGATTCAGTTTAAAAATCTGATTTCTAGGCCTTGGCAGAGCTGAGTAATTAAATAAATAAATAGTCAACTCTTCCTCCTGCCTCAAGCATCTCTGCTGACACACACACACTCCTTTAAATAAGCCTCTGATACTTCGGTGCTCAGCCAAAGTTCTGCTCATCATGCCCTAGATCTCTATCTCTCTCCTAGGTTGATAACTGGATTTCCAGTAAGTTTTGAGTCAGAGACTGAAATGCTATTTAAGGTACCAGCTCCAAAAGAGGTTTCCAGGAAAAACTGTCCAAGCACGGAGTGGCATGAATACTTTTTACATAAGGAAGATCTCACTAGCAATTAGGAAGAAGTCCTGCTTCTGCATGGAAAAGCAATAGCTTACTCCCTTTCCCCTTCTTCAGCAAAAACCTTCAGGAAGTCCTGATTCATAAAATGCTCTCTTCAGTTGTATTTATGAGTTTTCATGGCTTCCCTTTAACATTACATTCATGGAAACTGCCCTGTGATAAGCACTAACAAGAGGACACCAATTAAATAATTGCATCCCACTACAGATAGCATGCAACCCACCTGCCTAACCTTGGGCTCCCATTTTGTTATTCTTTTTTTCTCCCTTCAACAACCCTTCAGTCATTGGCATTCCCCTCTCTCGTAATGATCTGTGAATATTTCATGGCACTTTACCTCCCTCTTCCCAAGTTCAGCAGAAAAGTTCAGCAAAAAATCCTCCACACTTTTGTTGCAAAGGTTGGAAGACCCCAAAAGAGCAGTACAAGATACGATCCCAGGTATGGTCCAACCTCATGCCGTACCCCTCCGGTAACAGATAAGGATGCTCAGGGAACGCACAGAGCACAGCGAGTCTCTCCCCGTGTGTCCTCCCAGCCACTGCCAACAGCCAGTGTAGGGACTGCCTGAGCAATCCGCTATATCCAGATCATCATGTTTAGTAGCCCCAAATAAATTCGTCACTCAAATTTTGTCTAACCCTTCACACAACTCCTGACATCCACCGCCACCCTGTCGCACTGAGATCCACGGTTCAACTGTACCTTGGGACAATAAGCACTCCTTTTATTTCTTTTCAACCAGCTACCTTATAATTTCAATTCTTGCATTACTGAACTATCATGAAATAATGAATAATGATTCTTTATTCATGTTCCCTGTGCCACTCTTGATTTTATAGCGACTATATTTTGACAACTCTCACAGCCAAAGACAAAATGGCTGAAGGTAAACAAAAAAGGTAATCCTCCAGGAACTGTTTATGAAGCTATTCAGAAACCCACACTTTGCTTACATACCGCACGGAATGATTAAAAAATAAATACAGAGAAATCTGAAGTTGAATATTGTGCTTAACAAAGGAAGAACTGCTTGTCACTTTTGTACGAGGACTCATAAGTCCCTGGAAGTGGACTAAGCAGCTTTCTCACCTCTTCAGAAGTTATCTTAAATACCAGGAGGTGGGAGGTAGTTGGACACAAGATATAAAGGGAGGCAGCTGATCCATTTCAAAGCCTCTCTCATTCCTTTTAGGCTTTAGATTTCACATAAATATTTCTTTAAATGCATACATCTATGTACCAAAACTAACATTTGAGAAGCTTCCAAAACTTGGCTTTTAATTAAACCCATGAAAGTATAATGCTCACACTGAATAAGTATCAAAAATAGAGACAAAACTGAGAAAATATGCAGGCATTTTTCTTGGGTTTTGTCAAGCACTGCAAAGACAATTAAGTTTCTTTTCTTCACTATACATATAATACTCAGAAGTGAAAGCTTAATTAACTTGTCAGAAACTATGGCATCTCTTTTCTTGAGCTGCTGAACCCACCTTCCCAAAAGACTTGAAGGGAAAATAAAAAAACTAAACGCTCTAGCTGAAATACCTGATCATGCATGACATTCCTGCCCTGTAACACAGTTTGTCTGTCATTACCAGAGGCTTTTCTCTGCATCTGGGTGAGCACACTCTTCTTCCATTTGTCTGGGAATGTCTCAGCACAGAACCGCAAGTGCTCCAAGACGATGGACGTTGTGTGCCGTGCTGAAGGAGTAAGACACGGTGGCACTAATTACATCGTACAGCACGCACATTTATGAGGCAAAACCTGAAAGTTTCAGCAAAATATCCTTGGTCACACGGCTTTTCATGCCAATTAAAGGCCCCGAGCTTTCCTGTGAGGGGCAGATATACCCTTTGTGAAAGCAAAACTGGTTTTAACCCTAAACAATACTATTTCCCCACTTTGCCAAGCACGTTTCAGATATGTGGAGAAGCTCCCAAAAAGCAAGGAGACCTATTTATGCTGCAGTGGCCAACAGGACAGGCCTGGGACTGTACTATTCTCTGCTGGCTGGCCCCTGTTTTTTGTAGATATTCTGCATTTCTTCTCGTGGACTCCAGTGGCAGCTGTGGCCAATAAGTCCCTGTCAGCAAGCGTTGCCTGGAATTGTGCTCACAGCAGCTGGAGGAGCCGCCGCAGCCCCGGAGCGACTCCTGACCCTGCTTCCAAGAACCAGGACAGCTTTGAATGAGGGTTTTGGCGAGACACGTGGGCTCAGCCCAGGGAGCCTGCAGAGCGTGCAACACCTAGCAGCTAATGCCTTTCCCCTGACCGACGGATCCGCTCCAATAACAGACAGAAGGTCCTTGGTTTAACAAAGGTTAAGTTAACAAACCTAACATTAACACTTAAATTTGTCAAGTGTATTAAGTGGTTTCATATTTTTAGTTTTTTAATACAGTCTTTCTACCTGAGCTCACTTAAGTCTGAAAAATATTGTACTTTATCCTCCTGTAATCTCCCCTCCAAGATATGCATGTTTAAACAAAGTGCAAAGGTCCAGGTGCTTTACTGCATTAGTAATGACCCAACATCTCCTCTTTAATAATGCAATACAGAATGGAGCACTGCAGTTTTTTGCTTTCTCAGTTTAAAAATTTATTAAAACTTTTCTCTGTGGGTCCAGGTGACAGTACGAGGGAGTAGAAATGGTTGGTTTTTTCAAGGCAGAATATATTGCTGAGGCATTCAAGGGATAATTTTTCACCTCCCGTATAGATCACTATCTTTACCTCTCTACTAAGTTTGCTGCTGTCTTTCCAGTACTATATCAGATTTTAGTGAGCTCTGGGATTTGGTGCATGTAACTGTCTGCTCATCAGACCTGAAGCCTGGGCGAGTAATTCCGAGCCCATGCAATCCTACCTAACGTGCGATATTGAGAAACCCTCTTCTCTTCTGGTAGATATTAAAAACAAATATACACAGTTCTTAACCACTCAACACAAATTCATGCTTCAGGTCTTTCTTTTTTCTTAAGAATAAAAGTAAATTAAGGCTTCACATTTTCTCTGTGACAGAGCGCTCCAGAGACTCACACAGACCCAACCTGTGAGTTTTCAGAGCAATCTTCATTAAGATATTTCTCTTGATACAGAAGGAAGATTTTCTGTGATGCATCATTATGTTACCAGGCCTCTTTGGGCACCCCTGCTGACAAAAGATATGATAGTCTAGTGGAGAATATATAAGCCCCTGTCTCTGTTATTTCATATCTGCAGTAATTGATTATAGCTCTTTGGTTAGGTGTGTCGCAGCTCACAGCTCCGGGTTTGGAGGTACCCGATTCAGGTCTCCACATACCAGCCAGGACAGGAGAACAAGCAGCTGACGAACACTGCCGACACGTCTGTATTTACCAGCTTAAACCAAAACCTGTCAATGGGATGAACTTATCGCTGGGAGAATCGTCGGCAATAAAACTTACGGGGCAGATGCCCAGCAACCGGCGCTGCTATGTGAGCGGAGTTAAAGACAGGAGGCATGCTCCGAGGGAGAAGGTCCTCCAGCAAAAGGGCAGCTCCTTCAACTCCCATGCACAGGCTTCACATGTAAAAACTCCAGCCGTACCTTTCTGGGCCGTATCTTTCCAGGCCACACCTTTCTAAACTGTCATTTGATCTGTTATCTGCAAAATCCAAACAGAAAAATGAGCCGGTTTCCCAGATGAGCATTAACACTAAGCCCTGGATGTTAGTAGGGAATTTTCCCCCTACTCGTACACGCTAGCACAGGGCAATAATCCTTTTCCCCATAACAGATTTAGATTAGTAATGCCAGCAGTATTAAAAGGGGCCTTTTGAGCAGGGAAACATGTGCTGGTAGTCTGGGAAGGGTGTTTACAACATGTGTTTTGCAAGTATTAATGCTCATGAGGCACGGTGGTTTTTAAAGGCGTAATACGTCCTGCCATTTCCCCGGGGCCACCGCTCTCCTCCCCACCTCTCTGTCCCTTCTCCCTCTCCAGAGGCACAATTGAATTCTTAATTGTTTTGCTACAGGTATAGGCAAAGCCATAAAATACACCAGTTGGGACACAATTAGCGCGCTAAAAGACGAGGAAACCACATCTGGCAAACAAGTGTGAGAGCCTGGGGAGCGCTTTATTCAAAACTGAACTCTCCAAGGGGGAGAAATATGTTCTTAAGCATGTCTGAGCTTTCCAATCATGTTTTGGGCTCTCACCCTCCCTTCCAGGCTGCTCTCTTTTTCTGATAAAATAAACAAACCTCTCCCTACCAAGATGCTGCATAAATCCTGGTCACATTAAGGCTGGCTCTCATCCCACGCAGACAAATGCCAATACCAGCGAGGCCGCTGTGGTCACCGCTGAGGCTTTTCCAAGCGAGCCTAAAGGTGTTTGTTCATCAACGCTGAAACCTCCAGCGAGGCCCTGCTGCAGCACGGGAAACATGTTTCCTAATATTTAGCACACCCAAAATGTTGAAACTTAACCAAAGTAAACTTGGAAGTGGAAAGGGAAAAGGTTTGATACTGAAATGATCTGTCCTGAAGTTACTGTTTCCTATTTTATGAAGATGTAGATTACTCTGTCTGTTAACACTGCAATTATGCCACTGGTAGGTATATATGTATCATAAAACTTCCCTGTTTCTATCTAGACCTTCCAGCATTTGGTCTAACCTCAAAGGGTGTATTTGGCCTAGAAAAACCTGTACGTTGAGAAAAGAAGGTAGAAAGAAATGGCTGAGTATTGAAGCTGACTGACAGACTCGTATGACAAAGAACTGCTATTCACCTTGCACTCCTTTGGGCACCAAACTCCAGAAATTCAAACCCCAAACATCTTAATTTAGGGCTACTGCACTTGTGATCTGCCATCTTACTAACAATAAAAATACACACGCACCTTAAACAGCAGCTTATTTGGGTCTATAAAAAGATCTGTTGATGGAAATAATCGATACCTTTGTGCCCAGATTCAGAAGGGAGTGGATTTTTGTTGATTTTCGTGATTCAGAGGAGAGGCAGGAAGTTATTTGTAAGAATGATGCAAAACATTGGGGAAAACAATTTCACCAACTCATCTTTCAAGTTTCTGTGCTGTTACTTTGTAACCTTGTATTTGATTATATGTACGCAACACCTATAAGCGGAGCCAGGACCTGGTCCCCCAGGTGTAACTCAAGCACCCCTCTCGCATCAATAACCAAGCCCAGAAAATATAGTGCCAATGGGATGGATCTCACTTACAGTTGTTCACGTGTACTACCACCAGCAGACAGAGTGCCTATCATGTGGCTGTATAAAGAAGAAAATCTCCCTCCTGGCGTCTCACTGAGGAAAGAGCAAGTTTATGTTACTATCACAGACGAAACTCGCCTATCAGAATATTAAAACCATATAGCCTATAGGACCCACACTATACTGGGGAAAAAGAAAACAAACCTTTAAACGTCACAAGTATTTTAAAGAATGTGTTTTTCATAAACAAATCAATCATAGTTGCCAATTAAACGATCCATTTTAACTAATCTGAACTATGGTTATTTATTGACGTGAACAGCAGGCTGGTCTCATGAATGTGGTTAAGGCTCACACAAGAAGCTGTAATGTGATTTACAGCTTTCGCCGTTGGTTTTGACATCAGCAGAAAAGCCCAAGGAGAGCCAAAAGTCTAGAAATGTCTTTTGTCTTTTTCCTACCATTCTTTAACAGATATGTCACTGAGAATCTCCCCTACAGTTCGAGCAGTTACACTTTGCTTTTCTGTGGTTAATTAGAACAGTAGAAATCTTGCAAAATACACTGGCAAGTATCTAAAAATCTTGGTGACTCAAAAAGAACGTAAAAGTTTGACCAGTTCCCTTCACTTACTGATTCATTAAAAATAACAGTAAAGAATGGACTTGAATAGTTTGGCGCAGCAAAAATACTTTAAATATGACTTTGATCAGTTAGAAGTGATGACTGCACCTCAGTACTCTGGAATACTGGTGATAAGATGTTTGACACTGCCTCTCACAGAACTTGTTACAGAACACGTACCAGCCAGAAAGATATACACTGAGTTAGTGCCAGTGGAGATTTACGATAAACAATTAATCCTCAGAGTTAAGGGTGTAAAAGGACTCTCTCCATCAGTCCTTTCACTGGTAACAAGCAAGTCTTCAGTGTTCAGCAGTTCCACGCTCCTTACCGCCGTTATATACCCTTATAACCCTTATATACATTTGTTTATGCATATATACATATATATACAGTTTGTCTCTTACAATCAGTCTTGCACAGGAGCTGTACAACGTTACTCAACAGCACCAAGGTCCACCAGCCACAATATTTACATCCGGCTTCTCAGTTATTTTTCTATCTTATAATTAAAGATATTTGAATGGAATGGTGCACGAGAATAAACTCCACCTCTTTTGTACAGAAATTTATCTCTTTTGCTTCAGTGGCTATTGTTGATAAAGCACTGTGGTTTTCCAGGGAATTTTTTTTAGCAGGAGAAGGCTGTTTTTTCTATGACAAGGTTTGATTCCTGTCTCTGTCTCCAAGTTATTAGCGTGCATGCATAAAGTGGTCCTGGATGAGCTGTGCTGTGCAAGAGGGAAGGGAGATAAACTTGCAGAAATATCTCATAATAAAGAAATACTTGCGTAAGCAGTATATTTTCTCCAAAATAAAAGCCTTTTGACCAAGTTGGTAGAAATAAGAATTCCAAACAGCATACACTATAAAGATAAATAAGAGTATTGTTCACATTTGTCTACAAAACATGTTGCAAAATGCATTTTAAATGCAATTTGCGTGTTGCAGCAACACCAGCAGTTTATGTTTGTTATTTCAGAAAATTCTCAATGAAACTGTCAGTTACAAGAGGAGGCTGAAGAAATCTGCTTCAGACTCACAAAAATGATTGAACCAACAGTTTTTAATTGAATCTCAAATGACTGTAACTGTGTTTTGCTCAGCAGTCAGCACCCCATTCCATGTAGATACAGTCGGTTATAGGTAATAAGATTACTTCTGGGTTACTGCCTGTAGCCTCTAAAATACTGCCAAGAGTGAATACGCAACATGTTCTAGGGTTAAGGAAGCCTAACACGGTGCCAACATCATACTGTGACATTGCCTGCAGAGTGTGAAAGGATTATATCCTGTCTTAACATACCATTTCACCCATGCCAGAAAATGGAAAAGAGTCTAATCACTGGGTAAGTATGCAAGTCACTAAATATAAATCTAAACCGGTTTCTACTGCTATAATATCAAGTTACCCTTAAGAGCAGCTCTCCTCTGAACAGTGGCTCTGAAAAGTTTGTGCTGTAGGTTCTCATATTTATGGCATCTTGGTAATTTTCAGTTGAAATCAAATCACACTATAAGAATGAAATCACAGTATAAGTAAAGAAGTACAGGGTTGGTGGGTTTGGGTTTTTTTTTTCAATACGAGCCGTGCAAACTTACTCCAGTTCTGGATTCTTTCCAAGTCACGCATTACTAAACAACAAAGATTTGGCAGCCAGATTTTACAGCTAATTTTTTCTTCTGGCTGCCTGAGTCAGAACTGAATTCTAACTCCGCTCTCCTTCATACATACTGGGTCTACAGAGGGAAAAGTAGGTCATGAAAGATAAAAACAAGCAAAACCGGGACAAAACCATGGCCCTACTGAAGTAAACGGCAAAGCACTAACTTTACTGGGGCAAGGGATTCACTGGTAATACGTGAGGACTACATGACACAAAAGCAGCTCCAGTGAGTTACAATAAGGCCATTTTTATACATTTCAGCATAGTGTTGTACTTACTATTAAAAATCTTACATTTGGCATTGTAAGTCATGCGGAGCGGCCTTTCCTCACTTCTCAAAGGGATGATTCGTAGCACCAGAGAGACCTCATGACAAACCATGCCTAATCTTGCCACGGCCCAGAATGACTCCAGCAGATCCTGAAAGCTGTCCTAAGGAGCCGGGCAGCCACGCACCCCCAGGCTAAGGAGATAAGGCAGGATCATTTAGGATCTTCTCATGAATGTGCTGGGTATGGGACCATGGGTTCACCATGCCAAAGGACAGAGAAACGGCAGGGAATCACGTGGGAAACCGTAACGTCAGGGAAATACTGCAGCAACCGACTTAGGGCTGCAGTCGTACCTTGCTCAGAGTGATTTAGCAGAAGAAAACAACAGCTCTTTGAAGGACTGCTGAGGTTTACCTGCCTTGCATCATTAAAAAAAAATTCTATTCTTAAAATAAGAGAGAAAAGATTTGTATGTTTGTATGCCTTTTTACACTGGTAAAAATATTTGGCTGGGGTACGTCATTCTCTGCATCTTGATTTACTTAAAGTGTAAATGTGGTGACCTTTAAAAACTTGAACAAAATGTGCTAGAGAAGTTTTATTGTTATATTATGAAATGATCAAAAATATGATTGGGAAGAAGAAAGGAGACACCTTTTTTTCTAAGTAACTGTTAACGCTCATGCCCTTTAAATCTAGTTATAATTGTTACAGTCTTAATTTTCTCTTTAAACCCATCTAATCAATGTCACACTTTCTTCTGTATTTTTTGTTTTCAAGAATTAATCAAGTTAGTGTTCCTCAAAAGGTGCAAATTTGTACTCAGTTATGCTGCAGCTGCTTCTGATAACATCATTTCATTTTGATCTGACCTCTGATCAGGAAAACAATTTTAAACAATTCCAAGGAATATATATTATAGCACAAAAAAGCAGTCATAATTAGGAACTGAAGATTTAAGACCTCCAAAATTGCATCAGACATTTTTCTGTTTAACAGTACATCAAAATAGTGTTTCCCAATCAGACTTTAAAGTCAAGTTGAAATATCCTCACTAATTTGCACTTCTTCCCAGAAAGATTGAAGTTACCCACAATAGAAAGTAAAAAACCCAACAGCTGCAGCAGAACACACTGCCTGAAAAGGAAACCACAAGATCATGCCTGAATGGAAGTGGAAAAGGCAAATTAATGAATAGACAGAATCAAGACAGAATAGACAGAATCAAGATTATTGGTAACATGAAAAGGCAACTATACTAGCAGATACTTATTGATAGAGGTAGCTTGCTAGTAAATTAAGACTGCTAGTAAATACAGAAATATCAGTAAAGACATTTTCAGTCTTTGTGAGATTTTCAAGGAGGTTACAGATTTTTCTCATGTTCAAATTCCACATTTTCCCTACACAACACTTGTAATCCAAATTGTGTTCTGATAACCAGAGCGAGGTACTTAGGCATATGAAGAAAAATTTGCAATTGTTAAATTCGTAAGATTAAGCAAGATGGTGTTCTATGGACTAGATCCCAAATGGATTTTGGATCTTCCGGTACTAATCCAAAAGGCTACTGTTTTCTTGCTTCAGAAGAGGTTTTCTAGATGTCTTAGCTGATCTATGAGCAGGTCCACCAGAAAGGGACATTCCTGCTTCCCTCCTCTCACTCCACCTGTGTGTCCCCACTGCTTCCCCCCAGCAGCTCCGACACTTATCTGACGCCCTCCACGAGCCACTTAAGTTCACTAAAGTGGCAGGAAACTAACGCAGCCCGAAAAGGAACCATCTTCTACCAGTTCCTGTCCTCAAGCAGAATCAACTCAACAAGGGGGAAAAAAAGACAGTTTTCACACTGACTGGAGAAGAAGCCATAGTAGGGACAAGTATTCGGTGGCCCCTCCAGCACAGAGGAGGGCAGAAGAGGGAGGCTGCCACTTGAGTGGTGCCCCAGTACTGCTGTGGGAGTTGCCCACCAAGCCCTGGTCACCTCTGCCAGGTGAATGTTGAATGTCCAGGGAAGAGCCCCAATGTCTTTGCAGCGGGACACCATGGCCCTGATCCTGCGTGGGGGCGTATCTCCATAGACCGCTTTCAGTATGGCTCTAGTGCAGGCTGACACTCAAACGCAACAGAACTATAATTTAAGGGTGATTTCACATTACATGCTCTCAGCAATAGGTATTTTATCCCTGCATTGTAGCAAATCTGCTTAATATTTGGCAATTTTTGACTTCCATTTACTTTTTTAATACAACACAAAACCAGAGTTGCTGGACTAGCTCTTGCCACCCAAATGAAACTTCATCTCTGAAACCATCCCTGAAATGAACCATTTCTCTCTTCAGAGATAAAGGCAGCTATTCTTTGATCTCAGTGAAACCAATGACTCAGGCACTGAAATACAGACAAGCCAAACAGAAATAATAAATTTGGTATTAATTAAAATATCAATAGTAATAACAGTAACTTGCAGTAACATTTATCACTTTCATGGTCTTTTTGCATCTAAAGTTTTACGGTTCTTTACAGTAACTCTTCAATACAATGAAGAACAGCCAGATCCTTGTGCAAGGAATGGGAGCTCACAAACACACAGGATGCCACAAAATTTAAAATCTAATTTCAGATGTGAGCTGTAAGTGACTTCGGAACGAGTAAGAGACATGAGAAACGACACGGCTTGCAACTCAACACTCACGCAAGTTATGCCAGTAAGAGCAATAAGAACCACGCATTACTTAAGCCGTTTCCCTTTACGTCCACTGTTACCATTGACAGGCCCTGCTTGTATTTTGATTTTCTTTCTAGGCGAAGGTGGCGGAGGAAAGAGTATGGAAATGTGGCAGTAGTTAGGGATCCAGGAAATAGCAGGTGTTTGATCAGGGACAGCTTTGAGGTGGAAAAGGCAGACGTACCGAGCGGGGCGATGAGGGAAAGAAGTCACATCTATGAGCAGGTGGTCCCCGGGGCCTGTCAAGTGACTGGATGGATGTGGACGTGATTGACAGCTTCTGTGCTGGCTGTCAGGGGGGCTTGCTTCAGCTTAAGGAAGTTGCCAGGGACATATGGCAGGAAAGGGATAGCCAAATTTTAGGAGCACGTTGACAATGTAGGCTATAAAAATACCTTCTCTGGAGCTTCTGGTGCCTGGAGGAGCCGCAGGAGGGTTGCGGAGAGGGCAGAACACATCCCAGCCCAGTGCCCTGCTTACAGCAGGAGACTCAGGTCAGCTCCCAAGAGAGGGAAAACAAGCTGTCGGTTCCCAGAGTGACGGCAGTGACCGCCCTGGTCTCAGGGCAGCCCACACACGCACTTACACCCCACCGCTGCTGCAGCTGAGGCCTGCGAAAGATCCTCATCTCCTGATTAAAAGCCACCTGAGATAAGCCTGTTGCTCGCAGGAAGACAGACACAACAGAGGGTTTCCTGCTCCCAGGGAGCCTTGAGAAACCGGCGTCGTGGCTGAAAATCTCCATCTCAAAGGGCAGGTGACTCTGGCAGGGCTGCAGCAAATCTGGTGGGGCAGAGCACCTGCATGGGACGCAGCACCCGTGTGGGACAGAGCCCTCCACGGGACACAGCACCTGCACGGGACACAGCCCCGCGCTCCCTCGAGCCACATGGACAAGCGGGAAGGCAGGACACGAACCAGGCCCTGAGCTGAGGCTGTGCCGCGGCTGCGAGTCGGCACGGGGAAATCGAAGGAGTTGAGGCCAGCCTCGGAGCAGTCCTGCAAACGGCACAATACCCATGCACGCTGCACTAAACCGTCTACCCCCCACACACCGAAACTCCCATGGAACTAAAGACCCAGAGTTTCCTATTTCTTTTAATTAATAGAATTTGCCTACAGGCATTTTGGAAGTATTCAGACAACCATTGCTGCTCGTGTTCCCACACTCTGCTGATTCTCTGCTGTTGCAAAACTCAGAGGCAATGACAAAACGATGTAAGTTCAAAAAACTTAAGGAATGCCATCGTTTGTCCCAGAAGCTGGCTCAGGCCTCTCTTAGACCCTGCAAAGACGGCACCTCAACGCCTGCAAATGTCTACACAGAGGCCAGCACTGAATTGGCTGCTGACAGATTAAAACGCCTGTTATTTCAATATATATTCTGCATAGATTTTGAATGTTTTATCAATCGCGCAGAAGATAACATCCAAACAAACAAGAAACGGGTTTAATAATAAATGCTTTTGGAAGATATTAACTTCCAGATGTTGGGTAAATATTTCAATGTTTGGCCAAAGCAAATGGAGACAAAGCCAAGGTGTACGTTTTGAAATGAAAAGAAATACTTACATTAGCTTGATTATAGTGATCTCAGTGGATGACTTGCATATGACTATGACAATCATGTGAATACAGAGATTATCTTGCAGTGATGGATTATTGTCGTGGTTTCAGGTCAGCTCAGTCGGTAACAAAGCACCACGAAGCCGCTCGCTCACCCCCCAACCCCTCGCCTGGCCACGTTGGGATGAGGAGAAAATACAAAGGCAGGCTCGTGGGTCGAGACAAGGACTGGGAGGGATCACTCCCCACTTATGGTCACGGGCAAAAGACAGGCTCAACTTGGGAAAAAAACCAAATCAATTTAATTTACTACAAATGAAATCAAAAACAAAACACAAGGTTATTAGGAAGGGAAAAAAACAAACATCAGAACACCTCCCCCGACCCCTCCCTCCTTCCCGGCTCAGCTCCATTCCCGGTGCTTTCTACCTCCTCCCCCCGGCGGCGCAGGGGAACAGGGGATGGGGGTTGAGTCAGCTCGCCACACATCGTCTCTGCCGCTCCTTTCCTCAGGGGGAAGATTCCTCACTCGTCCCCTGCTCCACCGTGGGGTCCCTCCCACGGGAGACAGTCCTTCACCAACTTCTCCAACGTGGTTCCTTTCCGCGGGCTGCAGTTCCTCACAAACTTCCCTGGCGCGGGTCCTTTCCGCGGGCTTCAGTTCTTCCCGAACTTCCCTGGCGCGGGTCCTTTCCGCGGGCTGCTCTCCAGTCACACACTGCTCCAGCGCGGTTTTTACCATGGGGTTACGGCCACCTTCGGGAGCCTCCGCTCCACCGTTCACCCCCCTGGGCTGCAGGGCCATCAGCCTCCTCAGGCGCCTCCTCCTCCCCCTCCACTTCCATGATTCCAGTATCGGCAGTGATGTTCCTCCCAGGTTTTCCCCCCACACTACCGGTTCCCCTTCTTAAATATGTTTTCCCAGAGGCGTTACCACCGTCACTCCCCGCCTAGAGGTGGGTCCGACATTTTGGGGCAGCGAATTCTTCCAGCAACTTCTTAAAGGGGCCGCCTCTGCAGCCCCCCCTCCCCTGCCACCAAGGAAAACCACGCCACACAAACCCATAACAATTATATATTATTACAGACCGTTAGGTTCATCTTCTAAGTATCACCATTTTAATGCCACATCTAACATCAAGGACATATTGGGGAAATTATCAGTTTTCTCACTCCTTTTTCAGCATTTTGCATCCCCAGCCTAAATTTATCCAAGACGAGTCTCAGAAAAATTGTGTTTAAGTTAAAGGAGACTAAACAATTCATTGCACTAGTGCAAAGAAAGCTATCGCATGACCCTACCAATAAAACCTCTTAACACACATACTGGGATATTTCACCACCAGAGTACAGAAGCTGACGGAGGAGCAGTGGCTCAGCCTGATAGATTTATTACAAACCTGCTGTTGAAGAACTAAAGGGTCTTTCCACCCATAAATACTGGTTAAAATATTAACTACAAATAAATGGAGAGAAGAGCCTCTGTAGAGCCGAGCACCACAGCAAAGAACCCCGCTGCTTTCCAAAGCTGCTGGCAGACAATGGGGGAGCAAACTACCATGTTTCTCCCTACAGGGTGTTGTAAAAATAGTTCCTCCAGTTTCACTCCATGAGAAAGTCAGTTGAAGTCCCCAAGCCTCTTCTGGTTTCTTGCCAAAGCCATCTGAAAATACAATTGTTGCCTGATTTCAACATATAATATGACACAGACTTGATAAATACCAGGCTTAAGTTCATAGGCTTTAGAAAGCCATTTCATTGCATGTTTAAAGGGCTTGATCCTGTTCCAGCTGAAGTCAATGGACGTTCTCTCATTTACCACAGGACGAGGTCCCAAAGCCTTGAAGGAATCCAGCCTTGCAGTTATAAAACACTGTCTCTCATGGACAGAGATGTTACAGGCTCATGAAAAAGCCTGCCTGCCCGACAAAATGCAAATCAGTTACTCGGTGCAAAACCATTTTACAGTACGGTGCAAAATATCTAATTTCATTTTGATTTAGTCTGGTTTTGCCTGGTTTATCTCTTCTTGGATTAAGCACTCCCAGCATTTTCACTATACTGGTTTTTAACGTCCTGCAGCTGGATCTGCTGGAAAGGACTGTCAAGCCCTTGCACACAAACCTAAGGTAACAACGGCAAGTTCTGAAGAGAGGCTCAGGTACTAAGCACACCAATGTGGCCTCAGTGGTTTATATTTGGTTGTACTTAAAGGGACAGTTACTTAAAAGTTTAAAAAAACAGACGCAATCTTGAACTGAAGCTAGTTTATGCTCATTAAAGTTTTTCTTCCATAATATAAACCCCTCAGTTAGAAAAGTAAATAAATAGCAAACTCAAAAAATTCCTAAATAGAAAAAAGAAGTTATATGGAAAGTAATATGTAGATTACCTGAAATTGATTTTTTCATTTAATATCAGGCTAATATTTGTTGTGGAATTCCTTATGAATGTTTCTCCTCATGGGATGTAAAAAAAATACAACTTTTCTTGGGCCTGAACTTTTATGCCACCTAGGTCAAATTAGTGTGCTGTGTTGTCATAATTAAGAAATAGTATCTATAAGATTGGGACTGCTGCTAACGTGTGGTTCAAATAACAACTTTTGCTACAAAGCACAGAAAAGTCCATCAGAGAGCCAAGGCCAAGTAGCTCCTGAGTACAGCACCTTGACTCATGGGCATGCTGCTGCCTAAAGATGACGATGCAAAAAACACGAAGATGGTTTTCTGGAGTACCGAATACCGGAGACGTGCACTACAAATGCAGTTCTTCGGATGCAATGAAAGCAAGAGCAGCCTTTGCAAATGCAGGAGGGGCAAACTTGTTTATATAACTAGGGGTGTATGATGTGGATATACAAAAACTAAACAATTATGTTCCAAACTCTGACATCTTACTTCTACCTTACCTTGTAAGTCACACCATGGAGATGAAGAACTGCTACCCAGTGAGTAACAGAGGCATAATCTGGTCCTCAAAGAGAAAAAGTGTAGCATACAGTTGTTGAAAGGTCAGCACATTGCCACTTGGAAGTTACTCAGCAGCTATCCCAATTTCTGTTCCTTCTTTAAACAGAAGCCCAACAAACCCTGAGTTTCCGATAACAAATGTCATCCTTTGGGAGAAATCTCTTCCTACTGCCACTGTACAATCCATAAATTTGACAGGAAATCAATCACTACCACTGCAAGAGCATTTTAAAGAAAATCTCTATTGAATTCTCTACGAAACTAAAGAGAATACCAAAAGAATCAAAAATCCCTAGCCTGAATTTCTTTTAAATGTACAATCTTGCAATGGTTTCTTTCCAAAATCAGAAACATCTTTGATAATTAATCAGATAGTTCTCACACATTAGCATTCCCCTCTCCCAGGAACACTAAGGACACCTAGCATTATGGGGATAAACTTTGCTTTCCCATGTGCCCTGCATCTCCCACTGTGCAATCCTGTCCAACATCTCAGCCTGGGAGATATCCCACGAACACCACAGCTTTACAGATACGACCATACTGAGATTTGCTCTTCCTTGATGAGTTGACACTTGACTTGTTGACACTTCAGACAAGAAGTAGTTGCAGTGATTTGAGGAGGACTATCTGACAGGTAACAGCTGAAGGGGGGAGATACACAGCGCTGTCCTCAGGAAGAGCCAAGGGCTTTGTGAAAATCCTGCAAATTCCCAGAGACCTGAAGGATGATAGCAAGGGTCTACACTGTTTAGGGAGGTAGAAGAATCAACGCTTTTTAAGTAATAACCAAGTCATTCTATCCTCTACATATGATGTAGGTGTTGATATCCTTCAAAGACAGAGGGAGCTCAAAGCCGCCTTCCCAATGGAGTGCGCAAATCACTGTACCACCGACCTGGTGGTGCGAAGACTTTCTCTGCTTTGCCTTGCCTATTGTGCTGCCATGCAACAAGAATGGAGGAGTCACGGGACCGAAAGGAGAAAGGTTACAAAGACAACTGACTCTGCAACACCATGTCTTCAAGAGCAAGACCTGGAGTCTGACCTTGCTGCCAAGGCTTGATGCATTTGACACCAAACATTTAACATTAAAAAGTTCCTAATGTTCGAAGTCCAGTCTGCAGGACCTGCCTGTTGTGCTCACACGTGGTACAGACCTGGCCACAGTCACCCTGTTTCTTGGCTTTTCTTTTTTAACTCTCTGGTGCAATACATCTTGCATTAATTCCCACACAGTGGTAAAACTCCAGAAAAGCTTTAGAGGACGAACCCACCCAGTCTGGTCTACAGCCTACTACTGCTCTGACCACTCTTCCTGAAGATGGGCAATGCGGTGGTGACCTCCATGAAGAGAAGAACAAGCTGGGTTACCTGCTTCTTGGCCAAATTTCTCCAAAAGCCTGGCTACAGGCTATAGAGGAGGCAGTGACACAACCGTCTCCTCCATCAGTAACATTTAAAAAAAAAAAAAAAAAAGAGTTACGGCAATTGAATTCTGCGGGGACCGAGGCCTGCCAGCGTGTGGGAGGATGTGCTCTGAGGATCTACGTGCCGTTCCTCTTCCTTTCTGGCTTCCAGCGAGAGCCAGACATCTCGCAGTCAGGCTGAGGCAGCTGGGCACACAGGGAAGCTGAAAAAGAGTGAAATTTCTGAGTAAAGGGGGGACGGCCAGTACATTTTCATTACTTCCACAGTTGAGCTGATGATATTTTGGTAGTGCAGTTTTGGATTTAGGCACTGAAGTCTGCCTCACTGCTAAATCCTTTTTTGGATTTGGCCTTAAAACCTTATGTTCAGCAGCATTTGTTTTATCTTTGAGACTTAGAACACAAGGAGAATTTGGCTTGACTATTTTCTTTCTTCATTCACACTAGGAATCCTGTGAATTCATGTGGATGGATATATGATAATAATCTCTCCTTTAAATTCATCACCATTATAGGACACTGAAGCTGCACAGCCATACAGAGCAGAAAGTAAGTGATTAGCAGTTAAGGATGTAAAATGTATCTCCAGATTTCTTGGTTTTCACTATAATATTTAACTAGACTTTTGCTAGCAGAATGTAAGCTCTTTTAAAAATAGTTTAGGCAAGCCATTTTGTACAAAATGTTAAAGCTTATTAGCTAGTGAATAAAAACTAACATAGAGTAATGTATTTTCTAAGCCATGTAGTTACTGAAGTCACGGCTGTGAGACCTGTAACTCAGTCCCAAAAGACTTCAGCAAATTATACGTAATGGGCCAGCAAATTCTATATAATAGGGACATTTCTGCTCTGTTTTATACTTTTCTTTTTAAGTCATTGCATAAGTGTAATAGAGCAGAAGTTAATGCTATATGCTTCTTTTATTTAAGTGCTCATTAAAGAGTAAGAAAAATTCAGACTAAAAGTACAGTTCTAAAAGTAACTTGATAGCAAATATTTACTGGCAGAGCTTTATCCTGTGGCTGCTGAAATAACAGACATGAAATTAGGACCACCTTGTTGATTAGAAAACTTTTTAAAAAAGCTTTGGAGTAAAAGAAGTAATTATAAATGTGTAAGTATTTGCATTCAGTCACTGTATATAAACCCATACAATTTTCTACAGCATGGAGCTGCAATTGGAGCATGCATCCAATTGTGACTGTTATTCTGCAGGAATCTTAACATATTACAAGGACAGGCAGAATATATATTTTTAGTGAATTCAAATGATTTTTTTTTTTAGAAAAACTGTCATAGATTTGCACCAAAGCACGGTACGACAAAATAAATATGTTCAGCACTCTCATAAAATACTGTAATTTAGTGTCCTCAAGACAGATAAAGAGTACAGTAAAAGGTAATTAAGAGATGAGTGGACAAATACTGTAAGAGATGGGTAAAGATAAAACAAGTTTCTGAAGTGCGATGGAAAGTCTCTTCAGGGAAGTGATGTCGTACAAGAAGAGAGCACCAGATGGCAAACTGGCAGAGTGTGCTCCTCTGCCAAAATGAGTGTGTCAGTAGAAGGAGAAAAGTAGAATTAGACGAACGGAAGGAGATAAGAAGTGATTTGATTTGGAACCACTAGAGCTGTCAGAAGATGAGGAGGAGTTTGGCTGAACTTTGTGAAAGTGAGAAGCATCCTGCAAAGCAGGGCAACGAGTTTATGCTCCTTCAGTAAAATCTAGTGCTGTGTGTGCTCCCAAGGTAGTCTAAATGTGCTTAGCTACCACAGGAACTACGTCTATCTTATAGGGGCATAAGAGAGTAAGCCCTGCTTCGTAACGTGGCTAATTAACTTGCGTGTGCTCTGAATGAACGTGGCTATAATTGCAGCCCAGTGCAGGCACCGTTACCCAACACTTTCCTGGGCTATGTAAGCTAGAAAAGCCACAATGGAAAGAAAGGTTTCCGTGCACGCAGCACGAGATGGTGATGTAGAAGATGTCAGTGAAGTCAGGGCAACGCAGTGATGGGCAATTCTGTGCAAAGCGATCCATAAACTTCAATTACAAGCTGAGAGCCTCACAGCAATGAATTAAACATAACTAACTACAAATATAAACTAGATCCTCTATTGCCCTCTATATTGTTGATCTAAATACATAGGCTAAGCCTGGTATAGAGAACATAATCATTGAGTTCAACAGAGTGGAGAGTATTTTTAGCGTCCTGCATCCATTCAATTCGGCTAATGTGATGCCACCCATGCCAGTTAGTACAGGAGCCACACGAGAGTCATGCTCTAACATGGACTGTCTTCCCTGTTACTCAGTATCAACAGCCTATGAAATACGTGGGCATTCACCCACCCACTTTATCTCTTCACTTCATAATCTCTTCCCAATAGTAAATAGCATTGGGCGTTCAGTAAGCATATTAATAGACTACGTATACATGAAGTTTATGAACTGAAACCAAAACAATATCTTAATGAGGTTTCCTGGAAGAAAGCACAGAGTAAGGATATCAAACGTTAAAAAAATAATTAAATTCTTGTCCAGTCCTAAATGTTCAACTGCTTAAAATAAGCATACATGCAACCTTTAGAAATCTATCTGATGTTTATATTTGAATTTTCTTATTCTTCTAAATGATGATTATTTATTCTAAATAGAAGGTAGCTCAAAGAATTTTTTGAAAGAAATAGAAAATTCCCTTTTGAGTTGTCATGAGATGAGCAAACTGCCTCCTAACAGTAAGTTGATGAAAAAGTCTGTTTAGAAAGGGAGTAAGAACAATGGTGAAAGTGTCTTACGTAAGATTCAAACCAAATTTTAGTAGACTTTAATGGAAATTGTCTAATATATAATAAATTCTCCTTTCTGTTATATGTTGCTACATATGCCTGATCTTACTAAAACTATTGCCAAAAATTCCAATTTACTTTTCTCTGATTATGCTGTTTATTTTGGCTTGGTTTACATTCTGTATTCTCTCAAGTCAGTCTTTACTTTGACCTTCTGCTCTTTGCAAACGGCCCTTATTTTTGCAGCAGCCCTTTGCTGGAGTAACACATCTCTCAAGAACCTCTCCATAGCTGCTTCTGCAAGCGGCTGCTTGCTACCTTCCCCGGCTGCAAAATGGCATATGGCTTTAAGGAAAGCTGCATGTCTGACTATTCTGCAGACTTTAAGGAGGCCCTTTTCAATGCAAATACATAGACAGAAATGGCAATGAGAAGAATGAAATCAAACATCGCTCAACAAAAGCTCAGTCCAGAGCCCAGACAGAGAGGAAAGTCTCCTTTCTGTCACTAGAAATGCAAGAAAATATCTATTAATCATTTTTTTCTATGGCCAACAGTCAGCTTAGAGGCATGCAACAAATATTTCAAACCTGTTTTTCTAAGGTTTATTCCTACAATCCTATTTACATAATCCTGTGCTGAAACTGATAATTACAACCGGTTTAGAGCAGCAGGATCAAATCCTTGCTTGAAACCATCCCAGTTTTCACGTTTAATAAAATAATAAACTCTCTAGTACATAAGTCATAAAAAAATGCCTTACTATTACTTAGTATAAAACTAATGTATGGGCATGCCATATTGCCTACTGATTTATAACCCAACAGTCCTTGGTTCACTTAATGTATGTTACTAATGTCGTAATGTTCCAAATTTCATTTCACCTGGAAAACACCACTGTGAGGCAATAAGGAATGAGCAGTTCAACTTTTTGGGATAAATACCAGTATGTCCATTATTGAGAGAAGAGAAAAGAGGAGAGGAGAGGAGAGGAGAG